>CAWUFW010006883.1:600000-1085918 GCA_963921515.1 Calotriton arnoldi
CACCAAGAGGCCTGGTCAGTGGTAACAATTCCACTCACCAAGAGGCCAGGTCAATAGTAACAATTCCACTCACCAAGAGGCCATGTCAGTGGTAACAATTCAACTCACCAAGAGGCCAGGTCAGTGGTAACAATTCCACTCACCAAGAGGCCAGGTCAGTGGTAACAATTCCACTCACCAAGAGGCCAGGTCAGTGGTAACAGTTCAACTCACCAAGACGCCAGGTCATTGGTAACAATTCCACTCACCAAGAGGCCAGGTCAGTGGTAACATTTCAACTCACCAAGAGGCCAGGTCAGTGGTACCAATTCCACTCACCAAGAGGCCAGGTCATTGGTAACAATTCCACTCACCAAGAGGCCAGGTCAGTGGTAACAATTCAACTCACCAAGAGGCCAGGCCAGTGGTAACAATTCAACCCACCAAGAGGCCAGGCCAGTGGTAACAGTTCAACTCACCGAGAGGCCAGGTCAATAGTAAAAATTCCACTCACCAAGAGGCCAGGTCAGTGGTAACATTTCAACTCACCAAGAGGCCAGGTCAGGGGTAACAATTCAACCCACCATGAGGCCAGTGGTAACAATTCAACTCACCAAGCGGCCAGGTCAGTGGTAACAGTTCAACTCACCGAGAGGCCAGGTCAATAGTAAAAATTCCACTCACCAAGAGGCCAGGTCAATTCAACCCACCATGAGACCAGGTCAGTGGGAACAAATCCACTCATCAAGAGGCCAGGCCAGTGGGAACATTTCAACTCACCAAGAGGCCAGGCCAGTGGTAACACTTCAACTCACCAAGAGGCCAGGCCAATGGTAACAATTCAACTCACCAAGAGGCCAGGTCAGTGGTAACATTTCAACTCATCAAGAGGCCAGGCCAGTGGGAGCATTTCAACTCACCAAGAGGCCAGGCCAGTGGTAACAATTCAACTCACCAAGAGGCCAGGTCAGTGGTAACATTTCAACTCACCAAGAGGCAAGGTCAGTGGGAACATTCCAACTCACCAAGAGGCCAGGCCAGTGGTAACAAATCAACTCACCAAGAGGCCAGGTCAGTGGTAACAATTCAACTCACCAAGAGGCCAGGTCAGTGGTAACAATTCAACTCACCAAGAGGCCAGGTCAGTGGTAACAGTTCAACTCACCAAAAGGCCAGGCCAGTGGTAACAATTCAACTCACCAAGAGGCCAGGTCAGTGGTAACAATTCAACTCACCAAGAGGCCAGGTCAGTGGTAACATTTCTAGTCACCAGGAGGCCAGGCCAGTGGTAACAATTCAACTCACCAAGAGGCCAGGCCAGTGGTAACAATTCAACTCACCAAGAGGCCAGGTCAGTGGTAACATTTCTAGTCACCAAGAGGCCAGGTCACTGGTAACATTTCTAGTCACCAAGAGGCCAGGCCAGTGGTAACGATTCAACTCACCAAGAGGCCAGGTCAGTGGTAACATTTCAAGTCACCAAGAGGCCAGGCCAGTGGTAACGATTTCTTTGTCACAAGCACGTTAAGAGTGAGTGATACCAGGTGGGTCGCTTGACATCAAACACTTTACAGGAATCAGATGGACCCTTGGGTACAGATGGGAGGGCTAGGCATGCACATCTGACCGGAGGGACGTGAGGCATCAATCTTGGTGGGTCCACCTAGGAGCTCGAGATGAACTCTATGTAAGGGGGGTCTTTCACAACAATGTGGGTCTCTCCTGTTGTGTATTAGTATAGACTCGGACGCAGCCCACTAGAGACACAGTCACACCTCCAGAGTCTAACCTCTGTTTGTCCCATATTTATTGTGCATACTGTGCCAATGTCTACTATGAGTGCATGTTTGCGTGAGCGTGTTTGTGTGTGCCTGTGTGTGTGTTTGTGTGTGTATTTGTGTGAGGAGCCAGTGGGGTGCTGACTTCTTTCTTTGCCCCTGACCTACAGATTCTGAGTTCTCACCACACCGTGATCCACCCTCCTCTTCGCACACTTGTTGGCCATGCTTCCCTGACGCTGACAGAAGCTGCCATCTAACCTTCTGGACAAGTCCAAGCTTTCCTGTGTTCAATCCAGTCTTTCTGTTCCCACAAAGAATAACGTCTGACACAATGACACAGACTCCGAGTTAGCTCCCAAACATCCTGTCAGCAATATATTACTGCTTGTAGGTTTGAAACAGTGGGCCAGGAAGATGAATTAGAACATTGGAATGTTGAGGGCTCCATTGAAGACAATGGAGTGGCTCTGGGCTTATAATGGCTGGTAGAAGCCATCAAGTGTCTTCAAGTTTCTCCCTTTTTAGGTCTCGCGGCTTGCGTTGCAGTGCGCAGCACTGCTCGCGCAGCGCGAGACCTCTTGTACGGGCTTCAGAAAGCTAACCACACGCTCGTGCGTGTGGTTAGCTTTCTGAAGCCTGGCATTGGCTGTAGCGTGCGTTTTTATTTTTAAAACGGCACGCGATTAGGCAAAGGCGGGCGCATGTCCCGCCTTTGCTCCGCCCATTCCCGTCCGTGTCTAGGACGCGCATCAGCGCGCGTCCCAGACGACAGGCTCCCTCGCCCCCCCGCTCCTCTGTGGTGCGCGCGCACCACTGGTTTTCATTTCTGGTGGACAAATCCCGCAAGATAAAGCAATTATAAGCCACAAACACGTCCAACAGCGCCGCTTAGTTTTCTGGCCTCATTTTAAGCTTTTCCAAGTTGATAAATCATGAAGAAAGCAGGTTACATACCTTTATTCCTGTTTTTCAAATTTGTGTGGGCATGAAGGCGGGGGAACGAAGAGCATCTTCACTCGTCGTCACCCTGGGACACAAATAATACGGATTTCAGAATCTGGCTAACGAGTGTGCTCGAGTAAAACAGAAGAAAATAATTGCCAGTGAGAGCTTTGAAATACCCACGCGCAGACCCGTGGCCTGTTAGGTTTATTCATAAAAGGCGGGCTCGAACCTCGCGCCTCTCACAAGTCCCTGGGAGTCTTCGCTGTTTAGTTGCCTCGCGCCAAGAGATGAAAGTGCTCGTGAGCTGCCCGCGTGCGTTGCCGAACCTGTTCAGAGGGAAGCGCGCAGAGGATTGTGTTTTTGTGGATAACGAGGTCTGGGTCCCTGATCCTGCCTCTCTGTTCCAGAAGATAACAATCCTGCACCGCTTCTCCAAACCCGGCGTCTTTGAAAGGTGTCGTTTTCAGGGGGAAAAAAAAAGGTTTACGCACCTGTGATTGTTCCGACACAAAAAGGACTTTGGGAAAGAAAAAAATATCTTCCACAATTATATCTGTTTTTTGGGTGCAACAGGCCTGAAAGGGCAATCGCTTGCCGGTAGCGAGCTCAATGATGCCGCCTCCTTATAAAGTGAATTTATATTACAAGCTCCGACTCCCCAAAACGGGAACCTTTTCGGATCCCTTTTCTTTCTACTCTCCCCCCCCCACCCCCAAAGGAGCTTTATCATGGCATACAAATAAATCACCTGTACCACCAGTGACGTAGCAAAGATGCCACGGGCCCTAATGCAAGCAAAGCAAATGGGTCCCAATCGCTAGGTAATGTAAACAAACACGTATACTTTGAGTGCAGTGAGTCCCTCACCCCCGGGCCTCTGTGGCACGGCACCTGCTGCTTTGCTGATAGCTTTGCTTCTTACCAACCGGGCTGCTTTGTAAATCGAAGAGGTTTTTATCTGATAACCTGCAAATTGTGGAGGGTTGTTGGAGGGCATGAGCAACGTAGGGGCAGTCAGGAGGGGCGGAGTCAGTGACACTCAACCATATTCCATGGCATATTTGTTATTTTTACAAACTCTTTCCGAAAATTATTGACAAAAGGGATTAATGCTACAGTAAAGCTGTTCTAGTTTCCTTTATTGGCTACCAAGAGGCCCTAGTTTACAAGCTCTGCTACATTCAGTCCCTTCTCTTAACGTAAATGTCCAAGCACAGTCCTGGTTCTGTCATAAAAGCGTAAGACATGTCAGCAGGAGCAGCTGTGTGACACAAAATGATGGAACCCCTGCAGAATGTGTTGAGGCCAGTGATAAATCTGAGCCGGGTGTTGCTTGTGGAAGCCACCAGCACTCATTTTATGGGGAGCAGCACTTATTTTCCTGCATTAGACCTTTTCAGAGAGCAAGAGTGCTGAAAAATACACAGAGGAAAGACGAAGTAAGAGAAAGACAGAAACAAGCATTTGCAATGCAATAGGTCTCGCATTTACACGAGGATAAGGCTGGCGGGCTTCCAGTACTCTCAGACAGTGCACACGGAGTTCACTTGTTGGCACTAGTAGGTCCATGGTTTGCAGCTGCGGCTACCGATATTTAAGACAACTACACTTTCATGGCAAAACCCTGCTAGTCACTTGTACAAACCGTCACAGACTCACTGAAAGTCGCCAGAACTCACAGACACTCTGCCTTGAATTCTGACACATTCACAACCAAGACTGCTTGTAAGACTCCTAAACTCAATAAAAGTAACTAAGTCCCTGCTGAAGGAATCACTCTGAAACTCTGTGACAATAAAACGCTCCCAAACTACACCTTGCCAAAAAAATGCATTCACAAAAAACACTAGATGAGTAACTAACACATTGCTTTCCTTGGGGATTTCCCACTTATCTCACCACCACATGAGCCTTCACGTTTACTGAAACACTCACAGACACAGCCGCTGCCAAACTGTGACATCCACGGCATTCAATGCAAATACAGAAAACAGTTTAAAAAGTTAAAAATCTGAATATATCGTCGCACTGCACTTCTGTAGTGTCCAAGTGCCGCAAATAAAAAGTGTTTCTTTTACTGAAGTTAGTTAATCAATTTTCCGACTTCAGAAGGAAGAAAGGCTCAGATGGCCTTGTGGGGATTCAAACATGTGACCTTCATATCACTGCATGTTTCAGTGGCGATAGTTTAACTTACTACACTATCTGTAACCTGAAATAAATGCATTGTGCGAAGATGTAATGAGCTAAAACATCAAAAAAGAACCAGCAGGAGTCTTGCTTTCAAGAGACCCTGATGGGGCACCTGTAGCTCTTTCCAGCTGCAATTCATCCTTTGCACGGAGCATTAAAAAAATACCGCTCTGTGAAGCGTGAATCATTTGACAAAGCCAATAGGTCCTCTCTATGTGAGAACTGTTGGCTTTGCCAAAGTTTCTTAGCCATGTTGCAACATGGCTAAAAGTAAAGAAAACAAGCATTTGCAATGCAATAGGTCTCGCATTTGCTAGAGTTTGAGCTATTGGCATTATAAATGACAATGCCTTTTATTAATGTGTTTTGAAAACCTGCAAGCGCCTCTTTTACTGCCAGCCTTGCTTCTCGTAAGCAACGACTAGAAGTACAAAGTGCGTGTTTACGCACCGCTTGCAGGTTTTCAAAACATAAATAAAAGGCATTGTCATTTACAATGACAATAGCTCAAACTCTTGTAAATGCGAGACCTATTGCATTGCAAATGCTTGTTAATTTAGAACTTTCTACCCTTAGTGGGTTCAATGTTCTAATAGCCTTATAGCCCTTCTGCCTCGGGCTATACTCGTTGTTAAAGGCCCTCTCCATCGTTATACTCCCTCGTCTGTGGCTTGGGCTTATAACTCGGATTTAGGACCTTTAACAACTGGTATAGGCCTTGCCAGTGAGCTATAAAGCTATAATAACATTGTTTTCCAGCCTTTAATGATTCAAATACCCCTAGATTTGAAGCGTTGTACTACACCAACCACTAAAAGTTAATTTAATTATAAAATGTGATGTTATTTTAAACAGGAATATGTTTTGCTTTCACTTCCTTTTATGGTTATATGGAGCCCTGGGTGGGTGAGCAAGTGTGGCTATTTGCACAACGTATGCTGAAAGGATAACCTTAAAGTTAAAAAAGCATTGACAGTGCCAATTGGTCTAGCACTGATTGCCAGCCTCTAGGCTTTGTGAATTCTTGTGCTGTTTGTCATGGCCATGAGGCTTCTTAAAATGATTATATGACAAAATAGCAGAGACAAAATATTTAGATACAATATTGTGTCAAAAATATTGACATCAATATCGAGTTTACATACTTTGTATGTAAACTACCAAAAATATAATGGACTAGAATATCATCACATATATCGAAATTTCTCTCTCTATATATATATCTATATATCTGCGTGTGTGTGTATATATATCTATATATATATCTATATATATGTATATACATATCTATATAAACACACACACACAGTTATATTTATAGATGTATATAGCATTAAATGTAATTTATTTAACATTAATAAAGTTTGAAATAATATTCAAAAAATATATAATAAAAAAAAATATTAGTGCAAAATATTGACTTTTGTTTCCAACCCCATCAGGGTAAATGCAGGCTACAGGGACTACATTACCCAGCAGGCGCTGGGACTCATCCGAGTAGCCCATTGGAGGGCGTGTATTTAAATAAAGTCCGGTGGCAAAGCAATTGTTTGGAGTCAATCCTATGATTAAGGGATACATACCCGAAACGCGTCAGGCTGCTGAAGTGCCCGTTCCTACCTGTGCATGATTTCTTGTCTCTCGAGTGCGTCTTTGCTGCAGAAGCAACCGTTCCTTGATGTTTACACGCCGGCTTCAGGCGTGAAGGGCTGCACCACCCTGAGGATTTACAAGGGGCCATTTGACACGTAATTTGACGATGCCAATTTGTGGGGAGACATGCGTGGATTTTGGGCATGAACGGACACTTTATTATTCATCTGAATGCTTATATTGACTTTTTTTTCCAACCCCATCAGGGTAAATGCAGGCTACAGGGACTACATTACCCAGCAGGCACTGGGACTCATCTGAGTAGCCCATTGGAGGGCGTGTATTTAAATAAAGTCCGGTGGCAAAGCAATTGTTTGGAGTCAAGCCTATGATTAAGGGATACATACCCGAAACACGTCAGGCTGCTGAAGTGCCCGTTCCTACCTGTGCATGATTTCTTGTCTCTCGAGTGCGCCCTTGCTGCAGAAGCAACCGTTCCTTGATGTTTACACGCCGGCTTCAGGCGTGAAGGGCTGCACCACCCTGAGGATTTACAAGGGGCCATTATACACGTAATTTGACAATGCCAATTTGTGGGGAGACATGTGTGGATTTTGGGCATGAACGGACACTTTATTATTCATCTGAATGCTAATATTGACTTTTGTTACCAACCCCATCAGGGTAAATGCAGGCTACAGGGACTACATTACCCAGCAGGCGCTGGGACTCATCTCAGTAGCTCTTTGGAGTGCGTGTATGTAAATAAAGTCCGGTGGCAAAGCAATTGTTTGGAGTCAAGCTTATGATTAAGGGATACATACCCAAAACGCGTCAGGCTGCTGAAGTGCCCGTTCCTACCTGTGCATGATTTCTTGTCTCTCGAGTGCACCCTTGCTGCAGAAGCAACCGTTCCTTGATGTTTACACGCCAGCTTCAGGCGTGAAGGGCTGCACCACCCTGAGGATTTACAAGGGGCCATTAGACACGTAATTTGACGATGCCAATTTGTGGGGAGACATGCGTGGATTTTGGGCATGAACGGACACTTTATTATTCATCTGAATACTAATATTGACTTTTGTTTCCAACCCCATCAGGGTAAATGCAGGCTACAGGGACTACATTACCCAGCAGGCGCTGGGACTCATCTGAGTAGCCCATTGGAGGGTGTGTATTTAAATAAAGTCCGGTGGCAAAGCAATTGTTTGGAAACAAGCCTATGATTAAGGGATACATACCCGAAATGCGTCAGGCTGCTGAAGTGCCCGTTCCCACCTGTGCATGATTTCTTGTCTCTCGAGAGCGCCCTTGCTGCAGAAGCAACCGTTCCTTGATGTTTACACGCCGGCTTCAGGCGTGAAGGGCTGCACCACCCTGAGGATTTACAAGGGTCCATTAGACACGTAATTTGACGATGCCAATTTGTGGGGAGACATGCCTGGATTTTGGGCATGAACGGACACTTTATTTTTCATCTGAATGCTAATATTGACTTTTGTTTCCAACCCCATCAGGGTAAGTGCAGGCTACAGGGACTACATTACCCAGCAGGCGCTGGGACTCATCTGAGTAGCCCATTGGAGGGCGTGTATTTAAATAAAGTCCGGTGGCAAAGCAATTGTTTGGAGTCAAGCCTATGATTAAGGGATACATACCCGAAACGCGTCAGGATGCTGAAGTGCCCGTTCCTACCTGTGCATGATTTCTTGTCTCTCGAGTGCACCCTTGCTGCAGAAGCAACCGTTCCTTGATGTTTACACGCCGGCTTCAGGCGTGAAGGGCTGCACCACCCTGAGGATTTACAAGGGGCCATTAGACACGTAATTTGACGATGCCAATTTGTGGGGAGACATGCGTGGATTTTGGGCATGAACGGACACTTTATTATTCATCTGAATGCTAATATTGACTTTTGTTTCCAACCCCATCAGGGTAAATGCAGGCTACAGGGACTACATTACCCAGCAGGCGCTGGGACTCATCTGAGTAGCCCATTGGAGGGCGTGTATTTAAATAAAGTCCGGTGGCAAAGCAATTGTTTGGAGTCAAGCCTATGATTAAGGGATACATACCCGAAATGCCTCAGGCTGCTGAAGTGCCCGTTCCTACCTGTGCATGATTTCTTTTCTCTCGAGTGCGCCCTTGCTGCAGAAGCAACGGTTCCTTGATATATATATATATATATATATATATATATATATATATATATATATATATATATATATATATATATATATATATTCAGCTCCAAAGTTGTCCACCAGATGAGCAGCACTCAGACAACAGCAGCAAGACAACAGCCTTTGATAGGTATGAACGGTATTCCGCCTGCGGATACTTTAAACAGCCGTTCCATATAGGTCTGCCTGACGCGTTTTGAAGTTCCTCAACTTCTCCTCAGAGGCTTTAACGGAAAGGATGCGTGCATGTACCGGTCCCAGTTCACATTTAAATATTGCACGCCCCCAAATGGGCCGCTCCTATGAGACTGTGCATGATGGGAGCTGTAGTCTCGGCACTTAGTAATCCACAGATGGATGTACACATAATGTTCTGTTGAATTCAAAGTCCTCAATGGACCCCGCGGACGGGTCCTTCCTAAATCCTCTGCTGCTGCCCCACATTTATGATTCAGTCAATACCAAGTTGCGTGGCCCCCTTGATTCGCGGGTGGTGCGCGCTTCGCGGCAGGACGGCCACGTATAGATTAAGCTCCAAAGTTGTCCACCAGATGAGCAGCACTCAGACAACAGCAGCAAGACAACAGCCTTTGATAGGTATGAATGGTATTCCGCCTGCGGATACTTTAAACAGCCATTCCGTATAGGACTGCCTGACGCGTTTCGAAGTTCCTCAACTTCTCCTCAGAGGCTTTAACGGAAAGGATGCGTGCATGTATCGGTCCCAGTTCACATTTAAATATTGCACGCCCCCAAATGGGCCGCTCCTATGAGACTGTGCATGATGGGAGCTGTAGTCTTGGCACTTAGTAATCCACAGAGGGATGCACACATAATGTTCTGTTGAATTCAAAGTCCTCAATGGACGCCGCAGACGGGTCCATCCTAAATCCTCTGCTGCTGCCCCACATTTACGATTCAGTCAATACCAAGTCGCGTGGCCCCCTTGATTCGCGGGGTGGTGCGCGCTCCGTGGCAGGACGGCCACGTATAGATTCAGCTCCAAAGTTGTCCACCAGATGAGCAGCACTCAGACAACAGCAGCAAGACAACAGCCTTTGAAAGGTATGAACGGTATTCCGCCTGCGGATACTTTAAACAGCCGTTCCGTATAGGACTGCCTGACGCATTTCGAAGTTCCTCAAAGAGGCTTTAACGGGAAGGATGCGTGCATGTACCGGTCCCAGTTCACATTTAAATATTGCACGCCCCCAAATGGGCCGCTCCTATGAGACTGTGCATGATGGGAGCTGTAGTCTCGGCACTTAGTAATCCACAGATGGAGGCACACATAATGTTTTGTTGAATTCAAAGTCCTTCAACAGAAGGTGCCGCGGAGCGCGCACCACCCCGCGAATCAAGGGGGCCACGCGACTTGGTATTGACTGAATCGTAAATGTGGGGCAGCAGCAGAGGATTTAGGACGGACCCGTCTGCGGGGTCCATTGAGGACTTTGAATTCAACAGAACATTATGTGTGCATCCATCTGTGGATTACTAAGTGCCGAGACTACAGCTCCCATCATGCACAGTCTCATAGGAGCGGCCCATTTGGGGGCGTGCAATATTTAAATGTGAACTGGGACCGGTACATGCACGCATCTGTGGGGACACAGAAATCTATTTCCTTCCCCAAATTTGGGAGCACAACCTTTAAAGACACAGATTCAAAGCACAGTCTCAGGTCAGTGACAACAGGAAAAGGACAAGATACGACCCCCCAAATGTAGCAAACAGTAATGCCTCTGACTCATCAGCAATTGTGTCCAAAAAGCACCAGTGGCAAAGTACACCCCTTTCCACATAACACACCCCACTATGTGCTGGCGTTGTGCAATCCACACTACATGAACAGACCATATTACTTTTGACCCTCCGTCACCAGAGCAAGCTCTCATTAAATCACCTGAAACAAAGAGGTGACTGGAAAACCCAGTCTAAAGTCAAAGGCAAGCTAACATTCACCAACCACATGTCATCCACATGCCACCTGTATCCCACCCACCGGCCAAGGATCAAATCACTCAGCCTACTCAGTTACTATTTCTGGAAACTGAATGTGACGCTGCATGAGTCTGCAGACACATTGCTGGCCCGATGACTGTTCTAGGTGCTGATGATGGTGGGAGTAGAGCACGTGACCAAACAGCACACTTGTCTTCTTGGGGTGACTGGCGGCTTGGGTCGTGTGTGGTCTAGTGGTTTTTTGATGCACAGTTCAGACATTGCTTCTGTTAGCATCAGTGACCCATTTGAAACTGGAACAAATGAATGCTGAGTAGACATTCCTTAGGCCTGGTGGTGTTCTTATAGAAATACATATAACTGGGGCTTTTCCCTGTATCTTGTATAGAGATGTTTAAGTATAGGCATATGTAGAGGGACATAGGGATATGTATGTCCTTATGTATATGTCCTTGTAGAGGGAAATATATGTACTGATATCACTTGCTTCTGAAGAAGAACACATTATTTAAATGTCGGTCTGCCTCTGGAGGGGATGTCTTCTCTTTCCTTCTCGCAGTTCTCAACGTTGCTCAGATTTAGTCTTCCTAAGTGGATCCCGTCAGTGAGGCGGCTGAGCTGAGAGGTAACCTCAGGATGATAGAATCTGACATAACATCAAGGGCTCCCATCACCACCCAGTTTTGCACAGCTCCGCCTTCATTTTACAAGTCCTTCAAGCATGGTCTTCTTGTTAAGTCTGGATAATATTGAATGATCCCAGGATTGATCTCCCTGCCTCTTGCTTTATCATGCTACTTTTTATTCATTTTTGTCTAGAAATATCATTATGTTGTGACACTTCTTCACCATCCTCTCCCTCCATCCAATGAATCAGCCCAGATGCCATTAGAGGCTTCTCAAAAACCATCCCTACTACGGTGGGCTTTGAGGAAATATCACATGGACCTTATAAGGATTTGGAACTTTCCGATAGGCTGCTATCACAGCCTACTGTCCTATTGCTGTACAAATAGACCATACTGCTTTTCCATAGGTGCTTATTCCAGTCTCATAAGACTGTCCTATAAGAATCCCATCATAGATGTTTCCTATTCTTCACCTAAGGGCACCACTTTGTTTTATAAGGAGCCTGTTGGAATCTGCTAGCGATCGTTGTCAGACTCACTAAAAATAAAACATACCTACCTATCTGCCGTTAAGAAGCGCACCAGCAAACTCAGGCCAGGACCGATACTGGTATCTTACATCAGTACCAATAGCACAATAGATAAATGAGTGTAAGCATTAACTAAGTGCCCAGATACTATTCGGTTTAAGTGCTGAACGGACAGAGTCCAATTTCTTCTGCCATACCCTTCAGCAGAAACAGTGAAAGCACATGACGAGTTGAAGAAAGCTCATCTCGTATCCACTCCTTCCAGGCTTAGGAGTCCATCACTGTCCCCACAAAATGAGAGCAGACCATGAAACAAGCATTGGCAAAGCCAATAGATTTGGTTTTAATGTGACAGCACATGTAAATACAGACATTCACAAATGGTGTTTACAAGCATTGTATGCACAAATGCTGTTTACCACGTCAAAGCTTACTCTATCGGCATTGCCATTGCTTGGAAAAAGAAGAAAAAAGGATTGTTTCTGTATAGAAACCTTATAGGAGATAAAGAGGTGAATGTGACCAACAGTGTGATGATTACTGAATAGCACATGATAATCCCTCTGCTTCTCTTCTCTTGCAGGCCACCCTCGCATTGCAGCTGTCTTACTTCCCCCCTCCTGGAGCCGCCCCTGTCTTCGTTCCTCCGCCTCCTGATGCCACCCCCGCCGCCTCAGAGCTGGACACTATCACTGGTGAGGATTAATCGGGGCAAGACGTTTAAACTTCATGTGGTCGCCGTACAACACATTGAAGATCACTCACACAAAGAAAATTTAGACTTCTGTGAATATATTACACAAGGCATGCTTTACTGTTGTTAAAGTGTTCACGTATGGCCCCATGAAAAAATAAACGCTAGTCCTAATCCTAATTTATGATAGTACTAATCCTAATTTCTAATATATGCTAGTCCTAATCCTAATTTACGATAGTCCTAATCCTAATTTACGATAGTCCTAATCCTAATTTCTAATTTACGATAGTCCTAATCCTAATTTCTAATTTACGATAGTCCTAATCCTAATTTACGATAGTTCTGATCCTAGTTTACGATAGTAATATTCATAATTTACAATAGTCGTAATCCTAATTTCTAATATATGCTAGTCCTAATCCTAATTTACGATAGTCCTAATCCTAATTTCTAATTTACGATAGTCCTAATGTTAATTTACTTGTTTATCTGTATGACATTCACTTTTGACTTTTTTTGCACTGCCTAATACTGGTGATATATACAGTATGCAAATCTAGGGTTAGTACAATTGGGTGATATATTTTAAATTTCCTAGCTATATCCCGGCATTGAAACAATTATGAGCACACAAAATACCCCTTCGTACTATCATTGTATGAAGGTTAGATAATTAGGGCCCTTTCCTACGCATTCACTAGATATATTAATGAAGATGTAAGAGCGAAGGAACGAATAACCAGACATCATGAAGACAGATCAGGATGAGTGAAGACAGACTCATGTTTGTTGAACAGTAGACACTTTAGTAGGGAAATCAATAGAATGATAAAGATATTGACCCACAGAGGAGACGGTGTCAAGGAATAATTGTTGGAAAGGCATCTGAGCTGGACATGATTTTGAATTCACAGTAGAAACTTCAGAGTCCCATGAACAGTGTTGTCCATTCTGGCTTTTGGGTAAGTTCTTGAGGATGCTCTCATCTGGTTAGACTCCGCCCACACCCCTACACTTTACTGCAGGTTCCATGTGGTACTAGACACCTGAGCACTCGCAAGTGGCCAAAAAGCGACACACAGTGCTCAATAAAACTCCTAAATAAATCAGCAAAAATGAGGAAAAACAGGAGAAGGAATAGCAAGCGGCTGGTGGAGGAACGGAAGGCAGAAGGGAGGAGCTGATGATGGTTGAACGAGGAACTAAATATTGGGGACAAAGGCAGCTAATATGGACGGAGAGTGTGAGGAAGGGTGGTGGGAGAGGGAAGAAAAAAACACCTTTCCGGCGGAGAGTGGCTGACCAGGGTGGAAAGATTATCACATGTACTGGACGCACACGCGCATTGTTAAGAACAAATGGCATAGATACTATTATGCAGGTCTGAGTGAGCACCCTTCCGTGACATATAATATCAAAAGATGGAGCGATTTAAGACATAAGAGCCAGGTATACATCACAGCATCCCACGCTCCTCGCTAATACTGGATGAGTTAAGGAACCCTATGAAATTCGCTTCCGCCCAACACAAAAGAAACAAGCATTGGCATAGCCCATAGGTCTCGCCTATGGCTTTGCCAATATGTTTAGCCATGTTGTACACTAGTGTGGCTGCTATTCAGTGGCTGAAAGTTATTGGTGTAAAGGGGCGTGGGGTGAAGTGTTCTAAAGTGGAGTAGAGTGTAGTGTTATGGAGAGGCGTGGCGTAGAGTAGAGTTGAGTGGTATGGTGTGTTATGGAGTGGCGTGTAGTGTTGTAGAGTGTAATTTAGGGAGTATAGTGTCGACCTTAAGAGTATCCGATGGTCCTGACGCAGGCTCTAGCATATGAGGGCTATTCTCTATATTTCTAAGCAAATTATGTTTAATAGAAAACAGAATCTTATCGGTCTCTTAAAAATGATAACATTGCCGCAACACTGATTTTTTAATGAACAATGTCTGTGCGGTTTGACGTTAATGTTCTACCCCACAACCCACCTCCAAAATTAAGACCTGCCATTTCGACCCTGCTACCAGTGAAACACTTAAATCAACGTTTACAACCCTGTTAGGGTAGGACAGAAAAATGGCCAACCCCTAGTACCACACCTCCGGCTGTTTATGGGGCGCTACCAAGCAACGACAACTGAATAAGACACACTAACTACTGCCACTGGGACTAAGGATAACTGCGTCCGAACCCACCCCCTGCAAATGTTAGCAGGTGTCCTACCTTAGGGGCAGGCACGTAACACAGGCCCCTGCAGCCCCCGCGGTGCGGGGGCGGCCCCTGAGCTTCAGGGGACCCCCTCAGCAAGGTACTCAGGCCTGAGAGCTCCGGATTAAATCCGGAGTGGGGCCCCTCCAGGTACCTTGCAGGGGGGCCCCCTCAACTTTCGTTACGCCACTGCTTAGGGGAACCAAAGCCAAGCATCTGCAGAAGGCTCTCGAGAGGCTAGGTAAATGGAAGCATTATGCGTTATAAAAACATGCAAAATAAAAGCCTACCTTTGCCATAAACCTTCTCCGACCAACTAACATCAGAGTGCTAAAACGGGTGCATCTGTAGGCAGAAACATGAACTGGCCAACTCCACTTTGAAAAAGCTTTAGGCTTTAATATAGTTGTGAGTGAATTTATGCAGTAAAAAAATTATGCGATCAAAAAACTGATGCACGGATGCATTTCACGCTAAAATGTAGTGCTGAATGACGGAATTTAACTCCGCATAATTATGTGCAATTTCAGGTAATGTCCAAATAATTATTTGAAAGCAAATTACGCTAATTTTGCATATCTTCTACATCAAAGCAAGGCGCTCCAAGGAGCCAGGCAAACTACAACATAATGCAAAACAGCAAAACCTTCTTTTTTGGAGAATAAAGCTATTGTAAGATCGTTTTTCTATTGGGAAACTTTGCGGTATAGTTTTGCAAAGTTGCTGAGCCAGTCAATAGGCAAACCCTCGCCTTCAGAATTCTAATTTTGTGTGCGATTGTCAAACGGGCCTGCATGAAAGAGCTCTAGGTGAGTGCATTGTAGCTATCAACCATAACTCTCTATGGAACATTCTGGATCCCCCCACCCCCCACGAGAAAGCGACTTGGAAGTAAAATAGCAAGAAAGACATATCCCAAGTTGTCAGGCGTCCACTGTGCAGTGATGAGCCTCACATGCGGGATGGTGAGGAGATAAAGGCACAATCTGCTCCTGCACTTGTCCCCCTCCACGCGCACACCCTCATATTCCATAGCCAGGCCCACCGTGCAAATGCAAGTAACCATACTCCAAAAATATGTCGAATTTGTGTAATTCTAGGGCAGAGAAGGGGGCACCTGAGCCAGTGCTTAATTTGAAAAAAAAATGTGTCAGGGCCCTCGTCAGAAGGCCACCGCAGTTTGCACCACACCTTGCCACTGTACTTACACAACTACTAACCATCACACTGCTACGACTTGAGTGTGACAATTCAGACTGTTGGGGGCCGCCAAAGCTTTAAGAATGGCTTGGATGGCAGATATTAGTTGTTTTGAATGTATATTGAATTAACAAACAACTGTTTTTCTGCTCATCTTTAAACTACACAAACAGTGGCACCATGTGGCAGCTGTCATAAGTGCAGGTTCCGATAATTCAGTGCCAGTACCGGCAATTAAGTGCTGGTGCTGAGCACCGGAAACCACCGGCTTAAATTAAGCACTGGGAACCTCCAAATTTCACAGGGATTTAGGGAAAGCCGTTTCTACCAATAGAAACATGTTTTCTTGATGGAGGAAAAAAATAAGTTTAAAGAACAAATGCACAAATCCTCTTTACCTACACCTTCAAACAGTCCACATGAATAAAAAAGGTACTAGAACTACGCACATAAATTTAAAGCAATTCATGTTATGTTATAATAATTTCACTTTAGAGGCGAATTTAGAAAATAGGCAGACTATACATTTTTTCGTGTTTCACAAAATAGTTTGGCCCGCCGCTGCTCTTGAGGACCTGAGTGTTCTGAAAGATGGCAGGAAGTTTGGGGCTTTTCCGAAAATCTTTGACCTGTTCCTGGTCTTGCCAAATATAGAAAATACCCAAATAAAGAAATAAAGCATAAAAGTATTGCTGGAGCTTCCCATATATTCTGAAAGGTTTTATTAATGAAACACAGAGAAGGTGCCCGAGTCATATCTCTGTGAGTAAGACCCACCATCTCATGCAAATTGATGCAGTCTGAACTCGCACTTAACATGGCCTTGCAGAAAAATATGGCTTCTGCAGTAGCGGCTGCTACCGGACCCAGGTGGTGAGACGGGTAACTGGTGGTGGACTAAAAAAGAAAAAAAAAACACTTACCTTTAATGGCTGTCCGCCGCCGCTCCTCCGTCCTCATTATGTTCCTTCTTCCTGCAGTCCCGGCTGGCAGCAGGAAGCACCCGGGCTCCCAGCCTCCCCATACCCAATCACAACGCTGCAATGCAGCATTGTGATAGGTATGAGCGCCGTGGTTCGGCACTCAAACAGGGACTTGCATGTTCCTCCCCAGGCTGTGGAAAGCAAGCCTGGTGGGGAAGATGCAAAGTGCGCAGGACTGTTTGGTCGGCCCGAGAGGGCCGGCCAAGCATTCATGCACACTTAAGGAGTGCAAACCACTCCACTCACTGCTCTGGCCATCCCCATCCCGCCCGAGAGCCACTGACTGCAATTGGAAAAATAAAATGATAATAGCGATACGTTATTATCATTTTATTTTCCCTTTTCTTCAGTGGGGCAACGCTCCTCCGCCTTAGCGGAGGAGCCGCCACTGGGCTTCTGACGAAGGCTTTAGTTACACCTTTTTTTCAATGCTGTAAGGTCAGGAAGAGACAGAACCTTCCAAATCTAGGAGCTGGAAGTGAACTCTCTCTAGGAATAAAGCAAGGTTTCAAATATCACCTAGAGCGTGGGTGCCTGAGACCGGCTCTGAAACTGGCTGGCCGCCATTTGTTTCCCTAGAGCATCTCTGCTCGATGGTGTGGGATTTAAATTTTCATTTCCCTGTAGTGACAAAAAAGAATGGAGTAAGTGAACAGGCTGAATGTGAAAATATCCCAAACATCCTCATGTGTCATAGGGATATAGTGCTGTAGGCAGGGCCGGACTGGCCGTAGCGGGCACCGGGCATTTCCCCGGTGGGCCGGAGGGGTGGGGGCCGGTTTTGTGGCCGCAGGGAGCCGCTTTTCTTACAGGGTGCCGTTTTTGCAGTAGTGCTGCAAAATTGTCCCTCTGTAACAAAAGTGGAAGCAGTGCTTAGCGGCTAACCCCCCCCTCCCTCCCGTCCCCAGGGCCAGTGGAGAAGCAACCTGCCAGGGCTGGTTGCTGTTCCCAGTCCGGCCCTGGCTGTAGGCAAAAACGGATATAGGCAAAAAGATTTCCACACCTAAAAGAAATATTTTCCAGGTGAAGAAAAAGGAGTGAAATAGTGTATTTTAGGGTTATGCGTACGCCTGGAAATCAGCAGTTTTCAGGTTGCAGCCTACCAGACACAGCAGCTCTCTGGTTTTCTAAAGACATCTTGGGGACATTCAGAAAGTTGACCTAGGAATGCATTCCTCCCGTTGCTTACCATTGGCTTTATGGTTTGTAACTTACATTTTCTAGCTTTCTATTTGCTGGCTTTATTTGCTTTAGGCTGTCCAGCTCGAGTTTGTACCTTGTTTACTGTATTCTTCCACAAACTTGCTTTCTGTAAACAGGACTGTAAATCTTGTTCTTATCTTGTCACGTTTACTGTGTATTCAAAGACAGAGGTCAAATGTCAGGCTGTGTTGTCCAGGGAGCTTGGTCTTTATTTTTCTTTCTCTGTCCTCAAAGTGAGAGGATTTATGTGACAATCATCCTGGGTACTAGGGTCTGCTTGAGAAGGCTGTACGATATTATTTTTTTTTTCTAGCACACAACAAAATTTAAATGTCTGTAAATGAGCTGCACTGAGGGTCAAATCAATACATTGGGTGATGACATTTCTGCACATCGTTTGTGCACTGTATACTTTTATCAGTAAAACTGTATGTGAGTGGAAATGTAATAGTCATTTCAATTGAAGATGTGTTGTCTGTAATGGCAGTACGCTACCACACCATGCATACTTCACTTTACCCCACTCCACGCTACTCTGCACCACTCCATACCACAGCACTCCCCTCTGCACCACTCCACACTGCGTCACTGCACTCTTACCACCACTCCACTCTACGCCCCTCTACTCTACACCACTCCACTCTACTCTATGCCAATGTACTCTTTCCCACATTACTCTACTATGCACCTCTGCACTCTTCACCACTGCACTCTAGACCACTCCACGTCATTCCACTCTATGCCACCCTACTCTGTGACACTGCTCTCTACGCCAGTGCACTCTACTCTGTACCAATCCACTTTATGCCAGTGCACTCTATGCCAAATTCCCTACAAGCCACTCTAATCTACTCTGCACCACTACACTCTACTCTGAAACAATCTACTCTACGCACTTGGACTCGATTCCACTGCACTCAGCACAACTCCACTCTACTCTGCACTACTCTACGCCACTGCACTCTATGCCAATGCACTCTACACCACTTAACTCTAAACCAATGCATTCTACACCAATCTACTCTGCACCACTGCACTCTACGCAATGGCACTCTACTCTAATGTACTCTGTCACTGCACTCTATGCCACTCTATTCTTCTCTGCGTCACTGCACTCTACGCCACTCTATTGTACTCTGTCTCATTTCACTCTACGCCACTCTGTTCTACTCTGTACTACTGTCTTCTGCACCACTTTCACTCTACGAAACTCTCTTTACCACTGCACTCTACGCCACTTCTCTCTGCTCTGAAACAATCTACTGTATGCCACTGCAGTCTACGCCACTCTATTCCACTCTGCGCCACTGCACTCTATACCACTCCACACCATGCCACTGCACTTTGCACCAATGCACTCTACAACCACTTTACTCAACACCAGTACACTCTACACCACTGCACTCTATGGCCTGCACAAATGCACTGTATGCCACTATACTCTACTCTATACCACTGCACTTTACGCCACCCTACTCTGTGTTACTCTGCTCTGCACAACTGTACATCACTGCACTCTACACCAATGCACTCTACGCCACTCTACTCTACATGACTGCACTCTACGACACCCTACTCTGCATCACTGCACTCTCTGCCACTGAACTCTATGCCACTTTACGCCACTCTACTCTGTGCCACTACACTCTACTCCACTCTACTGCACTCTATAGCAATGCACTCTATGCCACTCTAATCTACTGTGCAATGCTGCACTCTGATACTGCACTCTACTCCACTTCACTTTACGCCTCTCTACTGTACTCTGCACCACTCTACTCTATGCCAGTACACTCTACCCCACTCTACTATGCACCAATGCACTCTTTGCCACTGCACTCTACACCATTCCAGTCTGGGCCACTCCACTCTGTACCACTTCACTCTGTGCCACTTCACTTTGCAACACTGCACTCTATGCCACTACTCTATACCACTCCACTCTATCCCGGCACCACTCCACTCCACTCCACTCCACGCCACTTCACTCTACTCTGAAACAATCTATTCTACACCATTGCACTCTATGGCACTGCACTTTACACCACTCTACTCCACTGTGCACCACTCCACTCTATGCCACTGCAATCAACACTGCACCACTCTACTTTACGCTGCTGCACTCTACGCCACTAATCTGTGCCACTGTACACTCTATTCTGCACCACTATACTCTACCCTGCACCACTCCACTTCACTTCACTGTACTCTGAAGCAATGTACTTTACACCACTGCACTCTGTGCCATTGCACTCTACGCCAATTCACTCTACACCACTTTTCTCAAAACCAATGCACCCTAGGCCACTGTACCTATGCCATCTACTTTACACTACTGCATTTTACACCACTATACTCTACAACATTCCACTTTATGGCCTTGCACTCGACAACACTGCACACTACGTCGTCATTGTGCTCTATGTCACTGCACTCTACTCGACTCTATTCTACTCTGCACCACTGTACTCTACGTCACTGCTCTCTGCACCACTCTACTCTGCACTACTGCACTGTATACCACTGCACTCTACGCCACTGCACTCTATGCCACTCTACGCCACTGCACTCTGTCATTCCACTGCTCTCTACACCACTCTACTGCACTCTACTCCACTGCACCACTCTACCCTATGCCAATACACTCTACACCACTCTACTCTGCATTACTCCACTCTATGCCACTATACTCTACTCTGCACCACTCTACTCTACTCTGCACCACTCCACTCTAGGCCACTTCACTCTATGTCACTCTATTCTGCAACACTGCTCTCTCCGCCACTGAACTCACCACCACTCTACTCTGCATCGCTCTACTCTATGCCGCTCTACTCAAAGCCAATCCACTCTAAGCCAGTCTAATCTACTCTGCACCGCTGCACTCTACGACACTACTCTATACCACTGCACTCTGCACCACTTCACTCTTCTTTGAAACACTCTCCTCTATGCTAGTGCAGTCTACACCACTCTGTGCCACTCCCCTCTCCACCACGCCACACTTCGTCACTCTATTCTACACCGCTTCACTCTATGCCACTGCACTCTACACCAATGCACTCTACCCCACTTTGCTCAAAATCAATACACTCTACGTCACTGCACTCTATGCCAATATACTCTACAACACTGCACTGTACGCCACTATACTCTACTCTACACCACTGCACTCTACAACACTCTACACCATTGAACTCTGTCCCTTTATTCTGCACCACTCTATGCCACTGCACGCTACACCACTGTACTCTATGATACTCTACTCTGCAGCACTGCATTCTCTGCCACTTATCTCTGTGCCACTCTACTCAGTGCCACTTTATTCTATGCCACTGCACTTTACTTTGAACCACTCTACAACACTCTACTGCACTCTACACCAATGCACTCTATGCCACTCTAATCTACTGTGCACCACAGCACTCTATGACACTGCACTCTACGCCACTTCACTCTGTGCCTCTCTACTCTACTCTGCACCACTCTACTCCATGCCAGTGCACTCTACCCCATTCAGCTATGCACCACTGCACTCTTTCCCACTGTCCTCTACACCACTCCAGTTTAGGCCACTCCACTCTGCACCACTCCAGTCTACGACACTCCACTCTGCAACGCTGCACTCTATGCCAATGCACTCTACGCCACTACTCTATACCATTCCACTCAACCCTGCACCACTACACTCTACCCTGTACCACTGCACTCTACACCACTTCACTCTACTCTGAAACAAAACAATCTACTCTACACCACTGCACTCTACGCCACTCTACTCTGCGCCACTCCACTGTACGCCACTGCAGTCAACGCTGTGCCACTCTACTCTACACCACTCTGCTCTATGCCACTGCGCTCTACTATGGACCACTACTCTACCCTGCCAGTGGTGGCTGGCATGTACAGAGAGTGGTGGGGCGAGGTCACACACACAAAAAACAAATACAGTACCTTCCTGCGTGGAGTAACGTCCTTCTCCTTCGGTCTTCTCTGAAGGTACGCTCCACCGCAGCACCCAGCCAACTTCCCTAACTAATCCTGGTGCTACTCTCACCAGCATGAGAGCAGCGAAAGGATTGAAGGGAGCGGCCTCACTCAGCGCTTTCAAGAGCACTGGAGGCCTGCGCTTTCTCTAACCCAGCTGTCTAAGACAGTTAGGTTAGAGAAGGTTAAAATAAGCATGTCTGGCTGGACGTCACAAGAAGGCCGGCCATAGAGACATGCGCATTTTAAAGTTCACAGCTCCCTGCTGCCACTCAGCAGCACTGGCCCTGCCTGTCCTGTCACTCAGTTCGGGACGGGTTGGTTGCTGAAAAATAAAATGGCAATAAATAAACTTTATTACCATTTTATTTTTCAGCTCTAGCCTGGGGCTTTTCTTTGTGGGGCGATGCTCCTCCGCTCAAACGGAAGAGCCACCCCTGTATCCTGCACCACTCCACTCTACTCTGAAACAATCTACTCTATGCCACTGCGCTCTATGGCACTGCATTCTTCACCACTCTACTCCACTCTATGCCACTGAACTCTATGCTGCCCCACTCTACGCCTGTACAGTCTAAGCTATGCCACTGCACTCTACACCAATGCACTATACACCACTTTACACAAAACCAATGCACCCTACGCCACTGCCACTGCAACTGCAACTATGCGAACTACTTTGCACCACTGCACTTTATGCCACTATACTAACATTCTACTCTATGCTACTGCATACGCCACTGCACGTTACTTCACTGTACATCATTGCACTCACCGTCACTGCTCTCTGCACCACTCTACTCTGCACCACTCTACTCTGCATCACTGTATGACCCTGCACTCAAACACTCTAATCTGCATGACTGCACTCTATGCCACTTCACTCTTCTCTGCACCACTCAACTCTACACCACTCTACTGCACTCTACACCACTGCACTCTACACCGTTACACTCTACACCACTGCATTCTACACCACTGCACTCTACACCACTACACTCTACGCCACTGCATTCTACACCACTGCACTCTACACCTCTGCACTCCACCCTGCACTACTCCACTATACCCTGCACCACTCCACTCTATGCTACTTCACTCTACGTCACTTTACTCCACTCTGCGTCACTCCACTCCATTGCTCTCTACCCCCCTGCAATCTATCCCGCACCACTCTACTCTATGCCACTGCACTCTACACCACTCTATGCCACTGCATGCCAATACACTCTACAGCACTTTACTCAAAACCAGTGCACTCTGCGCAACTGCACTCTGTCAATGTGCTCTGAATTACTGTACTTTATGCTACTTTACTCTAGGCCACTCTACTCCACTTTGCTCCACTCCAGTCTACTCCACTCCAATCTACAACACTACACTATACTCCACAATGCTCCACTCTATGATGCTCTATTCCATTAAACTCTGCTCCACTGACACTCTTCTCCACTCTATGCCACTCCACTCTCCAGGACATTACTATATGCTATTCCTTGACACTACTCCATTCTACGATGCTCTGGGCAACTCCCTCCATGCCACTTTACTCCACTTTATTCTATGACATACTAAATACTCCACTCTACTCCACTCCACTCTATGCCCCTCTACTCTATGACAATCTATTCCACTCTATGCCCCTCTACTCTGACAATCTATTCCGCTCTATGCCACTCTTCTGCTCAACACTCTGCTCCACTTTACGCAACACCCTCTATGCCACTCCACTCAGCTCTACACCACTCCATGTCACTCTATACTACTCCCCTGTATGACACACTACTCAACTCTGACACTATACCCCACTCTACGCCACTCAACTCTATGCCCTTCGACTCTTTGCTGTTGGATTTTTCGACTTTCAGAATTTATAGAGGTGCAACCCCCCCCCATATGTAGTTGTGTGCTGCCTGTTATCAAGAGTGCATGCTGTGGAAGAACTGGTAACCGAAGCTATTGTCAGTATAGGGCCCTGGTGTGGTTCCTGGCACTGTTGACACCCAAAAGTGCAGTGGTACATTCTGATGGAATATTTCTTCCTGGCAGACACAGGTGGGGAGGAAGATACAGAAGACCAGACAGACACTGGAGATGAAGCCGAAACTCCACCAACCCCCCCGGGAGGAGAACAGCCCCTCCTTCCCAAAAAGCCCCCATCGAATCAAGTGTACGGCGTGAAACGGAAGAGGAGCGCGTCCAGGAAGCCCCTGTCAAACAAGCCGCAGGATTTCCAAGTGAGTCGAACAGAAGTTGTGACCTTGATGCTGTGTCCGCACCTCTTCTCTTCTTAGAATTAGGCGATATTACCTGAAAGTGAGGGAATTGATGGCTCATATCTGCATGTCGTGGGTAGGCTGCATTGAGCAGGGTAGTGCCACTGCAGCTAACAGCTGTGGACGCCAAGCAGAGCGGGTGAATAAACCCACCTTACCAGGTGCGGCCACAGCCCTCTGCAAGAATGCAGGCGAGAGAGAATGGACAGATCTCATGTTCAAACTAAGAAACTGCTTCTGTTCAGGCGACAATTAAGCCTGGGTGAGATTTTAATTCAATTGATCACTTAAATGGAATTTCCTGATCTTTGCTTTAAGTGAAATTTGTTAACATTTCAATTTTCTATAAGATTTTCTAAGTCAAGGCACACCTTGTGGAAAAAGGTCTTGGGAGAAACCAGAAGAAGACTGGTTTGCAGATGAATTGTAAAAGAATTACATAAAATGTCCGATAAAAACAGTTTTGCACGCCCTATCTACAAAGCAGGCACCGGAAGTGCTGGCGGGCCACAGCTGTTTTGATTGGCATCGATTGGAACATGTTATGTTGTGCAGGTTTGTAGAGTGCACTGTCACCCTAGAGAGTATCCTGGCACTGAGCAGGGGTGAGTCTAGCCAAGCCTAGAGCCTAGTGTGACTACTCACTACACATAGGGCCTTATTCTGAAGGGCAGCCAATCAGAACTGCCGTAATAGCACGTTGCTTAGCAGTTCTAATTTGAGCTCTGCTAACCCAGTGGAATTGAAACAGAGGAGCACGCTGTGGAGTACAGGCAGGGCCAAATTATGCGGCAGGGTTGACTAAATTATGCGGCAAGAAAAGGAAAATTATGCGACGTAATGCAGCACATTTTGTGATAGTACTACTTCATTATGCTCTCATGTTTACACTTGTAAACACTGTCTGGGCATACTTTGCACCTCATAAGTACTGGTTTGACATTCAAATATAGTAATAAGCAAAAGAAAGGTGATCAGTCAACCTTGGCAAAGAGTGTTCCACTGCTCAGCAACGTGTCACTGTGTTTTCAGTAACTTTCGAACCGTTTGAGCTAGAGACATTTTTTTGTTGTAAATTCTGCAGTTTATGCAGCACGTGATGGATTATGTGGCAAATCCATAATGCGAAATACCCCACGGCCACACAATGGGATAATTTCGGTGGCCCTGACTATATGGAATCACTCTTCTATAAGACTATGTTTCAACTACCACTTCACTAAATTGTCATATGGTGCCATCTAGTGACATTATGTGAAACTGCTTTTTCGGCTGTGTGAAAATGTTTTCTTTAATAGCTGACAGGTTTTTGCTTTACTTATGTGTGACATTTCCATATCCTCAATGTGCTTATGTGGGACATTTCAGTCAGTGGCAGCTCCTCATCTAAGGCGAATGAGCTTTGCCCCACTGTTCATGGAGCAGTGTAAACGAAAAAATAAAATGATAATAACTGGAGTTATTATCATTTTATTTTTCATATCGTCAGGCTATGGCAGGCAGGGCTTGGCTCCCCTGACGTCGGTGACGAGGAGTGGTTGTGCACTCTGTAAAGTGTGCATGAATGTTTGACCGGTCCTCTCGGGCCGGCCAAACAGTCATGCGCACTTCGCACGTTCTCCATGCAGGCTGCATTACTGCCTGCATGGAGAACATGCCTAGGCCCCCATTCCCTGGCTGGGGACCGAACCACAGCACTCAGACCAATTACAACGCTGCATTGCAGCATTGTGATTGACCCAGGGGAGCCTGGGTGTATACCAATCACAACGATGCATTGCAGCGTTGGGATTGGCTGTGGGGAGCCTGGGTGCTTCCTGGAAGAGACTCACTCAACAAGGGAGAGATGGAGGAGATACGTGGCGAGATCAGGTAAGAGATTGTTTTTTTTATTCAAGCCTCCACCACCCTCCCCCACTGCCCCGTCACCCCCGTACCTTACCGGCCGCTACTGATTTCAGTACCTTATGTGTAACACTTCGAGTGACATACTAGCAGAAGTAGATAACATTGATGTAAAGCAATGCATTTCAGAAATAACCCCCTTTGTGTAATTCCGTGCTCTTGCAATAGTTAAATACTACCACACAATACTAACTGCACAATAAGATGCTCACCCGACCAATCACAATTACTGCAAAGCAGCTGAGTAATAACGTTTCACTCACATAGCAGAACAAGGTCCACAACCCCCTACATAAGCCACCGACACTTCAAACTGTGCACCGCAGACGAACTACAAGTCAAAAAGAGAATAAAACAGTATATTGTAATCGCCACACATAACTCTTGCACATAGGTGATGGTGGACAAAGTAACGTCAGTCCCACAGCTATCATCTTCCAGCCCCGTTCAAAGTGCACTCAACTCAGGTCCAGGGGAAGCAAAAGGGCATGTACAAAAAGAGTAATGATATAGCGTAAGTGCTTAATTTGAGACAGTGGTTCTGGTGCCTGGCACAGGCACTTAATTGTCAACACCGATGCTTGTGACATTCTGTCACTAGGTGGCGCTGTCTGGCTAATTTAGAGATGACCACAGAAACAGCAATTATTAATTCAATATACATTGAAAACGACTATTGAATGCAGCCCAAGCCATTCTGATAGCTTTGAGGGCCTGGAATAGGCAGAATTGTCACACTTATAAGAATGTGATTGTCAGTAGTTGTGTTGGTACTGTCACTGGCAGTATAGCAGTGGTGATGTGTGGTGCAAACTGCAGTGGCCTCCTGACGAGAGCCCTGGCACTTGTTTTTTTTACAAATTAAGCAATGCATAGCGTGCTACTCCATAGTTAAGTGCTAGATAAAGGGGCAAAGCGCATACGACAGGGAAAGAGCTCAGCGAAAGTGCTGCCCTAAAGATCATTCTCAACACCTTAAACATTCACATCTTAGAGAAAATGCTAAGTAACACAGCACTACGAAAATAAAGTAAACACACATGACTATGAATGTATTTAACATAAATTATAACAGGGTTCCCGAGGATAATGTCCAGATTATACCGCTATAGATTAAAAAGAAGAAAATTACAAGACAGCACGATAATCACATCTAAGCATGTCATCACAAGAAGCCCAAACCTTGCTGTATGTATGGCAACCTCACTACTGCTAGAACCCGGACTGCCAGTCACTGCCTGCACTGCAAGTAGCACTGCAGTCCGACTGCTCTGGGGCACTGGGGAGCTCTACCTGCGTGGCTTTGCCTTTCAGTGCGATGATGCGCTAACATGCACTGAAATGCGTTTTTCTAACCCGTTATGCGTGATCCTTGGCAGGGCTGCTGTTTATTAACACAACTGTCTCAGTTTATTACCTCTGTATCAATCAGCAGATAAATGAAGGCATTTGTGCATGGAAGCTGCCCGAAACAAGCTGAAATGTTTAGAATGTATGAGGGAAAAGATTATAGCCGTGATAACCCTGAGACAGGAACCCAAAATGTCTCCCTCCTCCTGCTGTTAGCCTATTGCTCAGTTTCTCGTCAAACATACTTCGCAACTCACCATCACTTGGATGGTGTCCTTCACCTTGGTCTCAACTTTTTCAACAAACAAGCAAAATGTCACACTTTGACCTTCCATAGTCTCCAGAAATGTGTGTATCCCCTTCAGTGCTGGAATGGTGTGGGAACCTGACGCATTCCAGGTCCTGCTGGTATTATTGATCCGGAATCGGGATCCTGCCGGTCCAATCAGCTTCACTCGCCTGTGCCCAGTACAGTGACCCACACTGCCCTGTGTCAAGGCAGCAGATACACTCAGTGTGTGGATTTTTGAAAAGCAGCTGCCTGCAGAGGGTTGTTGGGGGGCCTTTCTTCCTCTTCATCAGGGGTGTGCTCAATTGCTGACAAATACTGTATGTCTTTTTTTAAGAAACAGGAGTTGTTGGATGTTGGCAGATAATTACATTCTTTTCAGAGTCCAGCATTGTTAAAGTTTGGGCTGGGTTTTTTACTGGTCTGTCCAGGTCTGTAGACAATTCCTTTTTTAGGTGTCGCCTAGGCAGCGCTTGCGCTGTCTCTTCGAGACATGCTGTATTCAGGTATGGACTTGAAGCTCTGCCAACTTTCCGTCCATCTTTTTAATTGGCTCCTGTCACTGTCCTTTGTAAATGGTGGCTGTTCATTGGTCAATAGGCTTTGTAGTCTCTCCTTAGTACTGCCTTTTCTTGTAACCTCCCATTATGACACCCCCTGTTACATGTGTTGTTACTCTGTAAGGTTTAATTACAGCCTCGGAGCACTATTTTGTTAAAGGTCTTTCTCCTGCCTTCTTCTGCAGACAGGACATGCTCTTCCACAATGCTTTTTTATTTTCATGTAACCAGCGTGACACGCCTCAGCTGATATAATGGCGGCTGCGCCTTTCTTTTGTTATTTGCGGTTCTGCCGCATGTTTTTTTTCTTCTATGTATTAACTTTTGGTATAATGGCAGCACCAACACTTTAGCTTTTAACATCTTAAGCTAAAGCAAAGGTGCCGCGAGTGCTTCAAAAGTAAAGAAATAGCAAACAAATGCACATTTTTTTTCTATTTCTTTACTTTTGAAGCGACCACAGGACCCACACTACGGCTTAAGATGTTTTACGCTAAAGCGCGGCTGCCGCCATTGTAAAAGTAAATAAATAGAACAAAGAAGCGATTGGCCAGCATTTTCTCCCTATTTGTTTACTTTTGTTACAATCGCGGCACCCGCGCTTTAGCTTTACACATCTTAAGCTAAAGCGCGGGTGCCACAATTGCTTCACAGGCAAAGAAATAGAAAAAAAAAGCTTTTTTCTATTTCTTTGCCTTTGAAGCAATCGCGGCACCTGCGCTTTAGCTTAAGATGTGTAAAGCTAAAGCGCGAGTGCCGCGATCCATTTGCAATGCAATAGCTCTCGCATTACTGAAAGTTTGAGCTATTGGCATTGCATTATTTATATTTATTTCTTTGTTTTCCATTTGTAAAGCGCCTGTTATACTTAACAGTGTGTCCCACGCTAGGATTCTAACCCCCTAAAACGAAAGAGAGAGAAGGGGAGAAGGAGAACTATGCCTAAGCTAGGAAAAGCAGGAGCACTAAAGGAAGACAACTAGATATTCCCTATTTTAAGGGTGAAACAGCCAAGCTTTTAGTCCCTTGCGGAAGGTTAATATTAGCAACGCCAACAGCTTAAACTTTCAGTAATGCGAGACCTATTGCATTCAGGGGCGTAACACAGGCCCCGGCAGCCCCCGCTGTGCGGGGGGTGGCCCTCAGCACAGTACTCCGGCCGGAGAGCTCCTGATTGAGCTCGGAGGGGGCCCCTCCATGTACCTTGCAAGGGGGCCCCCTCAAGTTTCGTTACGCCACTGATTGCATTGCAAATGCTTGTAATAGGTTGTCCCTAAGCATTGCACAGATGCCGAATTTCACATCTCATCTCCAGATAGGACAGCCGATTGGCGTGACAGTGAGGAAATTTACCAGTTAATCTGCCAAGGGATAAACTCCTATATTAGTGTAGAGTGTATGTCCTCTGTGAAAGTCTAGTCTTGCTATATTGGCTTTGCTAGCTCCTATAGTAACCATTCTGCAGCACATAACCGTATAATTGATGCCTCGTCATGGGTCTTGCTACTGTGATCTCCCAAATAACACCTTCTAGACTCTACCTCGTCTATCCCTCCATTATCCTATTGAATCCAACTAGCAGACTCCCATGTCCATCACTCAAATTAACATATATTTCCCTATACTAACCCACCACCAGTCCTTTTTGGGTTCCGGAGTAGCGTGCTACTTACCGAAAAGCGCTTCGATGGCTCATCCAGGGTGTAAGCGCTATATAAATACAATTACAAATTACAAGTAGTCAAGGGTATACTAACAATTTTAGGTTAAGTATTGTAATATAGTGTACTTGTATTTGTATAGCGCATCTCACTGTGTCCTGCCTGGCCTCGCCTCTTAAAGATGCATCGCTCTCTGTCGTTTGAGTATAAATAGAGACAGGCTGACCCCAAAAACAGGCGTATATAGCTTTTCATGACATCATCTTCACACTATGGTGATATTTACACAATTATGTCACACTCAAGAAGCCTCAAGCTCAAAATGACTGATTGTTTGCCTTATTGGGGGGGGGGGGCTTCACCCTAAAAGCAGCTCTCAACTAACTAGAGTTTATTTACCTTCAAGAGGGGAACTAATTGGTCAACAATGCTCACAAATGTATTAAGAATATATTACAAGAGTTTGATGTTTGCAGGGGTTTTCCAGTTACCAACTTGTTTCATACTTTCCTTACAGAATAACATAGATTAGAATGTATAGAAAGTGCTGTTTAAACCAAGTATCTTAGTGCCCAGAAAACTCATGGAACACAATCCAGATCCTCCTCACTTAACAAAATGGATGGGTCTTTAGCAGTGGCAGTTGCCACAAATAAAGGGTAGTGGGGCGGGTGGAAAGAGCGCTTGGGGGTAACGCGGGGGAGTGTTAGAAATGTAGAAATAATAGATTTTAAAAAAAACTTACCTTTAGCTGCCAGCCGCCTCCAGCGTTGCATCGTGCCGCCTCTCCTCTTCCTGGGTCCCAGCAGCCCCTGGGACAGACTCCCATCCAATCCCCGTGCTGCAGAGCAGCGCTGGGATTGGCCTGAGCGGGCTAGAAAGACGCTCCGCTCAGGCCGGGGAGTCTGTGGGGGTTTCGCCAGCCCGGCTGCTGAATGCAGCCGGCCTGGAGAAACCTAAGTGCGCATGTGTGTTTTGGTCGGCCTGAGACGGCCGACCAAACACACATGAGCATTTAGAGAGTGGAATACACGTAGCACTCCTCGTCCCCCCTCCCATGCCTCGGCCCCACCCCTCCTTACAGCGCTGGCTAAGAGCCGGCAAATGCAAAGTAAACGATGCAAGAACATCGTTTTATTTTACATTGGCTGGCTGTGAGCCGGGCACTGGGGCGACGCTCCTCTGCGATTGCGGAGGAGCCGCTGCCGGTCTTTAGTGTTTCCTGAATGAGGGCTAGCGTGGGATGGATTTTATCCGTACTGTGAGATTATTCTAAACTAAGGACGGGGCAGGGAGCGGTACCTATCTGCAGTTCCTTTTGTCCTTATTTGGGGTGCTGCAAAAAGGAATGTGAATTGCGGTATTATACAGGCTATGGTATAAGGTTAAAAGAGATTGTCTTATAGTAGACTCTAACCGTAAGGTATAGGGTCTTTTTTTTGTTTTGGTTTTTTTGTTTCACAATTCTTTATTGGAAGATTAAAACAAAACAGTGTATAGGGGAAGGAGGGACAGGGAACATAAGGTACCGTATGTGAAACAGTAATACTGTACTGAAAAACAGAGTGCAAGATGAAACAAAGCGCTAGGTGCATAGCACATGGTGTTCCCATGAGGCGGAGGTCCTTGAAGAACAAGAAAGGGCAATATTAAGGAGGACACGAGGGTCCGCAGCTGTACACAGAATGGTCAGCGGGTTAAGGGGGGGCCAGAGAAGTGTAACATGACAAAAAGAAACGAATAGAGGGAAAGCAAACAGGGAATCCATACTCGCATCCACACATCCGGGGGGAGGGGAGGGTAGAAATGGGGTAAAGGGGAGAGAATAGGAAGAGACGGGCCTTGATCGTCCCCTGCTGAATGGGCAGCCAGTGGAAGGAAATACAGACCGTGAAATGTGTTCATATTTTTTTAGTCCACAGATCAAGCTTACAGCAAACTCCTGAATCCCCTGAAGCTGTGCTAGAGATGATTGAACCAGACCTCAATAAGAAAGATTGCAGTAGTCGACCTTGCGCAGGCAGATGCCACTTTAGGGAATTATAAAGTGAGCAGCAAAGGAAAAAGGAAGTATCTAGACATTTTGAGATGAAAAAAGAGGACCAATCTGTGGTTCCAAAGAGAATGTTTCCATCTTTCAGTTTTCTTACCTACCAATAACATTTCCAGTTTACTATTGTTTAATTGTAGAAAGGTAGATAACACCCAAACGTCCACATGTGAAAGGCAGTCTGTTATGGTGTCCCCTTTCAGTATTCTTGATTCAGATGGACCATCCACTGAACATCATCGGAGTATGATATCGCCAAACACCCAAGAGCCCTTCTCCGCTGCATCAGTGGCCTCCTATGGATATAAAGAGCGTGGGTGAGATGGTAGACCCCTGAGCCACACCACATACTCCTTCTCGCGCACTTGATCGAAATGCCGGAAGAGATATTATTTGAGTGCAACCGGTCAGAAAGGAATCAACTATCCTAGTGCATTTATGCCGGTTTCCTTACGTCTGTGCAGTAATACACTATGATCCACCTTATCGAAAGCTGCGGACGGATCAAGCAACAACAAGGCCACTGAGTCTTCCTGGTCAACAGTTTGACATAGTTCACCCTGTACTAGAACCAGGGCCTTCGCAGCTCTTAAATCCCATAAATTTATACATAAAAAAGAAATGAGCGTTTTATACAGGTAGGATATTGCGTATGACTGAATCACACTGAACGGTGGGCATTCGGAGATTGTTTTTTTCTGGAAACTTTGGGAATAACCACAGACTCAAGAGTTTTTGCATATTCAGTATCTTCTGAACCACCCTCCCCCACTCTGGAAATGTTCAGAGATTTGCATATGCTATTGGACGATGACATTTCTGTGTATAGGTGTAAGGAGGAACATGTTTTTGCTGTGGAGAAAAAGATACAAATTTGCAATATATTCAAAGGGAAAAGCACGTCACCATATGTAATTGTACAACACGTACACATACACGTGCTAAATGCCCCCACAATGACAAAAAAAGGAATTCACAAATGTGTATGAGGCATGCACCTGATGCAGTTTTGCAGGCATGATTCTGGAACTTTTGTGAATAGCTGAAAGTTGTATATTTGAATATGAGCCTTTTGCAGTATGAGTTATTTTGAAGCCTCAGATAGTGCTTGTGAGCAGAAGTAACTCTGGATAGGGTTCATTTTTTAAGCATTGTCTATTTTTTTTTTATCTTTGTACTGTAATAGATGTGTTAATTACAGTCTTATAAAATACTTGTAAATGTAAACCAGCATCAATGTACCCTAACACTGCACACAAAACATGCTTTATAATTTTTACTTTACAGTAAACATAACCCACAGCTGAATTTGTTTATTGGTTAAATTAATTGAAGTAGTGTTCCACTGGCTCTAATCTATACTTTACGGTGATATTGATGTAAAAATACAATAACGTTTGATTTAACTCCCAGTTGGCAGTTAACTGAAGTGCAGAGAGAGCTATAAAATTACCACCAGTGGTAGGTACTTTTTAAGGAATCATGGCTGCGCCCCTAAAACATGAACGAGGATGAGCCTCACAGAAATATTGAAACAAGCAATACAACACGATGTAAATCCTGGTTTATCGAGCCTTATCCTGTGTCTCAAGCATATCCTTGCGCCCTGCGCGTATCGTTCCTCCACAAAAGTCCCTTCATGTCACTACTTCACTGATGGGCGGAGCTTGGTCAGGAAGATTGGGGGGGGGGGGGCGGTGTGAGCTTCAGATTTTTCAACAATCAGGCTGGCATATAATGTTGAAATACATTATGCAACAAGCAGGGTGCAGGAGACGGGCCTAAGGGGCAGTGGAAAAGGAGAGGAATGCAGATTGGTAGGAGTACTAAGAGAGAAAACACAATATTTTATAAAATAACCAACATTTGAGGACTTTCAAAACAGAGAGGGAGAGAGCGTGTGTGTTTTTGTCTGTGTCTATGTAAACATCCCTGTTTAAATCCGACAGACACCTCAACATACCCGACTGAACGCACCTGTACCCAACTATTGATCAGAAAGTACATTTGTTAGGGGTGTAACACCTCAAACTCCCCCCTGAAGATACACCCCTGACTTTACTCTCTGACACGCCCCTCTCTTGGTATTATTTAGATTTAAATTTTGCTTTTTACTGAATATTCTATTACTTTTGCTCAGATCCGAATACGAGTGATAGAAGGGAGACAAGTCCCAGGCACAAATGTGAAACCTGTGGTGAAGGTGACCGTGGCCGGGCAAACAAAGCGAACACGAATACGCAAAGGGAACAGCCCCTTCTTCGACGAGGTAAGATCCTGGCATAGAGTGCTTGTTCAAAGGTGTAACCTTAAAGCTTCTTGTATCTTGGGTCGATTATGGATGCAGATTTACAGGGAGTTTTTTTCATTTGCCAAGCTTTTGTGTGCAACACATTTTTTTGCTTTTCTCTGAAATTACCTAGGGCTGCACGATTTTACCACGTGAAGTGTTTTGTAAGCAAACATTTCCATAATTGCAGAATTAAACTCAACATTGAGAATTTACTTTTCAAATTGACGAATGCAGACATTTTCTCTGGAGTGTTATAACACAATGACAATATCATCAAGGTAAGTATTTCAGAGGGAAGAATAGATGTACTTACCTTGATGACATAGTGTCAGTCGGTATTGTGGAGTCACTATTGTTGCAGGTCAATATTTCCACCTTGATATTGTGACCCCTCCTCCCCCCATCACCGCTTTCACTTAGGGTTTTAATTGTCCTCTTGCTTAAAATCATGGAAAATGTTTGTTTATGTTTATTTGTTTTGTAGAGCGCCTCTCACATCCCACTGGGGTTAACATGGTGCATAAAACAGGGCATAACTCAATATCCAGTTACTGTCGAAAAAAACCTATTTCATAAAGCCACGTCTTTAGGTTTTTTCCTTAATTTCAGCTGGTGTAACTCTCCTTTCAGACTGTCCGGGAGCTGGCTCCGTCCCTGAGCCGCCATGATTGAAAGTTCTCAGCCTCCAATTGTCTTGCGTTCAACCCTTGGAATTATCGAGTTGAATTTATCTACAACTGTTTGAGTATCGATTCACAACCCTTCCTGTAGCTACATCCTCCATGGTTGACAAAGATCCTACCCTGTTGTCTGGCTACTAGTTTTTACTGTAGCTGTTTTGCATTAACAAGTCGGATCTTCACATCAACTACACACTTTATTTACTTGCTTTTTTCCCAAACTCTAATATGAATATATGAATTCTGTGGATTTTCAGAGTATATGTTCTCTCCCAAATACATCACTGAAAATCACCATAATGCATGACTCTTTTGGCAGACATGAAAGTAAAATGCCTGCTTGTAAGATGGCCCAATCTCATTTGTACATTTCTTCTTGCTCCCAATATACAGCCTGGAAGGCTTCCTGTGCTGGGGCTTTCAAACCAGAGCAATGGTTGCCAAAGTTAAAATTTTGTAAACAATCCATTTATCATTTTTTCATATAATTGTTTTTTTGAAAAACATTTTATATTTACATCTGACAGTACATTTCAATGATTCCTTCATAAACCCTTCTACGACTGCAGAACAAAATATGCATAAAGTACCCTTAAATACTGTCGGTATTGCACCGAGGCTTTCAGGATAGTAAAGCTGCTGCTTTTGGCTCATAAGGGTTTTCTGAAGGATTAACTGTGTATTGGACTCTGAGGTAGGAGTTGTATGCATTACAGTTTGCAGTCAATGGAAGAATATTCCGCCAGTAGAGTCTGGCATTCTAAGTCTTAGCTCAGCGCTGCTTGATTTGATTTAAGTATGTGATCAAGAAGCCAGTGCTTACAAATCGAGTTAATGTTGCGCTTCTCTGTTCGTCTACCAACAAGACCATTTTTGGGCCGTTTGTTGCAGATCTGGCATCCTTTTGTTGACGTTTGTCGTATCGCTGTACGCCAGCTGTCTGCAGCGCCCATGACGTGGGAGTGGCCTGGATACATTTTCATTCCTTAAAACGAAGTTACAATTCCTACTGCAAACTCAGCTGCGGGATATCAAAAAAATAGTTTTTTAATGAACTTTGTGTAGAACTTTGCTTAGAGCTTGATGTACTAGATAGCCTTCCTTGTGGAGGTTACATATTTTTTTTATTGTTGCAAAGGAGCATGATCTCCTGCCTCAAAAAAGGCTAGTCAAAATGTCTCACCTAAAAATATGTGCTTTTCAGTTATAGTAAAAAACAACACAGAAGGCTTCCGCTAACTTACATTCATTTCTTTTCACAGACCTTTTTCTTCAACTTTTTTGAATCGCCGGCTGAGCTGTTTGACGAGCCGATATTTATTACAGTAAGTAGACATGTTGCTTGTTGCTGCTGGGTTGTATTGTTGTGGTCTGCGATTATTATAGAAACTGAAAAATGGAGGCGAAATATAAGGTGACCAGCTGGAAGGAACAGCATGTGTGTGTGTACGTTTGTGCATGTGTGCTTTTGTGTGTGTATGTATGTGCAGGTGTGTGTGCACATGTGTGTGTGTTATGTGCTTTTGTATCTGTTTGCAAGTATATGTGTGTGTCTGTGTGTGCACGCATGCATGTTATGTGTCTGTGTATATGTGTGTGATATGTGCTTTTGTATGTGTGTGTGACCATGTGCAGGGCCGGCTTTATGGCGGTGCGCACCAAGTGATGACTTCCGGGTGGGTGAAGGAGGCGCCGTGTTTGCAAGTATATTATGGTTTTAAAGCACCTGCTGCCGTGTTCCTTACCTCCAGCAATTTCCAGGCAACAAAACAAAATGTCAAGATAACTTCTGTGATTAATGTTCTTCCTGGAGAGAGATCGGAGTTTTGTCTAGTTGAGGTTTTGACTCACTATAAAGTAGCACAGAGGGTTAATATGCCTGCGGCAAAGAACGTGTACCACGCAGATCACAAAGTGTACATAATGTAAATAGGTCAGTGGGTTACTGCTTCTCTAAGAGGCATCCTTTTGTTACTTGCAATTTATAAGTTAAAATCCTATATAGAACAGTGAATTATTAACTGTCATAAACTAACTGCATGCACACTGCAAAGTACAGATTAGAGCATAGATTAATGTTGCAAAAAGGGTTAATTTGGGTAGAAATCGATTCTTATTATTAAAGAGAACCCCAACCATGGTTTTCCATTTTAAATTCTGAGTTTGTGCTTCTCTACACCAAGCACTATTAGTCTATCCTGCCTACCAGTATGGATGACATGCCACTCCTACACCTTGTAGTCCTCTGGCTTATTTAACATTTCCTATACACTGATTTAGAAAGGTATGATTAATTGTATCAGTGTAATGTGTGTGTGATGCAAAGTGCTCTGACACCCTACACTATTATGAGTGGCGCTATAAACCTAACTAAATGCATCTGAGCGGCGAGAGAGTGGTTATGGAGACCTGGGCACTGTTAAAGGGTGGTGGTGAGGGAATCCATGGTGGAGGTGGTCATTGGGGGCACCAACAAACATTGTTGCACCGGGCGCCACCAGCGCTAAAGCCGGCCATGACTATGGGGCCGATTCCGATTCGGGCAGGAAATCTCTCCGACCGAGCCGGACCCGGAGAGATTTCCGACCGAATCGGACTCTAGCAGCCCGACCGAACGAGTACGATGCGTACGTATGCTATCGGACTCGATTCGGTCGGACTCCCATTGAAGTCAATGGGAGCCGGTCGTACAACGCGTACACGGGCTCCCATTGTCTCCATGGGTACGTCGCGAACAAGGGCGCCCCGTACAGCGGGTACGCGTCAGTGCGGGTCGCGCCGTACATGCACGTGTAGGGGGGACCCATGGGTCCCCCCTGTGTGCGACTCGCGCGGCTACGCATGCAGGGGGGTCCGACACAGACCCCCGAAGTCCGGCTCCGGCTGCTCTTTGGAGCCGGATGGCACGAGTCGGTCGGACTGTTCGAGGCGCGCATCGTACTGGCTCGGTCGGGAAACGTCTCCATTGCGCGGTGCGAGTCGTGTCCGTGCGAGTCGGTCGGAGCGGTTCGGACCCGCGAACGAGTCGGTCGGCGATTTCGCGTCCGCTCGCATCGTACTCGCTCGCCCGGACGCATGCACGAATCGGTCGGGAAAGAGGCCTCCGAATCGGATCCGGTAAAGCCGAATCCGATTCGATGCCCTACCGGCCGAGATCGGAATCGGCCCCTATGTGTGTATGTGTGTGTACGCACATGTATGGGTGTGTTATGTGTGTGCGTATATTTGTGAGCATGTGTATGGGGTATGTCTATGTGTGTATGTGTGAGTGTGCACGTGTACGAGTGTGGGGACCTTTGTAGTGTTATGTCCAGAGAAGACCCACAGACTCGATGTATTATAATAGTATGGCTGTTTACGTTTAGTTAATAGACGTATCATTTTCTCCACAGATGTTTGATTCCCGCTCCCTTAGAACAGATTCTGTCCTTGGAGAATTTAGGGTAAGTGAATTATTACAGTTCTAGATACGGGTTACGGTAAATTTGAAAGCTGGACCCACGCCTTGGATAATTTTACAAATGTGGAACGAGGTCCCTCGACAAAGGAGTAAACAACAGTTCTTTCCCCTCATGCTTGTTCCTTGGTGCTGGTACATTTATGTGTTCATTAAAAAGGTTTTGTAAAAGGCACAAACCAGGTCAAAACATGATGCTCCAGGAGGATATAAGGTCTTGTTCATGTATAAAATATTTTCATGTGTGTTTATGTCCTCTTCATCAGAGTTATTTGTAATGTTTGTAATGATTGTGAGCCTGATAGGAAGGAGACACTGTTAGATCCTGGAAATGGGCCCCTGCAAACTTTATGGAGTCACTGAATCAAATCTAACACTAACCGAAGGTAAAGATTCCAACCAAAATCCCATCCACCGGAAAAGCATCCGACTAGTTTACTGAGGCATTGCTACTGCGTCCGTCAATTGTACAACTAGAGGGCGCTCCAGACAGAGCACGCGCACTATGTTGAAACTGACATCACTTCTCGCTGACTAGTGATATAAATTCTAAGCCTATCGGCATCATTATTACACTCAATTAAAAATCAATAGGAAGGGGAGCACGCCCATTTCATAAACCCTTTTTTAACTATTCCTACTGGATCACAAAATGTACATTTCAACTCAGAAAGATGTTTGTAGATGGTCATGTGTCTGTGATACTTTCTGACTTTGGATTTTGTGGTACCAAAGCCTGTCGTTCAAGAAATTACAGGTTTTACATCCTCAGTATCCATAAGTAAATTAGGCTGTTGGTCTTTACAGATGATGGCACAGGGATATCCATAGGATATCAAATCCTCAGAGCAGAAAGAGCAGAAGATCAGACTCTGTGATGGTTTTTTAATGGGCCATGTTTGGAGAACACAATAGTGATGTTATGTCGCGTCAGTGGCCTGTCTATTGACCGCTGAGGTTCATCGTTTTTTTTATATTTCACAGATGGATGTTGGAACAATTTACGCTGAACCAAGTGAGTAAATAATTATAAGTGTTTTTTTCATAATATTATAAATGCAATGTTGGCAAGTGCTTCACTGTAAAGCATAGACAAACAAATCAGTATATCTGTGAAATTGGCAGTGCATACACTTTGTATTGAAGTGCACTTTTCTGCTTCTACATCGACTGCAGCAGTCGTATGGAAACATGCTCCTGGATCGGTGCGTTGAGAGCTCCAGGTAAAACTGCATGTCGCCTACTGGAGTGCTCGTCACTCTCTGATAGAAAGGCAATATTTTGTGCCTTTTAATGTCGTTTGGTGCTTCCACTAGACTGCCAAGAGACGGCTGCTTTAACTTGTCTTATGGAACCACTTTCTCTGGTGAGAGTTCAATAAAGTGAAGGCAGACCAGCAAGGCGAAGTCTCCATCCGTCTCTTGAAGAGGCGATTGTACGATGTCATTCCTAAATGCGTCCTTGTGTTATACTTGTGTGACTTTACCACTTAATGCTGTATTGTTCAACGATGACTCTAATGAATCACCTCATGTACCTCTTGTTAAAGTTATCACATAACATGTAAAGCGCTTTGATACCTTCGGGTCTAGCTAGCGCAATATAAAACTCAAAATAATAATAATTGATTAGACATTGCTTTGAAAGTAAAGAATAAAAAGAAACTCTCTCAGATTTATCAACCATGAAGGAGCTAAACTACTCTAGGGAGAGCCCTTGATACCAGCAGCTGGGAGGCGGTTAATTACAATATTATCAAGGTGTCGAAAGCCGCCAAGAAGAGTTTTACTCTTGACGCAGCACTCAGAATGAGGCCATTAGTGCTCTAAGTACCCTTGTTTAATAAAACCATATACTCAACAGAAAATATTAGTTGTAGTACCTGAACATGTGCACACCTGCCTCTATTTCCACGTTTTTTTGGAAACTTAGGCAGTTTTTCTAAAGCTTTGTTTGCTGTCAGTACTCACAGCTATGGTCCTGGCAGTGATGACTGACAGCATGGAAAGACTCTTTCCTGATGTTTTAAAAAATTCCCATTTTAAAAAATAAACTCTGTGTTCGTACTTCTATATACAATTCTGTAAAAACGGAAAACCAGGACCTTTACTTGTTTGTAGTTTCAGCCGTAAATATCTATAATATTCTCATACTTTAAATATAGTTTCTAATATTTTGAAGTTTTACGTGGGCATAAAGAAACTGAAGCTGCATAGTTTCCAATGAATATTCTCTCAAAGTGTAGAGACTCTGTAATATTGAGAGTTTCTTAATGCAAACACCATCAGCGCTTCTCTCGTGCCCACGTTAACAAGGACTAGTCTCCACTAACTAGGCAGTTAAACGGTGTTCAATCCCTTGTTTTGTAATTAATCTATTCATGGCTTGTGCCAAAGAAACACGTTCCTCAGCATATCCTAGTTTTTCAATAATAGCATGTTGCCTAAGGTGCATAGATATAGAAAGAAAAGTAGAGGACAGGCTATATTTATTCTTAACCTATACTAAAGCATGAGGCCCCGGGATGATACATGTTTGCTGCCGTATTGTCAAACACATGAGTGGAGCAATAAATTGTGTGTAACAATGCCACTTTCATTGAGAAATGGGCCGTAGCATTTTGCAGGACACATGCAAAGAGTAAAAAGCCTCAAAGGATTTTTTTTGTGCAGGAAGGTACACCTTTCTGCTCAAAAACTAACCTGACCATTACGCAGGCACCCTAGCACTATGGTGCAAGGGTGCTTGCATTGGCCCTAGACTGCCGAAAGTGCAGGGAGAGAGCCAAACTGCACCATTTCTTTGAAAATATGGCCCAAGTCTGCTCTCTCCCTTTTATGCAAAGTAGGACAGCAACTTAACCTGCACTGTGCTATGTGAAATGTTTGTAAATCCTGGCCCAAGTCTGGTTTGAATTTCACAGGAGGGAGTGACCAGACCATGGCATCAGTGTTTTAAACATGTGTCCAAAGGTGTGGATATATCAGTGGCGGCTGGCATCTATGGCGGCACTTGCACACATATTTTTACAAAAAAAAACTTACCTGAACCGAATTCTTCCGCTCCGGACTTCTCCTGAACCGGATGCAGCAGTGCGGGCACTGATCCTGGTGCTGTTCCCATGCTGTGAGAGCAGCGCCCTGATTGGATGGAGTGGCCTCACTCGGCACTCCCCAGCACCCTGGAGGCCTGAACTTACTCTAATCCAGCTGTCCTAAAACAGCTGGGTTAGAGGTTTCAAAGTGTGCAAGTCTTGTTGGCCATCGCAAGACGGCCGGCCAAAGGGACATGCGCACTTTGAAAAGTGCACAAGCAGCCCGCCCTCCTCCCTGCTGCTGTCATTCAGCAGCGGCCCGCCCCGTCCTAACGCTCAGTTCAGGATGGGAGGATGAAATATAAAAGGGCAATGCATTACCATTTTAATGTTCATCTTTGGGGATAACTTAAGTGGGGCGATGCTCCTCCGCTCCAACGGAGGAGCCGCCCCTGGATAGATGTAGAAAGTCGAAGGTCGCCAACTTTGCTATTCAAACCTTGGAGCATCTGGCGACCTGGGTTTAAGTGAAGTCTGAGTGACGTCAGAGTGATGTTCTAGCTCAGGATCGACCGTGCTCCTTATGCAGCGGGTATGGTGATGTGGCATAAGGAATTGAACGGCAACAGACCTTGCCTAATAGGGTAATGTTTGTCACGAACTAACACCATGAAGATGTTGCTGGATTGAGTTTAGCGCGGCTGTCTTAAACCTTTAACCTTGCATTTTAATGCCAGTGCGAGCAAGTTACACTATTTCCAAGTGCACCGGATCCCTGACTTGCCTGAAATAGAAACCAAGAGAAGCCATAGGTTCTATACCAGTGTTGATATTTACGTCACATGTGTGCCATGTAGCATGTATAACATGTTTCTCCTTCGTCCATTTAGGACACGCCTTCCTCAGGAAATGGTTGCTTCTTTCGGACCCTGAAGATTTCGGCGCTGGTGCCAAAGGTTACCTGAAAGTCAGCATGTTTGTGCTGGGGCCTGGAGACGAAGCTCCGGCGAGTAGACTTTTATTCTTTAAAAAAGCATCCACGTGATTATTTTATGTCACTCCTGTCTCAATACAATGTAGCCAACTCGTTGAAGTTGCAATTGTGGGTATTTATGAATGGAAAATTGGATTTTACAGATTAAATCCTAAACAGGCTAACTGGGGAAGTTAAATATCTCTGTGTGACTGGTATTTCATGGGCGTTAATACTCTCAGGCCTGACTAAGCATCTCACGAGTCAAGGTTTCGTACATTTAGAATCTTCACACCGGGAAACAGCACAGCGAGTATTTACCAAGCTCTGAAATAAGAAAACCTATGGAAGAAATAGTATATATCAATAGCAGATGCACAGAGCGCGAGATGCCATTCATTGCCATTGCCTGGGAGGGAGGGACGGCCATCATGACCACTGGAGACTTCCCCTCTCGTGACTATACATATATGTTGTTGTTATGTAATGTTTGCCTCTTGACCCCCCTGGCTGAGAAGGAGCCCATATCACGGCTTGAGTGAAGCCTCATTAACCAAGACCAGTGCTTTTAATTTTAATATTACCCTCTGACCCCAGCCTGACACGTTATTATAGCACCTCAGAATCTTGGGATACATCTTACCTGTCATGGCTGCCCTTGCGGCATAGAAATTCAGATTCAGACATTGATGATGATGAAGATGCCCGGAGGCGTCTCGGCGCTGAAAGTACAGGAAGAAGGACCCATTCATTTCTAAGTAGCCACATTTTTAGAGATTTCCCAAATTCCAATAAGGAAGTCACAGATTTCAGTTCTAACGGAGGCGATTCCACTTCATGGCGGTATAGACGACAAAGCTCCGCCTCTCCATGTCTGAGTCGATTTATGAAGGCATGTAAGAGTATGTAAAATAGTGCTCCTGTAGTAGTACTTCCCGTACTCATACGTACTTTTGTGCGTCAGACCATTAGCCTCTATTGAGAGACCTCTGGATCTGATCGCTGACCGACAGGTCAAAATCTTGTTTAACCCTTTGTACTCAGCACGGGTCACTTCATACCTAATTAGTATGAAAACAATTCAGAAAAAAGTATTAATAGGAATGCAGAGTAATATTGGGCAGGTATTCCTTCGACCGACTAAAGATTCCCAAGATGTTCCACATGCCCTTTTGGTACCTGCTTATTGCTGAGGGAACTGTAATAAGTCTCATTCAGAGCCTGATCCAAAGCTATGTATGGTGGGCCTTTGTCCTTCACGGATGCAGTTCATGGCTGTATGCCGTATACCTTTTCCAGCCCAAGGATTTTCACAACACAATTGCAAGCCACCCAGAAATGTATTCAAATTTCTTTTGGCCGTAGCTAGAAGCATGTACAAACAGGTCCAGAGGACATTTACTTCCTATGGCCCAGCGATACTGTCATTTAAAATGCATGTGTCCACATACTGTCTTGATTTAGATCCCATGATGCAAAGCGTCAGCATTTTTGTGAACGCAACATTAAATAATACGTGTTTATTACTTTCACAGATGGAGAAAAAAGATGCTTCTGAAGACAAGGAAGATATTGAGGGCAATGTACTGCGCCCGGCGGGCGTTGCCCTGAGAGGGGCTCACCTCATCTTGAAGGTTTTCAGAGCTGAGGACCTACCCCAGAGTTTGTATTTTATATTTATTTTCTAAACAGTTTTTCATTGTTCATAAATTACCTAAAAATATATGTATTCGATAAGTTTGGCAGGATTTACAGCAGTAAATGCAGTGGGATAAAACCCTATATTTCCCAGGCATCCTCAAACTATTTCCATAATAGACAGAAATTCGATCACAATGAGGATTCTACGCTACTCTGTGGAGCTTCACCACTGTCAGTTCTTTAATCAACATTCTATTCATGAAAGTCAAACACTCTGAATGTTCTAATTCCATTCAGTGCCCATTGTTATCTGTACCTTTCAGAGAAGAGCTGAAACAATCTCTCCATTCCATAGATAGAATTTCTTGTTAACAAAGAAAAACATGTCTACATTCTTAAGGACAAATGTCACAGGAGAGAGAACTCCTAGATATATCTGTCTTAGATTGTCTCCCTGATCAGTAAGGTCAGATGGGGTCCCTAAGTTTTTGCAAAAGAACTCTCACCCACTAGTAATACCAGTGGCATGTTTCATCAATGTGTTCCCACCCAGCACACCTAACGTATCTGGGTGTGGTTCGACGCTTAAATTATATCACAGCTAGATGTTATCGAGGAATCTAGTATAAGTTAAAATGACCTAAAGGTATCCTTTCTTCATTTGAAATTTTATTGGGGGAAACCTTTGATAAGGTGAAAAGCAAAAACGTTTTTGATGTGCCTGGAGTAATTATGAGCTTCCATATCAAAGCAAGGGTCTACATGTTTCAGCCATGGCTTACTGCCGTTTCAGGTCAGGTGGCTTTCTTCAGGACCTACGGTCTTTTTCAAAGATCCATATCCTAAAGTTATGTCTGCTAAGAACTCAGTTTGTGCACCCGTGACAAATATCAAACCACATTACATCATGCTACTTTTAATGCTTTACTGTTCACTTTTTCTTAATACAAGATAAATCCTTGTATTAGACTCTGCAATGAGCAAAAAGAGAGACACTGTTTTAAATATAGTGATTTGTGAAAATCTGTGTGTACTTCATTCATGATTAGCAATGCACACAACTCCATAGCATTAACTTCATGCAGTAAATCCTGAGTGACTTGTGTTCTGCGATGCATAGCACTCTGTAAACACACACCACATTATTCACATGCACAGATTTAGATTGTAGAGTGAGGACAAAGAGGGAACTTCTCTCAAGTAACCTTTGTGAGTAGGAGCGAGCAAGAACACATTAGTGATTGTCCATTGTCCATTGCTCTCTGTGTAATCAACATTTCCTAATAACATTACTGTGGTACTTGTTCCTATCAAGAAGAGAGGAAAAAAAGGATTGCTAGTAAGGAGATGGTTGGCTAGGGGATAATGTGGAGGGGATCTTCCTAATTAGGAAGTGATGCCCTCACACACCCATGTGGGTGTCATGCTTCATCATCGGGCTTTTTGCTCCTCGTGGGGCCACGCTGCAATGCCCCACGGGCCCCATGAGAGGGCTGTTTAGCGGAGATCTTTTCAAAGAGGAAGCCGTGATGGTGCGTGCGGGTGTGTGGAGCCGGGGAGTGCATGTGTGAGTTTAAATTACCTGAAGGAGACCCTATAGTGAGTTTTTTGGGGGTCCCTGGGGTCGGTTAAAAGAAGGACGATAAAAGCGTGGCAGTCAGTGCAGGGTTAGGAAGCACTACTGCCTAGTGAGTGGAGCATAAACGCAATATGGTTGATGCTGGATCAGATCGACATTATTCATGCCCTAGTGGTCCAAATAGATCCAAGGCGTTTCTTCAGGACCAGTGAATGTAGTGAGGACCCTAGTATGAGCCCTAAATAAACGGTGCAGGGATGTTGTTTATTCTAGTGGAACAGCATCAGGTCAGAAAAGTACCTCAAAAATGCTTCCCCTGAAATATAACATAATCCACCCCCCACGGTTACTGTTTTCATCCTATAAGGTGGAAACACTTTCATGTTGTCTTGCTGCGTCATACATGTAGCTCTTCTTTTTAATTGCGAGCTCATTATATTCTTCTTTGAAGTTGTAGCACTGACCGGACATTGATTGAGTTAATTTATTTATATTTTGCATAGCGCCTCAGATTGTTATTGCCTCTTCAGGCTCCTATTTATTGTGTGCTAATTACTATATTCTGTTGTCTCTCAGTTAATAGCCCCTACCACCTACTAGACTGCTACTTCACAGCTTGTCTTCGCTGTTCCTGGAGTGTACAAAGTGGAAAGAGAGTTTATTGGTTAGGCAGCTGGAATGTAATAGTATTGATGACCTTAGGACAGCAGGAGTGGAAAACGTTGCCCACACTGGATACTGCCCATAACCACTAACTGTCCCAGAACCACCAGGAAATATCATCACAGCAGGTGCAAAGGCCGCCGAGATGGTGATGGAAAGCGTTTCGGTCATGAATTGGATGTTGGTGTTTTGGGGCTTTATCAGGGCCTGAAGCTATGCTAGTAGTCTTGTTGATTTGATTATGCAACTGGATGAACACGATATTCTCGTTTATCTTCCAAAGGACTGGCAGTTGCTTAATGGAACTGTGTTTGGAAAGGTCTTTGCTATCCGGGCCTGCTTTCTTTAGCTTTCTGCAGCAGAGTTAGGATCTGCCCAGGTCTAATTTTTCCAGGGAGGATGACAGGAGCAAGAAATCCTCTGGCCAAGTTGAGGAGGGATCTGAGTGCCTTTGCAGAGTAGTTCATGATACCTAAATGCAAAATGTTGTCCCCAGTCTCCCTCACTGTCTTTTTGAGGTACCCCAATGCTGTTGTACAGTCTATAAGCTAGATTAAGGTATGCTCCAATCCTGTCCTGTTCAGGTGTTATGTCTGCTACTGCCTCTGGTACGGCCAGCCTCCATGATAGATACAGGAGTTATCAGGACAACACAATCCTGCCTTGAGGTTTCTCCCTCTCCCGCTCCTCCCAACATCCTGACCCAAGTTACCTCTATCCCAGTGGGAGTGCAGAAGGTCATGGTTTCCTGTCTAAGAGCCAGCTCGATACTATTCCTACAGCGGGCGCTGCAGCATCAGAGACATCTAAGGATTTGCCGCCCAGATGCTCTGGTACATTCTTCCCTGTGGCGGTGGGGCAGTACAGCTCACAAACCCTGCCATGCTTCCAGTAAGAGTAACAAAAGTCCTTGGTGTGCATACCTTCCCTTGGCCGTCTGCATGCTTGCAGTGCCCTTTGTTGGTCATAGCATTGTGCAGACCTTCAACAATTGCGTAATCTTGAGGTGGCCGAGAAATATTTCTTTGTAGTGAAGTCACCTGTGAGGTTGCAGGTTCTCCAAAAGGTTTTACATTGCTTTGTATCATAGAGCTGTGTGCAAAAGTGGACTTTTTTGCATTTTGCCAGTGTTACGTATGTAACAACTGCTCCCCACATGCTATGATCATGTTAATTTGAATAATGCAAGATGCTTATTTTTGACGTTATGTACTTTGTTCAGCAGTTGTAATAGCAGCAGCACAAAGAAGTGCATTACTGGGTATTGCACGAGCACTTTAGTGAACCACTTTTAAAGTCTGAGAGCGTTAATGATCACGTGTCCTCTATCCCTGTGTCTTTAGTGGACGACGCTGTGCTGGACAACGTCAAGCAGATCTTCGGATTCGACAGCAACAAGAAGAACCTAGTCGATCCGTTTGTGGAAGTGAGCTTTGCTGGCAAGATGGTAAGCAGAACTAGAACGATCACTCGGCTATTGATTACCCGTGTCTGGCTCACTACAAAAGCCACATATTTATTATTTAAAAAGGAAAGTACCACAGAGAAAGTATTCTCTACCCTGATTTCTTTGGCCCTAATCTTCATTTGATTTATGGGTTTATTATTTGGTACCCCTTATCAATAAAAGGACCCTTGTGCATTTACTGAAGGAATATGGAATAGTAACCTTTAAAGTAAGCAGAGATAAACTGTTCCCTGCGTCATGTATGGTAACTCTTCTGATCAGACTTCTGCGCAATGACAGCTACAGTCACTCCTAATCTTAGTTCTGAAATATCTACTCCAATTTTCCTGAAAATCTGTAACAGTAAATTGGATACCGTTACTCCTTTTTGGGACAAGTTAATAAACTAGCATCCGAAGAGTGCTATCGATAAATATAATCATGTTTATTAAGACATTCGATTATATATACATTAATGTCAGCAAACTACAGGGGTGGAGGTTTTATGTTGACTCATAAGCATTTTTTTTATTTCTTACAACTTTTTGATTATGTAACAATTCCTATGAATGTATAGCTTTCTTATGAATGGTACCTATTTGTACCACAATACTCCAATCTACAGTGTTAACCATATAACTCAAGCGCCTTATTACGAGCGGAAATAATATTGGGAGGTAAAACCCTCTCCTGCTACATACGGATTTCAGAAGGTGCAATGTTTCCTGGGTGCGGTATTACCTCAGCAAAACCAAAGGGGATGATGGATGGAGTGTTGAACATTGCAAGCACTCACCCCCAGTCAACTGATCTGGTATTACCTCCCCTTTCCAAGTTGTGCATCTCAGAATTAGGCTTAGACAGTAATAAATAAGGCTCATTTCTTTCGTTCCACGTAGTGAAATTCGGAACACTGTTTTTTCAGATGCAAAGATTCCATAAGGTGCTACCCAGAGCCACTTCCTGATCCCATATCCTGCTCTTCTCTGGTTACGAGGCTGTGCTTTTCTTTTTCTCATCTATAGTGCATAAATTTACTCAAAAACTCTCAGTTAGGGCACGCGTGGAGCTCAGAAACACAGGGCATTAATCGCCTCTTTGTGTTTCCGAGCTCTGCTGTCTGCAGCCCGTGCACTGATTCGGAGATTTTTCGAGTTAATGTCTGGGCTGAATAAGCAAAAGAGAAATGCACAGACCACTTTTCTGTGGTGGTGCAGAGCAGAAAACTGGATCAAGGTAAAATATGCAGAGAGAAAGAAATGTGACATTTGTGCCCTCCTTGCAATCCCACTTCCGACACAAACTGCCTTTTGTGCCTGAATCGGATTGCCGACCACCTTAGAATGAGGTCCCAAGGACTGTTATTTATTTGCCCCTCACTGTTACCTTTATTGTTCATCCTAATTTGTACATCAATCTGATGAATCAATGCGATAAAAAATTGATGCAAGCCACTGAGGCCCACCGTGGCCCGGTCTTTGTCAGCCGCTACTAACTGAAGGTGGAAGGACCCTTGAAGCCTGTTGCAGGCCTCCCATTTTCCACATGGCCGCAACTAATTTGTTTGAACATATATTACATATATGTACATATGTTCACAAGCATCCCTCGTGCTGTTCACCGAACAGCGTTTCCATTGCAATTCTGGTTGATAAGAGCCATTCATATCAGATTCCACATAAATGAAATATACTTATCCCTGAGCAACTTTTCTCATATCTTTTTTTGGTCATACTAGAAACTGTGGAAACATCTAAATAGAATGCTTTAAAGCAACAGAACCATCTGCAATAATAAAAAAGAAATATTGCCTGATCGCTTGCTCTATAATTCCTCACTCCCTTTGATCTTTATCTGGGGCTCTTTTTATTTGTTCCAAATCTGATTCGCTCCTAGAAACTTGAATCGTTTGTTCTTCTTTTATTAGCTGATATCTTTGTATTATGATTCTTCTCATAAGATAATTGTTTTCCATGACTTCCAAATTCGGTCTTGTCCTCTTAAGACAAGACAAAAAGAACAAGCATTTAATTTGTTCCCAGACAGGGAGCATCAGGTCTGAACATACATGGCTTAACGGGACCGAGAGAGTGGATGAAGAGGGAGAGGATGTGGCTCACGGCTAGAGCTGCCGACCTTGGAGCTGGGAAACCAAGGTGCGAGCCTCGGGGTTGACTCCACATCCTGTGATTCTGGGCAAATCACATAATCTCCCCGTGCCTACCAAAAGAAATGAATGTATCCTTGTGTAACATAACTGGTGCTCATGTAAAGCGCTCCAATACCTCCGGGTCGAGTTCGCGCTATATAAATCTGCAAAAAAAAATAAAAAATGAATGAGAGATATTCATAATATGGAACATGTCCTCTTATTCCACTCGGGTCTAGGCAGGTGGTCCCCACGACTGGCAAGAGGGTGGAATCCCTTCTGGCTAGGGTCTACCCCCTCTCCCTTGGATTAGACCTCAATGATGACCTTGGATGCGAGCTGGTGAGCATACATGGTGCCAGACATGATCACAGCACCTCTGGCTTTTCTAAAGCTCTTCCGTACCGTCAACAAGGCCAACCCGGAGCCCAAAAACTGGTTTCAATCATCAGCACAGGGGTACAAGTGGTTACAGCCAATTCAAGCAGCCCTGAACCTGCAGGCTGTATCTGGGTTTCTGGATGGCATTCAGTATTTTGCCGCTGCGGGGTTTCGAAATAATGATTTATGTTGCTTTGGTGCAGTAGTGTTATTTTTTTGGAAAGCAGTTGAATTTAGACACTAGATTATGAGCGGTATTTCATCAATGAAGATTGATCTGTCTAAGACAAATGTTATTTTGGATTGCCTTATCTAATGGTGTATGTGTTTGTACATGGGCTGAGCTGTTTGTCATCTTTTGAGGGACAATAGATGAAGCTGACTATTGTTGAGTTAGAAGAAGAAAATATGACTTTTATTATCAAACTTTTAAAAGTGCAATGTAGATGGAGTAATCTCACAACTACAGAATGACCTAGGAGATCAATAGTTTTCCCTACATCCATTTAAATATTAGTTTTATTCACTTGCGTTTGTCCTCTTTTATTTATAGGTGTGTTCAGTTGTAATTTTTGTAGATTCTGTTGTGTATTCAGACAGCGTGAACGTGCAGTGGGTGGAACTCGTTTGCCAAATGTGAAAAAACTGAACTAAGGGCCTGATTTAGATTTTGGCGGACGGGCTACCCTGTCAGAACGGTGATGGGTATCCCGTCTGCCGAAATATAATTCCCATTATATTCTATGGGATTTACATTTCGGTGGTTGGGATATCCGTCACCGCTGTAATGGAGTAACCTCTCCACCAAGATCTCAATCAGGCCCGCAATCTAAAAAATACGTCCATCCTGCTGGAATCAGTTAGTTATCACGTTTCATGAAAATTGGTCACCACGAGGAACTACATGGTGTTAGGGTACTTATTGTTCTGAAGTCCAAATAGATGATATTCATTTTAGGTTTGAAATATGTAAAGTAAAAATACATTGAAATTTGCAAAAAATGTATTTAATATAAAATATGTTGGATCTCTCCTAGCTCTGCAGTAAGATCATGGAGAAGAATGCAAACCCACAGTGGAATCAGAGCATCACCTTGCCAATCAGGGTAAGTCCACATTTATTTTCTTTTTTCAGAAGACTGTATAATTTTCCTTTTATTAGAAGACTCTATATTGTAGATGGTGATACCTTTTGTACAGAGAAAAAATAACTAATTCCAAACCTTTTATATGGACTTAATTAAAATCGTGAACTTGAATTTTTTGTGAACTTAAGGCGAAAAAAGTGAACTGCGAATGTACATTTCCATTCTCAGATTCACAGGATTAATATCGATACACATTTACAGACAGACATAATTTAGTGCCATGGACAACATGGCAGGTTTCAAGCAGAACGTGATATATTGCATGAAGAGGTGTGGCATGCAAACTGAGCACCACATATGTATACATTTGTGAATATTACCAAAGATTTTCAGGTCATTTTCCACCCAGCAAAAAAACAAAAAATGATTTCGCTCTGAAAAGCGAGAAAAAAAAGTGGTCAAGCACAAGAAGTACGCATGGAAGATGTGAGCATTCATTGAAATGCACATGACATATAGATTACCATTTATGCTCCGTGGGTTCTTTCTGAATCCCCAAAAAGCAAGTCATCAAAGCAAATTCTAGGCGGACATCTTCAGTGCATGAATATATCAGTTCTCAGCAAACCCATTATGAATCAGGCTCTGTGGACAGGAACAGTATTAAAATGTGTGTTATTATTAGGACCAGAGTAAATCGTTTTTGTTTTGCCAATAACTTTGGCGCCGCTTGACGAATCTTCATGAAAGTTTAAAAAAATGTCCCCTTTTTGGTTCAGCTACTGTGTTAAAAGTTTCGGGGTGATCCGTCAAGCTGGGGCCAAGAAAAGTGGGGTCCCAAAATGCGTTCTCCCCATGTTATGTCTGTGGGGATTTTTCATTTTTGAACACGACTACAGCCCGATCCGCTGAACGGAATTACACCAAATTTCGCAGAAAGCTAGATGTTGGTCCAGAAAGCGTTCTTTTTTGTGATTTGGTGTAAATTGGTTTAGTAGTTTCAAAGATATTTCAGTTAAAAAATATAGCTATCTGGGGACGCGAGCCCTTGCAGTGGACTTGCAGATCCTACTGAAATTTGGTTGGCTGCCAACACTTCAACCAGGAAGTGTTGGCAGTCATCTTGGGACTCGGCTTGAAGATGAGTCCCACAAATAAAGGGAAAAATAAAGAAAAGGGGGCAGGGTAGGAATACCCTGACCCCCCAGATACGGTGGGAGGTCCCTCAGGGACCACGCCATTTGTTAAAAAGATTTTTTTTTCTTCAAATTTTCAAAATTGAAAAAAACAGTGCGGGCTCCCATGCTTCTTTTAAAGGAAGCCCCGGGGTGGGCCAAATCCTGGGGGCATATGAAAAATAAAGGAGGGGGGCCCCCTCCTACGGTTTAATCAAACCCCGGGGACAACATCCTCCACAGGGTTTTTGATTTCAAGTATACCAACTTACTTAACCAAACACCCAATCAAACAGCCACTCATTCACCCACACAGCCACTTAAACACTGAGTCACTCACTCATACAGCCATTCAGATACTCACTCACTCACCCATACAGTCACTACACACCCACTTACCCACCCATAGAGCCACTCACTGCCACTCACTCACTCATACAGCCACTGACACACCCACTTATTAATACCGCCACACATACAGCATGTCACTCACCCACACAGCTACTCATACACCCACTTATACATCCATACTGCCACTTACACACCATACACACAAGGATACATACAGTCACACAGCCACTCATATAATATATGTTAGAAGTAGTATCACTCAGTAGTAGTGCGCCTAGTATACTGATTTAACTTTTGTAGTAGGTTGGTATATATGTTTAACACCCATAAACTCTTGAAAACACGTACACTCACTTAATGATGTCATCAGTGATGTCACTGACCATGTCATGAGTGATGTAATATGTGAGGTCATAAGCAGTGCATTGTTGGGGCTTAAGTTATAGTTAGCTCAAGTAACTATAACTGCTGAATTTCACTGGTTTTGTATGAGAGAAATCTGAGTCTAACTATAATGCCCCTGTAACCTTTGTTTTTTTTAGTGAATATATATATATTACCTACTGGCGTGACCCCCTAGGCCTGGTGGTGGGGACCCATAGGGACCCAGCTGTGGGCCAAAAATGTGTTTTTTAACATTTTCCAGCGAATTTGTGGAGGACTTTTTTTTTTATAAAAGCACGGCTTCCCACACTTGTTTTTACTAGCCCCCCCGGATGGGCCAGATCCCAGGGAATTCATTTTTATGTATTGGTACAGGGGTGCATGAAGTCCCCCTCCCCGGGCAGCTTTCGGCCCCAGGAGCTGCCACCCTACCCGGGCACGGATGATATTCAGAAGGGGAGGTAACTATAACTCGCGCTCTCGCCATGCACTCCCCACATATGACATCAGTCATGACATTTTCTATGATTTGATTTGATTAATTTGATTTCTTTATTTTCTATAGCGCGAATGCCCTGAGGCATCCTGGAGCTGCTTAAACGAACAAATATGGCTAGATGGTGGTGTCCTGCAACTAGTTTTCAAAGAGCCAGGTTTTCAATGATTTCCTAAAGGAAATTAAGTTGGCGCTGTTTTTTTAATTTAAATGTAGCATGTTCCATAGTTTAGCTGTTCCTGCTATGAAACTCCTCTCCCCCAATGTGCTCTCTTAGTTCTAGGGACCACCAGGAGCTTGTTAGCAGAAGATCCAAGATTTTTTCTTGGAGTATACCAAACAAATTGTTTTTTTTAAGTAATCTGGAGCTACCTGTGCAATGCTTTGTAAGGTAGGCATAGGGATTAAAATTTAATCCATTTGGCGACTGTAAGCCAATGCAGTTTGATTAGACCATGCAATGCTGATTGATGTCTGGGAATATCCAGAAGCAATCGAGCCGCTGCATTTTGTAATACCTGTAGTTTCTGTAGGAGTCCTTTTTGTATATTTAAATATAGTGCATTACCGTAGTCCAATTGGACCAAGCCAGTGTAGACACAATAGTGTTTTGCAAATCCATGGGGATGAAAGGACATATTTTCCTGATCAGCTTTAAGATAAAGAACACTGCTGAAGTTAGGGCGTTGACCTGTTCCTTAAAAGTTAATCTGTCATCAAAGATAATCCCTAGATTCCTCACTTTTTTCACCAGCGACGGAAGGGATCCCAGCTCGGTCGGCCACCAGCCTTGATAATATCACTGCAACATTTGTTATAAAATTATTGATGAGAATACTGTGCATGGTAGGGGCACAAGTTATAGTTATAGGTACCAATGTGGTGTTATTACCATATGTCCTTACAATCTAATGAATTTTACAGTGATATAAGTGTCAAAGTTTCAAGGTTTCTGTAATAGGCTCATAGACCGTATATCATGACTCTAAATTTAAACTTTTCAAACTCTTGTGAATGCTGATGCTGCATATTTTTGAAAGTTACCTTTTAATATTAGAAGGGAGATTTACCACAAGTGTATTTGGGCTTGTTTCATAATCATATCTTTTAATATTATGTTGGCCACCTTCAACAATTTGAGTACATTTGTAATGTTTCTACCATTTTTCCAAAATGAATGTGGGAATGTAAATCAATGCAAGTTGTACATTTTCCATGCTTACTTCTGCTTCCCTACTCTTACTCCTGACAATTGGAAAACTTGTGCCAAAAACGTTCATTAACATAGCAAACTTAAAAAAGAAAATCGCCACCAGAAAAATATGTTTACGGGTGGAGAAATCTCTTACCCGATAATGTTACAAATGTGGAGGTGTTAGGGGAGTTACAGTCACATGTCGCTGACAGGCATTATTTAATCTGTTCTGGGGGTTAAATGTATATGTGCAAATGGGGGTGGGTGGACATTTGAGATGGTGTGCGATTATGCTTGAAGTGACAACAAAGGGGGTGATTAGGATGGCGGGCGGACTTAAGTCCGCCCGCCACCCTAGCGGTAACGGGACCGCCCGCCTGCCATGCGGCAGTCCCGCCACCCCAATTATGATGCGACCGCCACCGCGGCGGTCACATCAGGCATTTTAACATTGCGGCGGGTGCTGCTGGCTGCAGCACCCGCCGCAATGGTAAAATGCCATGTTGTGCATTGCCATGCACAAGGAGGCAGGCACCGCGTGGTGCCTGCCACCTTGTGCACGGCAATGTAGGGGGGCACCATAGGTACCCCTCAAGTGCAGCCCCTCACCTCCCCACCCCACCGGGGGCCCGCAAGGGGCCCCCAAAGCAAATCCCGGCCAGCCTTTCCATGGCGGCATCGCCGCCATGGAAAGGCCTCAAATGCCACGCATCATAATATGGATGGCGGTGCCTGCTAGGCACCACCACCATATATGTGCCCCAGCTCCGCCCGGCCGGCAATCGTAACGATTGCCGACCGGCGGAAAAGCGGCGGACGGACATTACGTCCGCCGCGTTACCCACCGCCATTGTAATCTGGCGGTGGGTAAATAAGGTTACGATGGCGGGCATATCGCCACCGCCGGGCCGTCAGTGGCGGTCCGCCCGCCATCCTAATCACCCCCATAATGTTTACTGTGATCCTAATGACTGCCCTCTGCACAACTCCTTTAGAAAATGTTCTGTGTTAGTGACTTCCATTTGTGAAAATAAACATCTGCAGATCCGGATTGGGGAGTCAGGATCTGATATTTGCGACCACATGATTTTTTTCAAAACTAAGTTGACCGTAGATGGACAAACAACAATTAGGAATTGGGTCCTCTCTTGTGAGAACTGTTGTTTAATATGCTCATGTTTCCGAGCCCCAAAAGTGGATGTTGATATAGCTTAATTCTTGAAATGTCATATTTATGAATATTTCAGCAGAACAAATTATCTTAATTTACTTATTAAATGCATTCTCTTTTTGTACTTAGTTTCCATCCATGTGTGAGAAAATAAGAGTGAGAGTTACTGACTGGTGAGTTATGTAAACATCTCAGCAATGTAACAAGGAAGGACAGATACAATACTAATTTAATTAGGTGCTACATCCTATCAACGTAGAAAGGGTGTGTAAAAATATGCACTATATGAACTGCAGAAAAGAGGCCACCTTTGGTACAGTTCCGATAAGATGATAAGGGGTGACGATAAGCAGTAATTAATGAAAGAGATTACTCAAGTAGAATTGTATTCATACATGACTTGATGCAAGATTGCAGGTCATTATGTTTCACTTACACAAAAACTCAATCACAATTTGGAAAAAAACCAAAAGGTAATTGTTGGGTTTTTAGCTTTAATTGTCTCAGGATATCTTCATTTCCAGTTAATCAAATTATATTAATTTTAACAACCTCCTTTTTTTTTTAAACTTCCCACCTAGGCACCCATTTCTGTATTACACTTGAATGGCTACCAAGCAACCACATGCATCTTATGAAGTACCTTGAATCTTCTTTGCTACTGATTACAAATGGGATATTATGAGACACCATTAAGGTTTATAAAATATTGGTGGAAAGTTTCAAGACCTGTCCACACTGAATGCACTGTTCTATCTTCTTGCACATTTTGTTTCGATGTCTGTCTCTGCCTTCTTTTCTCATAGCTTGCTGCACAATCCTGGTGCATTTCTGAGTAATGTATCTTCTTTGGGTCTTCATCACCTTTTAGGTCACTGTACCTGGACCTGCAGCAGACCATCTTTCTCTCTCTGTACTGAAACAATTTCTAGTCCTTCAATGTTAAAACTCTTTACTAAATCAATAGTTGATTTGTATGGTGTTAAGATAAATGAAACAAGAAACTAATGTTTGGTGGGAAAGTGTTAGGATTAAGACATTATGGGCATCATTACGATGCCGGGTGGACTCACGTCCGCCCGACACCGTTATGGTCAAGGAACTGACCAACCTCTGGTTGGCGATCCCGACACACCTATTACAATGCCACCACACATGGTGCGGTCGCAAGCTCCCATTTCCCTATGGGAGCTTGTGTGGCGGTCGGAAACCAGCCACAGCACAAGCTCCCATGGAGAAATGGGAGCTCCTGTTAATTCCTGCACCGTGCCTGCCACACGGTGCAGGGATTAACAGGGGGGCTCCATAGGGGCCCCCGACCCCCAACCGGAGGCCACTGAGGGATGAGGGCCCTGCTAGGGGCCCCCAAAGTCGCTTTCCAACAGGCTTTTCATGTCGAAAAGCTCAACATGAAAAGCCTGTCGGAAACCGAAATCATAATCCCGACGGCAGAAACGCCGTCCATAGGGGATTATGAAAGGTTGCCAACTGGCCGACGGGCTCCTTGAGCCCGTTGGACTCCAGTCTGAAAGACCGGCCAGTTTACACTCTGACCGCCTACATTATAATTGGGTGGTCGGACTGAAAACCTACCTTGTTGGTCGGTAAGCCTCCGACGAGCGGTCGGAGGATTACCGATCAACATCGTAATCGGCCCCTATGTACATTGGACACAGGTCTAGGAAAGCATAGAAAACCTTGAGCCACATGACGTATCCAGGAAAGGAATTGAGCATTGGTTGACAAAACACATTGTAGTTGTAATTTTAGCAGTAACTGAGCGAGGAGTTCTAGGAGGATATACCTAGGATACGCTACATCAATACTTTGAAAGTTTAGAACATAAATACTTAGAAACTGCATCATTTTGTCCTGAAAGCTATTTTGAGCAATCCGCAGATGATATAGATTAAATATTTGTCAAGTTGAGGCGAGGTGTGGAAGCAGAATGGAGTAAAGAAGGCTAGTATAGTCAGCACATCTTTAGAGTGAAGGGAACTTTGATTAAGTCTTGTTATGGGGCAGGTGAATTGTTGGGAAGCAGTGGAGTTGATGGGCATGAGTTCAGTGTATGAGTAGTATAGGTGGAATATTGCTATATATGTAGATGAGGCTGATAGTTAGAAGAGCTGACAATTGTTGTAGGTAGAATCGTTGTAGAGTAGAGAGGCAATGCAATTAGTTTAGTCATAAACGAGCTGTGCAGATTTAATGTAATGTTGAATTGGTATAATTTATTTGTTTTATTTTTAGAGTTTTATATAGCGCTAGCTAGACCCGAAGGTATTGGAGGGCTTTACAAGTAGTGCGTATAGGATAATTCGAGGTACAAGGGAGGATGCGTGTAGGTCAAATGAAGTCAACGGGAGTTATATACAAAACATTATTAAAAAAGTGAGAACCCACAATCACAGTACATAACAATACAGCAAAAAAGTAATGACATTAATGCACAAGCCGGACATTGGTACTGTACACGAGTCAGGTTGATGACTGCTAGTATAGGTGTGGTGTAGGCAATGCTAGGATGCTCAGTAATGTACGTACCACACTAGTGAGTACAGGACAAGCGTGGGTATGTTTTTTGTGAGGATTATGGTATTACTGGATTGTGGGTAGTGCGAGTGTGCATTGTAGGCATGATGTTGGTAGATTATAAGAGTGCTGTAAGTAAAACATTTATACAAGATACGTATACCGTTCATGAAATGTTGGTAGAATAAAGTTGTGCTTTACATTGAGCACAGAGAAAAAAGAGTTTATTCTTTCTAACGATTACAAAAATAAATTAAAAATAAAATAAAAATATTATTGCCACATTCCAGTATCATGACTATGGCTCAAAAGGCAGTGATGACTAAAAAGAAAAGGCTCATCGGGATATCAAATAATACATTTATGTGCATGCGCCTCGCATCGGCTTTATCTTAACAACTCATTGCAAACTATAGCAGTTAAGGCAGTTAAGAAAACTACAAATTGGAAACTAGACAGAAAAATATTTTCAAAAGATGTAAAAAGATAGTCTTAACAAGCACCTTTCACTTTTCAACTTTCTACTTTCCTCTTTGTCTAATTAGGGATCGATTAAGTCACAACGACGTTGTTGGCACATCCTACCTTTCCATGTCCAAGATGTCGGCGCCTGGAGGAGAACTGGAAGGTCAGTGTTTGTATTGGGTTCTCTAAGTGCTTTGCTTGTGGGTGCTGCTGGTACCAGCTTTGCTGGGCGAATAAAGTTGGACTTATTCGCGCTGTACTAAAATGTTTGCCTTGCTGAAGGTGTTGGGTGTCTTGTGGTCTGCTTGGTCTTTGTCTAATTAGGGACCGCAGTACTTCTATCTCTTCCTTATTTAAAGAAACATTCATATTAACTTAATTCAATGAGACAGTGCTCAGAGGTGATTGGGTATCATTACAGTTCATCGCATTCCACTTTTTTAGCACATGTGCATCTTCTGTGGATTAGTGAGGCGCAGAGTATAACGTGCCCAATGCATCTTCTGTGGATGAGCGAGGCGCAGAGTATAATGCGCCGAATGCATCTTCTGTGGGTTAGTGAGGCGCAAAGCCTAACGTACCCAATTCCTCTTCTGTGGATGAGTGAGGCGCAGAGTATAACATGCCCACTGCATCTTCTGTGGACGTGTGAGGCGCAGAGTATAACGTGCCCGCTGCATCTTCTGGGGATGAGTGAAGCACAGAGTTTAATGTGCCCAATGCATCTTCTGTGGATTAGTGAGGCACAGAGTATAACATGCCCATTGCATCTTCTGTGGACGTGTGAGGCGCAGAATATAACGTGCCCACCGCATCTTCTATGGATGATGAGGCGCAGAGTATAACATGCCCAATGCACCTTCTGTGGATGAGTGAGGCGCAGAGTATAACATGCCCAATGCATCTTCTGTGGATGAGCGAGGCGCAGAGTATAACGTGCCCAATGCACCTTCTGTGGGTTAGTGAGGCGCAAAGCCTAACTTGCCCAATGCATCTTCTGTGGATGAGTGAGGCACAGAGTATAACGTGCCCAATGCATCATTTCTGGATGAGTGAGGTGCGAGTATAACATGCCCAATGCCTCTTCTGTGGATGAGTGAGGCACAGAGTATAATGTGCCCAATGCATCTTCTGTGGATGAGTGAGGCACAGACTATAACGTGCCCACCGCATCTTCTGTGGATGAGTGAGGCACAGAGTATAACGTGCCCACCGCATCTTCTATGGATGATGAGGCGCAGAGTATAACGTGCCCAATTCCTCTTCTGTGGATGAGTGAGGTGCAGAGTATTACATGCCCAATGCAGCTTCTGTGGGTTAGTGAGACGCAGAGCATAATGTGCCCAATGCATCTTCTGTGGATGAGTGAGGCACAGAGTATAACGTGCCCAACGCATCTTCTGTGAATGTGAGGTGCAGGGTATAACGCGCCCAATGCATCTTCTGTGGGTTAGTGAGGCGCAGAGCATAATGTGCCCAATGCATCTTCTGTGGATGAGTGAGGCGCAGAGTATAACGTGCCCACTGCATCTTCTGGGGATGAGTGAGGCACAGAGTTTAATGTGCCCAATGCATCTTCTGTGGATTAGTGAGGCACAGAGAATAACATGCCCAATGCATCATTTCTGGATGAGTGAGGCGCAGAGTATAACATGCCCACTGCATCTTCTGTGGATGAGTGAGGCGCAGAGTATAACGTGCCCACCACATCTTCTGTGGATGAGTGAGGCACAGAGAATAACATGCCCAATGCATCATTTCTGGATGAGTGAGGCGCAGAGTATAACATGCCCACTGCATCTTCTGTGGATGAGTGAGGCGCAGAGTATAACGTGCCCACCACATCTTCTGTGGATGAGTGAAGCGCAGAGTATAACGTGCCCAATGCATCATTTGTGGATGAGTGAGGTGCAGAGTATAACGTGCCCAATGCATCTTCTGTAGATGAGTGAGGCACAGAGTATAATGTGCCCAATACTTGTTCTGTGGATGAGTCAGGCACAGAGTATAATGTGCCCAATACTTGTTCTGTGGATGAGTCAGGCACAGAGTATAAGGTAAGGTGCCTAATGCATCATTTGTGGATGAGTGAGGTGCAGAGTATAACGTGCCCACTGCATCTTCTGTGGATGAGTGAGGCACAGAGTATAATGTGCCCAATGCATCTTCTGTGGATGAGTGAGGCACAGAGTATAACATGCACACCGCATCTTCTATGGACGAGTGAGGCGCAGAGTATAACGTGCCCACCGCATCTTCTATGGAAGATGAGGCACAGAGTATAACGCGCCCAATGCATCTTCTGTGGATGAGTGAGGCACAGAGTATAACATGCTCACTGCTTCTTCTGTGGATGAGTGAGGCACAGAGCATAAGGTGCCTAATGCATCATTTGTGGATGAGTGAGGCGCAGAGTATAACGTGCCCACTGCATTTGTGTGGATGAGTGAGGCGCAGAGTATAACGTGCCCAATGCATCATTTCTGGATGAGTGAGGTCCAGAGTATAACATGCCCAACGCATCTTCTGTGGATGAGTGAGGCACAGAGTATAACATGCCCACCACATCCTCCATGGATGAGTGAGGGTCAGAGTATAATGTGCCCAATGCATCTTCTGTGGATGAGTGAGGTGCAGAGTATAACGTACCAAGCGCATTTTCTGTGGATGAGTGAGGCGCAGAGTATAATGTGCCCAATGCATCTTCTGGGGATGAGTGAGGCACAGAGTATAACATGCCCACTGCATCTTCTGTGGACGTGTGAGGCGCAGAGTTTAATGTGCCCAATGCATCTTCTGTGGATTAGTGAGGCACAGAGTATAACATGCCCACTCCAACTTCTATGGACGTGTGAGGCGCAGAGTATAACGTGCCCACCGCATCTTCTATGGATGATGAGGCGCAGAGTATAATGTGCCCAATTCCTCTTCTGTGGATGAGTGAGGTGCAGAGTATTACATGCCCAATGCAGCTACTGTGGGTTAGTGAGACGCAGAGCATAATGTGCCCAATGCATCTTCTGTGGATGAGTGAGGCGCAGAGTATATCGTGCCCAATGCATCTTCTGGGGATGAGTGAGGCACAGACTATAACGTGCCCAACGCATCTTCTGTGAATGTGAGGTGCAGGGTATAACGCGCCCAATGCATCTTCTGTGGGTTAGTGAGGCGCAGAGCATAATGTGCCCAATGCATCTTCTGTGGATGAGTGAGGCGCAGAGTATAACGTGCCCAATGCATCTTCTGGGGATGAGTGAGACTCAGAGTTTAATGTGCCCAATGCATCTTCTGGGGATTAGTGAGGCACAGAGTATAACAAGCCCAATGCATCTTCTGTGGATGAGTGAGGCACAGAGTATAACATGCCCAATGCATCATTTGTGGATGAGTGAGGTGCAGAGTATAACATGCCCACTGCATCTTCGGGGGATGAGTGAGGCACAGAATTTAATGTGCCCAATGTACCTTTTGTGGATTAGTGAGGCACAGAATATAACATGCCCACTGCATCTTCTGTGGGCGTGTGAGGCGCAGAGTATAACGTGCCCACTGCATCTTCTGGGGATGAGTGAGGCACAGAGTTTAATGTGCCCAATGCATCTTCTGTGGATTAGTGAGGCACAGAGAATAACATGCCCAATGCATCATTTCTGGATGAGTGAGGCGCAGAGTATAACATGCCCACTGCATCTTCTGTGGATGAGTGAGGCGCAGAGTATAACGTGCCCACCACATCTTCTGTGGATGAGTGAGGCAAGAGAATAACATGCCCAATGCATCATTTCTGGATGAGTGAGGCGCAGAGTATAACATGCCCACTGCATCTTCTGTGGATGAGTGAGGCGCAGAGTATAACGTGCCCACCACATCTTCTGTGGATGAGTGAAGCGCAGAGTATAACGTGCCCAATGCATCATTTGTGGATGAGTGAGGTGCAGAGTATAACGTGCCCAATGCATCTTCTGTAGATGAGTGAGGCACAGAGTAAAATGTGCCCAATGCATCGTCTGTGGATGAGTGAGGCGCAGAGTATAACATGCCCACCGCATCTTCTATGGAAGATGAGGCACAGAGTATAACGCGCCCAATGCATCTTCTGTGGATGAGTGAGGCACAGAGTATAACATGCCCACTGCTTCTTCTGTGGATGAGTGAGGCACAGAGCATAAGGTGCCTAATGCATCATTTGTGGATGAGTGAGGCGCAGAGTATAACGTGCCCACTGCATTTGTGGTGGATGAGTGAGGCGCAGAGTATAACGTGCCCAATGCATCATTTCTGGATGAGTGAGGTGCAGAGTATAACATGCCCAGCGCATCTTCTGTGGATGAGTGAGGCACAGAGTATAACATGCCCACCACATCTTCCATGGATGAGTGAGGGTCAGAGTATAATGTGCCCAATGCATCTTCTGGGTATGAGTGAGGCACAGAGTATAATGTGCCCAATGCATCTTCTGGGGATGAGTGAGGCACAGAATATAACGTGCCCAACACATCTTCTGTGAATGTGAGGTGCAGGGTATAACGCGCCCAATGCATCTTCTGTGGGTTAGTGAGGCGCAGAGCATAATGTGCCCAATGCATCTTCTGTGGATGAGTGAGGCGCAGAGTATAACGTGCCCAATACATCTTCTGGGGATGAGTGAGGCACAGAGTTTAATGTGCCCAATGCATCTTCGGTGGATGAGTGAGGTGCAGAGTATAACGTACCAAGCGCATTTTCTGTGGATGAGTGAGGCGCAGAGTATAATGTGCCCAATGCATCTTCTGTGGATGAGTGAGGCACAGACTATAACGTGCCCACCGCATCTTCTGTGGATGAGTGAGGCACAGAGTATAACGTGCCCAATGCATCTTCTGTGGATGAGTGAGGCGCAGAGTATAACATGCCCAATGCATCATTTGTGGATGAGTGAGGTGCAGAGTATAACATGCCCACTGCATCTTCTGGGGATGAGTGAGGCACAGAGTTTAATGTGCCCAATGCATCTTCTGTGGATTAGTGAGGCACACAGTATAACATGCCCACTGCATCTTCTGTGGACGTGTGAGGCGCAGAGTATAACGTGCCCACCGCATCTTCTATGGATGATGAGGCGCAGAGTATAACGTGCCCAATTCCTCTTCTGTGGATGAGTGAGGTGCAGAGTATTACATGCCCAATGCAGCTTCTGTGGGTTAGTGAGACGCAGAGCATAATGTGCCCAATGCATCTTCTGTGGGTGAGTGAGGCACAGAGTATAACGTGCCCAACGCATCTTCTATGAATGTGAGGTGCAGGGTATAACGCGCCCAATGCATCTTCTGTGGGTTAGTGAGGCGCAGAGCATAATGTGCCCAATGCATCTTCTGTGGATGAGTGAGGCGCAGAGTATAACGTGCCCACTGCATCTTCTGGGGATGAGTGAGGCACAGAGTTTAATGTGCCCAATGCATCTTCTGTGGATTAGTGAGGCACAGAGAATAACATGCCCAATGCATCATTTCTGGATGAGTGAGGCGCAGAGTATAACATGCCCACTGCATCTTCTGTGGATGAGTGAGGCGCAGAGTATAACGTGCCCACCACATCTTCTGTGGATGAGTGAGGCACAGAGAATAACATGCCCAATGCATCATTTCTGGATGAGTGAGGCGCAGAGTATAACATGCCCACTGCATCTTCTGTGGATGAGTGAGGCGCAGAGTATAACGTGCCCACCACATCTTCTGTGGATGAGTGAAGCGCAGAGTATAACGTGCCCAATGCATCATTTGTGGATGAGTGAGGTGCAGAGTATAACGTGCCCAATGCATCTTCTGTAGATGAGTGAGGCACAGAGTATAATGTGCCCAATACTTGTTCTGTGGATGAGTCAGGCACAGAGTATAATGTGCCCAATACTTGTTCTGTGGATGAGTGAGGCACAGAGTATAAGGTAAGGTGCCTAATGCATCATTTGTGGATGAGTGAGGTGCAGAGTATAACGTGCCCACTGCATCTTCTGTGGATGAGTGAGGCACAGAGTATAATGTGCCCAATGCATCTTCTGTGGATGAGTGAGGCACAGAGTATAACATGCACACCGCATCTTCTATGGACGAGTGAGGCGCAGAGTATAACGTGCCCACCGCATCTTCTATGGAAGATGAGGCACAGAGTATAGCGCGCCTAATGCATCTTCTGTGGATGAGTGAGGCACAGAGTATAACATGCTCACTGCTTCTTCTGTGGATGAGTGAGGCACAGAGCATAAGGTGCCTAATGCATCATTTGTGGATGAGTGAGGCGCAGAGTATAACGTGCCCACTGCATTTGTGTGGATGAGTGAGGCGCAGAGTATAACGTGCCCAATGCATCATTTCTGGATGAGTGAGGTGCAGAGTATAACATGCCCAACGCATCTTCTGTGGATGAGTGAGGCACAGAGTATAACATGCCCACCACATCCTCCATGGATGAGTGAGGGTCAGAGTATAATGTGCCCAATGCATCTTCTGTGGATGAGTGAGGTGCAGAGTATAACGTACCAAGCGCATTTTCTGTGGATGAGTGAGGCGCAGAGTATAATGTGCCCAATGCATCTTCTGGGGATGAGTGAGGCACAGAGTATAACATGCCCACTGCATCTTCTGTGGACGTGTGAGGCGCAGAGTTTAATGTGCCCAATGCATCTTCTGTGGATTAGTGAGGCACAGAGTATAACATGCCCACTCCATCTTCTGTGGACGTGTGAGGCGCAGAGTATAACGTGCCCACCGCATCTTCTATGGATGATGAGGCGCAGAGTATAACGTGCCCAATTCCTCTTCTGTGGATGAGTGAGGTGCAGAGTATTACATGCCCAATGCAGCTACTGTGGGTTAGTGAGACGCAGAGCATAATGTGCCCAATGCATCTTCTGTGGATGAGTGAGGCGCAGAGTATATCGTGCCCAATGCATCTTCTGGGGATGAGTGAGGCACAGACTATAACGTGCCCAACGCATCTTCTGTGAATGTGAGGTGCAGGTTATAATGCGCCCAATGCATCTTCTGTGGGTTAGTGAGGCGCAGAGCATAATGTGCCCAATGCATCTTCTGTGGATGAGTGAGCGCAGAGTATAACGTGCTCAATGCATCTTCTGGGGATGAGTGAGACTCAGAGTTTAATGTGCCCAATGCATCTTCTGGGGATTAGTGAGGCACAGAGTATAACAAGCCCAATGCATCTTCTGTGGATGAGTGAGGCACAGAGTATAACATGCCCAATGCATCATTTGTGGATGAGTGAGGTGCAGAGTATAACATGCCCACTGCATCTTCGGGGGATGAGTGAGGCACAGAATTTTATGTGCCCAATGTACCTTCTGTGGATTAGTGAGGCACAGAATATAACATGCCCACTGCATCTTCTGTGGGCGTGTGATGCGCAGAGTATAACGTGCCCACTGCATCTTCTGGGGATGAGTGAGGCACAGAGTTTAATGTGCCCAATGCATCTTCTGTGGATTAGTGAGGCACAGAGAATAACATGCCCAATGCATCATTTCTGGATGAGTGAGGCGCAGAGTATAACATGCCCACTGCATCTTCTGTGGATGAGTGAGGCGCAGAGTATAACGTGCCCACCACATCTTCTGTGGATGAGTGAGGCACAGAGAATAACATGCCCAATGCATCATTTCTGGATGAGTGAGGCGCAGAGTATAACATGCCCACTGCATCTTCTGTGGATGAGTGAGGCGCAGAGTATAACGTGCCCACCACATCTTCTGTGGATGAGTGAAGCGCAGAGTATAACGTGCCCAATGCATCATTTGTGGATGAGTTAGGTGCAGAGTATAACGTGCCCAATGCATCTTCTGTAGATGAGTGAGGCACAGAGTAAAATGTGCCCAATGCATCTTCTGTGGATGAGTGAGGCGCAGAGTATAACGTGCCCACCGCATCTTCTATGGAAGATGAGGCACAGAGTATAACGCGCCCAATGCATCTTCTGTGGATGAGTGAGGCACAGAGTATAACATGCCCACTGCTTCTTCTGTGGATGAGTGAGGCACAGAGCATAAGGTGCCTAATGCATCATTTGTGGATGAGTGAGGCGCAGAGTATAACGTGCCCACTGCATTTGTGGTGGATGAGTGAGGCGCAGAGTATAACGTGCCCAATGCATCATTTCTGGATGAGTGAGGTGCAGAGTATAACATGCCCAGCGCATCTTCTGTGGATGAGTGAGGCACAGAGTATAACATGCCCACCACATCTTCCATGGATGAGTGAGGGTCAGAGTATAATGTGCCCAATGCATCTTCTGTGGATGAGTGAGGTGCAGAGTATAACGTACCAAGCGCATTTTCTGTGGATCAATGAGGCGCAGAGTATAATGTGCCCAATGCATCTTCTGGGTATGAGTGAGGCACAGAGTATAATGTGCCCAATGCATCTTCTGGGGATGAGTGAGGCACAGAATATAACGTGCCCAACACATCTTCTGTGAATGTGAGGTGCAGGGTATAACGCGCCCAATGCATCTTCTGTGGGTTAGTGAGGCGCAGAGCATAATGTGCCCAATGCATCTTCTGTGGATGAGTGAGGCGCAGAGTATAACGTGCCCAATACATCTTCTGGGGATGAGTGAGGCACAGAGTTTAATGTGCCCAATGCATCTTCTGTGGATTAGTGAGGCACAGAGTATAACGTGCCCAATGCATCTTCTATGGATGAGTGAGGCACAGAGTATAACATGCCCACTGCATCTTCTGTGGATGAGTGAGGCACAGAGTATAACATGCCCACTGCATCTTCTGTGGATGAGTGAGGCGCAGAGTATAACATGCCCACTGCATCTTCGGTGGAAGAGTGAGGCGCAGAGCATAATGTGCCCAATGCATCTTCTGTGGATGAGTGAGGCGCAGAGTATAACGTGCCCAATGCATCTTCTGGGGATGAGTGAGGCACAGAGTATAACATGCCCACCACATCTTCCATGGATGAGTGAGGGTCAGAGCATAATGTGCCCAATGCATCTTCTGTGGATGAGTGAGGTGCAGAGTATAACGTACCAAGCGCATTTTCTGTGGATGAGTGAGGCGCAGAGTATAATGTGCCCAATGCATCTTCTGTGGATGAGTGAGGCGCAGAGTATAACGTGCCCAATGCATCTTCTGGGGATGAATGAGGCACAGAATATAACGTGCCCAACGCATCTTCTGTGAATGTGAGGTGCAGGGTATAACACGCCCAATGCATCTTCTGTGGGTTAGTGAGGCGCAGAGCATAATGTGCCCAATGCATCTTCTGTGGATGAGTGAGGCACAGAGTATAACGCACCCAATGCATCTTCTGGGGATGAGTGAGGCACAGAGTTTAATGTGCCCAATGCATGTTCTGTGGATTAGTGAGGCACAGAGTATAACGTGCCCAATGCATCTTCTGTGGATGAGTGAGGCACAGAGTATAACATGCCCACTGCATCTTCTGTGGATGAGTGAGGCACAGAGTATAACATGCTCAATGCATCATTTGTGGATGAGTGAGGTGCAGAGTATAACATGCCCATGGCATCTTCTGGGGATGAATGAGGCACAGAGTTTAATGTGCCCAATGCTTCTTCTGTGGATTAGTGAGGCACAGAGTATAACATGCCCACTGCATCTTCTGTGGACGTGTGAGGTGCAGAGTATAACGTGCCTACTGCATCTTCTGGGGATGAGTGAGGCACAGAGTTTAATGTGCCCAATGCATCTTCTGTGGATGAGTGAGGCACAGAGTATAACATGCACACCGCATCTTCTATGGACGAGTGAGGCGCAGAGTATAACGTGCCCACCGCATCTTCTATGGAAGATGAGGCACAGAGTATAACACGCCCAATGCATCTTCTGTGGATGAGTGAGGCACAGAGTATAAGGTGCCCACTGCATTTGTGGTGGATGAGTGAGGCGCAGAGTATAACGTACCCAATGCATCATTTCTGGATGAGTGAGGTGCAGAGTATAACATGCCCAGCGCATCTTCTGTGGATGAGTGAGGCACAGAGTATAACATGCCTACCACATCTTCCATGGATGAGTGAGGGTCAGAGTATAATGTGCCCAACGCATCTTCTGTGGATGAGTGAGGTGCAGAGTATAACGTACCAAGCGCATTTTCTGTGGATGAGTGAGGCGCAGAGTATAATGTGCCCAATGCATCTTCTGGGTATGAGTGAGGCACAGAGTATAACGTGCCCAATGCATCTTCTGTGGATGAGTGAGGCGCAGAGCATAATGTGCCCAATGCATCTTCTGTGGATGAGTGAGGCGCAGAGTATAACGGGCCCAATGCATCTTCTGGGGATGAGTGAGGCACAGAGTTTAATGTGCCCACCACATCTTCCACGGATGAGTGAGGGTCAGAGCATAATGTGCCCAATGCATCTTCTGTGGATGAGTGAGGTGCAGAGTATAACGTACCAAGCGCATTTTCTGTGGATGAGTGAGGCGCAGAGTATAATGTGCCCAATGCATCTTCTGTGGATGAGTGAGGCGCAGAGTATAAAGTGCCCAATGCATCTTCTGGGGATGAATGAGGCACAGAATATAACGTGCCCAACGCATCTTCTGTGAATGTGAGGTGCAGGGTATAACGCGCCCAATGCATCTTCTGTGGGTTAGTGAGGGGGAGAGCATAATGTGCCCAATGCATCTTCTGTGGATGAGTGAGGCGCAGAGTATAACGCACCCAATGCATCTTCTGGGGATGAGTGAGGCACAGAGTTTAATGTGCCCAATGCATCTTCTGTGGATTAGTGAGGCACAGAGTATAACTTGCCCAATGCATCTTCTGTGGATGAGTGAGGCACAGAGTATAACATGCCCACTGCATCTTCTGTGGATGAGTGAGGCACAGAGTATAACATGCTCAATGCATCATTTGTGGATGAGTGAAGTGCAGAGTATAACATGCCCATGGCATCTTCTGGGGATGAATGAGGCACAGAGTTTAATGTGCCCAATGCTTCTTCTGTGGATTAGTGAGGGACAGAGTATAACATGCCCACTGCATCTTCTGTGGACGTGTGAGGCGCAGAGTAAAACGTGCCCACCGCATCTTCTATGGATGATGAGGCGCAGAGTATAACGCGCCCAATGCATCTTCTGTGGATGAGTGAGGCACAGAGTATAACATGCCCACTGTATCTTCTGTGGATGAGTGAGGCATAGAGTATAACGTGCCTAATGCATCATTTGTGGATGAGTGAGGCACAGAGTATAACGTGCCCACCGCATCTTCTGTGGATGAGTGAGGCACAGAGAATAACATGCCCAATGCATCATTTCTGGATGAGTGAGGCGCAGAGTATAACATGCCCACTGCATCTTCTGTGGATGAGTGAGGTGCAGAGTATAACGTGCCCACCACATCTTCTATGGATGAGTGAAGCGCAGAGTATAACGTGCCCAATGCATCATTTGTGGATGAGTGAGGTGCAGAGTATAACGTGCCCAATGCATCTTCTGTAGATGAGTGAGGCACAGAGTATAATGTGCCCAATACTTGTTCTGTGGATGAGTGAGGCACAGAGTAGGGAAACAGCATTTACAACGCTGGTAATACCACGCGGGTAGGTTACAACGCGGACGTTACATCGTCCGCGTTGTTACCACGCATGGCATTACATCGCAAGTCGTTTCTACGACTTGCGCTAGATGGCGCGCAGCACCAGGGAATGTGTTGGATTTTAAATCCAATACATTCCCTGCTGTTGCACTAACTGGAGTAGGAATAGTAATTTATACTATTCCTAAGTCCAGAGCGCCATCTAGCGCAAGTCGTAGAAATGACTTGCGATGTAAAGCCATGCGTGGTAACAACGCGGACGATGTAACGTCCGCGTTGTAACCTACTGCGGGGTAATGTATGGCGTAGTAACATCATACATTCCACAGAGTATAATGTGCCCAATACTTGTTCTGTGGATGAATGAGGCACAGAGTATAATGTGCCCAATGCATCTTCTGTGGATGAGTGAGGCACAGATTATAACAAGCACACCGCATCTTCTATGGACGAGTGAGGCACAGAGTATAACGTGCCCACCGCATCTTCTATGGAAGATGAGGCGCAGAGTATAACGCGCCCAATGCATCTTCTGTGGATGAGTGAGGCACAGAGTATAACATGCCCACTGCTTCTTCTGTGGATGAGTGAGGCACAGAGCATAACGTGCCTAATGCATCATTTGTGGATGAGTGAGGTGCAGAGTATAACGTGCCCACTGCATTTGTGGTGGATGAGTGAGGCGCAGAGTATAACGTGCCCAATGCATCATTTCTGGATGAGTGAGGTGCAGAGTATAACGTGCCCAATGCATCTTCTGGGGATGAGTGAGGCACAGAGTATAACGTGCCCACCACATCTTCCATGGATGAGTGAGGGCCAGAGTATAATGTGCCCAATGCATCTTCTGTGGATGAGTGAGGTGCAGAGTATAACGTACCAAGCGCATTTTCTGTGGATCAGTGAGGCGCAGAGTATAATGTGCCCACCGCATCTTCTATAGATGAGTGAGGCGCAGAGTATAATGTGCCCAATGCATCATTTGTGGATGAGTGAGGCGCAGAGAATAACGTGCCCAGCGCATTATCTGTGGATGAGTGAGGGCCAGAGTATAATGTGCCCAATGCATCTTCTGTGGATGAGTGAGGTGCAAAGTATAACGTGCCCAGCGCATTATCTTTGGATGAGTGAGGCGCAGAGTATAATGTGCCCAATGCATCTTCTATAGATGAGTGAGGCGCAGAGTATAATGTGCCCAATGCATCATTTGTGGATGAGTGAGGCGCAGAGTTTAACGTGCCCAGCGCATTATCTGTGGATGAGTGAGGGCCAGAGTATAATGTGCCCAATGCATCTTCTGTGGATGAGCAAGGTGCAAAGTATAACGTGCCCAGCGCATTATCTGTGGATGAGTGAGACGCAGAGTATAATGTGCCCACCGCATCTTCTATAGATGAGTGAGGCGCAGAGTATAATGTGCCCAATGCATCATTTGTGGATGAGTGAGGCGCAGAGTATAACGTGCCCAGCGCATTATCTGTGGATGAGTGAGGGCCAGAGTATAATGTGCCCAATGCATCTTCTGTGGATGAGTGAGGTGCAAAGTATAACGTGCCCAGCGCATTATCTGTGGATGAGTGAGGCGCAGAGTATAATGTGCCCAATGCATCTTCTATAGATGAGTGAGGCGCAGAGTATAATGTGCCCAATGCATCACTTGTGGATGAGTGAGGCGCAGAGTATAATGTGCCCAATGCATCTTCTATAGATGAGTGAGGCGCAGAGTATAACGTGCCCAGCGCATTATCTGTGGATGAGTGAGGTGCCAAGTGTACAAGAGGCTCATTACATAAGAGTATCATGATAAGAGGTCCCCTTGGTCTGTTGGGTTGGCACCTGTACTGAGGGGGGCTGCAGCTATAATGAAGGAGTCTGAAGTCTTTTCTCGTCGGGATACTTAGGGGCTTATTAATGTAGCTTTCACTCAGGGCATCGCAGCAAGCCACCTTGAAAGGGACAGTGTGAAAGGGAGAGGACAGGCACATAAGACGATGCATTCCTGTCCTTTCCTTGCGCTGGTGCCCTTTTGGCTAGACCAGTGCCAAAACAGACACCCTTGCGCCGTGATGCAAGGGTCCCTGCGTTGCAGACAAGACTGTTTTTTTGCAAGAAGCGACACCTTCCTGCACAAAAGCGATACTCTAAGCAATCCTCTTTCTATGTGTGCTTCAGAATTCAGCACTCATAGAAAGAGGTAAAACGAGGATAAATAAAGATATTTCCTGGTAGGACGTAGCATTTTGACGCATTCCCAGGTTCACCGGTAATGGTAAATCTGGGAATGCGCCAACATTCATGGGTGGATGCAGGGGAGCACCCATGCAATGCTTTCCTGGGGCAGAGCACGTCAGTGCAGCAGTTTGTGCTGCATCACTCTGTATTTATCAAGCCATGCAGGGCACGCAAGGCTGCCTTGCATGGCTTGATCAATCTAACACGATTTGTGTAGCCCTTGTGCCCCCTTGCGTGGCGCAAGGGCGATGCAAAACCTACATAAATATGCCCCTCAGTGTGGTAGTAGCAGTGGAGCAGCCCTTCCAACACTGCAATGACAAGTGAAAGTACGCAGGTGCATTCATGAGTATGGGAAGTACTACTCAGAAGTACTTCTTTGCCTACTCTTACAGGTCTTTGGGAATCGTCCCCAAAACGTCCAATTCCCCGTTAGTAAAAATTAGCACAGCCCTTTAATTGCACAATCGCCAAGGCATGTAAGAGTAATTAAAAGAGTATTACAGGAGTACTAATGTACGTACTCCAAAATACCTTTGGTAATTAGGCCAAATGCTTGTATTTTCTCGACAAGCTTTGGTCCAAGGTGTGTTACTGAGTTCTGCAGAAGAAATACTCAAGACTCTGTGGTCTGTGTGTGCGATCTCTATTCCATACGTGTGATCTCGAAGGCTTCACGAGATGCGCATCTGCATCTTTCATGTGTATGCACTTTTGGGGTGGGCGTGTGGGAACGGTCTTCCCTACATATGTGGATCCCTGATTCACAAGGTGATGTACAGTCATTGGCAACTCACTTACAAATTGAGCTCAGTCCTTCAATATTGGGTAGCTACCAGACCACTCCAAGAGTTGGCACATGTCAAACATAAGTGCAGCTCATGGACAGACATCAAACATCCTTAACATGAATAGACACATAAAAGGTCCAGCTGCACAGCCATCTAGTCCCCCACATACTAACCTGGTCAGTGGGAAAGTACCCTTAGTGAGTTACAATTCCAAACTGCGACTGGGCTACTGACTGTGTCCCGTGACCCTCTGACTGTTTAGTTACTGCCTGTTTTATCCTGCCCAAGACTGGCATGACAGGCATGGCAGACCTGGGCAGGGAAATAGAGAAAAAGACCAGCACACCTGGGATAAAACTCCAGGCATGTCATGGATATAAACTAACCCATGGTTTGTTTCTGAAAAACAGAAAAATGACTACTGCACAGCTGTAGTTTGGCACCTCCCCCATCTCTGGCAATTTCGCCAAAAGTGGTCCTGCTTTTCTCTCAGCCCTCGTCCCCCTATTTACAACGAATCTCAAGACTAAACTACTAGGAATTGTGCAAAAAATATATTAATACAATTTGCAGACTGGTAAAAACAAGTTGAGGTAGTCTGTCTTTGCTGTCTACTGCGAGGCGTGTTGGAAGAAAGAAGATAAAACTCACTTCTGTACAAGGCGCAGTGGTTTAAACACTTCAAATTGTATGAGGTATTACCTTTAATAAATTCCAAAATAAATGTTATTCAGTCACTGCACTCCTGGGACATTGGTGCACCCTAATGGGGGATGGAAATGCTGCCCAAGGTAGGGCCCAGATGGTTTGTAATCTGTTTCTCAAGCCTTTTCATTCATCATTTGTTCTCTACTGTGTCTTTTGTGTGTGTGTATCTAGTCATGGACCCCTTACTTTCTGTGCCTTGAGGCGGATGTTACATATGGGGCTGGGGAGAAAGCACACTGCTGGCATCTCAGCAAAAGTTCTCCTTTGCATTCTGGTAAATGCAGTGCAATATTAGAATAAACATATATTAAATACTAACATTAATTTATAAAAAATAAAGTATGATAATGTATATTTTAACAAATACAACAAATAAACTTCCTTTTAAAAATGTAAACACATACACACACATACATATATGTGCATGTATACAAAATATAAATAAACTAATATTTTAATTAATGATATAATTTGAAAAATCATAAATAACATAATATTATCAAAAATATATGTAAACATATTTAAATATACCAAAAACATAAAATATTAAAAAAGAGAATCAATGTAATTTAAAATAAAAATTAAACAACACACATATTTTACAATTTAATTAAAAATAAGTTACAAACCAAAAATATTGTAAATTATAAATATTGTTATAATAAATCAAACACATAACTATATAAATTACAGCATAAAATAAATTATTACAAATTAAAATAAATACATATACATTTCCAACTACATTAAAAAGAAAACATTTTTATAATAAATAAATATAAAAATAATTACTCCCACCTAACACAACACAACAGCAACAAACTTTTTTACATCACACAAAAATAAGATTTACTATTCTAACTACAATAAATATAAAATTACATAAAATATAACATTGCAAAATTCTACAGTTTACTATTCCCGCTACAATTAACACAACAATAAAAGGTATAATTAAAAAAAAAATAATAATAATGCCCACTCCAGTCAGTGCAACAGTAGGGAAAGTGTTGGATTGCGGAGGAGTAACATTTACTATTCCCACTCCAGTCAGAGCAACAGTAGGGAAAATGCTGGATTGCGGAGGGGTAAAGTTTACTATTCCCACTCGAGTCAGTGCAACACATCATTAAAAACAAATAAAATATATGGAACAAAATGAAAGAAATTTTTTTTTTAAAACATAAATATGTTGAATAAAAAATACAAATATATTTAATATTAAAAATAAAAAAATAAAAACATATTACAATGTTAAATACATATCGCAAATGCCAACAAAGATTATTATGAATAAAATACAAACATTTTTTCATACAAATAAACATTTTTATTTAAAAAGTATTTGTTAACAAAAATATATTTATTACATAAACTTATTTGGTTACTTCCCACCCTATAACCACAGAAAACTCACAACCTACACCTAAAACATAACTAAAATTAAATACATATATATATATATATATACTGATAATATAAATATTTATCAACAAACCAATAATCATTAATCAAATATTAATTATTAATTTATCGTAATTAATGTTTTTTCCACAGTATACCCCACAAAACACACAACACACATTTATAACATTTACCAGAAAATTATTCACACAATTAACATGATAAATTATCAAATTACTTATAAAAATTATTATTTATTCTATTTTTATATTTTTTATATAATAATTATTACCCCATACCCCTACAAAACCCACATCTAAAATAAATAAAAAAATTGCACAAGTAACATAATTAATTGTCAATTAAACAAATATGATTTATTAAAAACTAAATATAAATTAATTACAAATAATTCACTTTCCACCCTTTACCCCTATAAACCCCAAAACTCCCACCTAAAATGAAACAAAAAAATTAATAAGACAATTAAAATAATTAATTTACAATTAAGTAATTAATATTATTTAACAAGTAATTATTAATTAACATTAATGTACTCCTCACCCTTTACCTCTCTAAACCCCACAACCTGCACCTAAAAAATGTAATGAAAAAATTAACATAATTAATGATCAATTAATTAATTAATATTAATTAACAACTAATTATTAATTCATTACTTCCCACCCTTTACCCCTATAAACCTCACAACCTGCACCTAAAAAATGTAATTAAACAATTAACATAGCTAATTATCAATTAATTAATTAATATTAATCAACAACTAATTACCGGTGGTGTAACCATGCGCTCTACAAATGGTTAAATAAATAAATTAATTCATTACTTCCCACCCTTTACCCCTATAAACCCCACAACCAGGCAAAACATTTACATAAAAATATTATTAACACAATTAACCTAATTAAAAATTAATTAAATAAATAATATTAAGTAAAAGATATTCATTAATTCATCATAATTAAATGACTCCCCACCCTATACCCCTATAAACCCAAAGCTGCTACGGAACTAAAAAACACAGCATTTAATTTAATTAAATTGTATAACTTCTAAAAATGCAACTAATACATCCTAAACATTTAAAATATATACTAAAATACATAACAATAATTAAAAATGATATTTTAAACAACTATATTTTAGCAAACGATATTAATGACTCCTATATTTTAAAAATCGATATTTCTTACCTAAAATTCAATATTCTTGACATAGATATTCTTGATTTCGATATTTCCATGTCACGATATTTCTGATTCAATATTCTTGTCTGTCGATATTTTGAACTCAATATTCTGTCTGAAAACCTTTCATTTTATCAGGTCAGTTCCACACCAAAGCATACAGGTGCATCCCAAAGTTTATAAGCCTAATCCCTCTAGGAGGAGCTTTAACAAGTGGGGGTAAGTGAGGTTGGGGAGAAAACTGCTGGCATCATATCAGACGTTTGCCGTTGTATTCTGGTAAATGCAGTTCGTCATATTTCCATGAACTCACTAGTAAGGTAGTGTTATCACAAAGTGCGCTTTCCAGAATGCAATGAAGCAGTTCTGCTGAGATGCCAGCAGTTTGCTCCTACCTCCCCACCCCAGGTCTGACTGCTCCTTTTTCAGCTTGGTGGGGTTACACTAATTTGCATAAGTCTCGATCATTTCTGTAATGGTGCCGAAGAGGCACACAGTGAGGCAACTGTTGCCATGATGGAATCTTAGGGCCTGATTTAGATCATGGCGGATGGGATACTCGGTCACAAACGTGAGGGACGGGATACTCCGTCCCAAATGTGATGGATGGGATACTCATCACAAACGTGACGGATGGGATACTCGGTCACAAACGTGACAGATATCCCGTCTGCCGTATTTCAAGCGCCATAAAATATAATGCACTTGTAATACGGCTGACGGGATATCCATCACGTTTGTGACCGAGTATCTCATCCGTCACGTTTGTGACGAGTATCCCATCCGTCATGTTTGTGACCGAGTATCCCATCCTTCAAGATCTAAATAAGGCCGAAGTACACCAGATGTACTAAGCTTTTTTTGGTCACAGACTCTCCAAATCAGAGCTTGTGACCACACATATGCTTTTTTCAAAGTACTAAACCCATTTCAGGACTCTGTAACCTAAAATGGGTTTAGAAATGGATAAGGTATTGCTATTTGGAAGGGGCTTGTTGTAGGTGTACCTATCCATATGAATTGTTGGTTTTGGATTAGAATAGCGGTCGTAAACCGGTTGAAAAGTTACTGACTCCCAAATTCGGGTCAAGACCCATTTGAAAAAGGGAAGTGGTTCCTTGTGGACCCCTTCCCTTTGTCAGTCAGTCAAAAAAGCTTTATTTCGACCGTACAGGCCATAAAAGCACATAAAAAAGATAATACAATGCAATTTGAATAAAAAGAAAAAAACATTAGAATATATCATCATAGGAACTTTATACATTTGTTCTATATTAAAAAGTAATACATTTCTAAATTGTGCAAAGTTTTCTAGTACATTCTTAAATACGCCCCCTCATGGCAACTCGCAGTACTAAGATTGGGTACGGTGCGATGTACAGCAGAGTTTGTAAATTCTACCTTGGGTGCAGGAGGGGGTAGAGTAACACATATTTAACAACCAGTTCTTTTGTAAGTAAAACACCTGTCGGTTATTACAAAGTTTTTGACTTTATCTGCTTAATATATATGGCAGTGTTAAAAAATCCACGTTAAAACAAATAGTATTATACTATTAAAAAAGCCTAGAGAGAGGGTAATTACAGTAGAAATGATCATACAATGAATATGTGCAAACATGGCGTAGTAGCATATATAAAGATTGCTAGGAGCTAAAAGTTTCCCAAAAGGGTTTTCTTTAAAATGGCTCTACGAATGCACCACATCGAGTGTAGGAACCAAGAAATGGTAAACACAATAAGAGTATCGTTTTCCCTTTATGAATGTTAAAGAAAGTTCATTGGGGAGTAGGCAGTTGTCCACGGGACCACCTCAAAAAACATTTTTTTTAAAGAAACGTATTTTTTTTTTTAATGCAGCCCGGTTTTGATTTATTTAAATGTGATAACAGACATGGGGGACTAGCGACCCTAGTAGGCCACCATCCCTGTGATGGCTTCCAATCGTAGTGAGTTGCAATTTGCGAAATACCTCATTAATATTCATGAGGTAGGTCAGAATACGATTACAAAAGTCTTTTCTGGTTGCAAAAATACTGGTTGCAAATTGCGACCAGTCTGTGGGGATCTATGTGGCCCTGGAGAACCAATGTGTAGAGTAAATTATGGAGTGACCCACTGTTAGCTTTAGATAAGAATATGAAATTTCCAGAATTGGGCGGCTATCCTATAGTTGTCTTACTTTTCATCAATGCACCCATCGAGAACCTTTTTGAAGCTGTGTCCCTTTAACTGTTTCCTGCATGACGGCTGGGCAGTTTCTTCTTTTTTACCTTCCTGGTCCTATATTTTATGGTTTAGCATGCTTCTAATCCCTATTTGTTTAATAATTTATTCATGCGTTAACAGCTTCGAATATTCAGATTGCGGCTGGCACTCGCTAGAGATTCCTTAAAAAAACCCCTTCATTTGACATGTTTTTAGATGCTGAAGGAACTATAAAACAGGTTCCCGTATTGGGACAAAATAATTAAATCATAATCGCACAAAATAATTCCACAAAATAATTAAATAAAATGAGGCCACACAAAAATAGAGGAAATGTATCATTTAAAATTGTGCTCAAGTGCAACTAGGTTTCACTGGCACAACCTGGCGGCCCTTGAATGCCATAACCTCTCTGATTGAAAAAAAATAAAAGAGTGTGCTGTATTGAAAACGAATACTAGTTTTTGTCATGCTTTAAGAAGTGATGCTTCGATATCGAATAGCTGGACACTTACATTTGGAGTACCTTGAATAAGAAAACAAAACTGTTAATATTAACTTGTTTCTAAGCCCTACCACCCAATTTAATAGGGCAGAATCTAGTGATCTGACAAGAATGGAAGGCTGAGTATTCCTTGCCAGGTTTTGAAATTTTGACCTGCAAATCACTAAAATCATTGGCGGTATTTCACTCGCTGTCCTATTTTGTCACAACTAGGGGCCTGATTATGATGTTGAATGGAAAGCCATCCGACAGCTAGTCAGAGGCTTTCCGCCTGACATCATAGGTTTCCGTCCAACTTCTGTATTATGATACTGGTGGTTGGAGGGAAACCTGCAGGGGAATTCTGCTCCGATTTCGATGGGCTCACTGAGCCCGTCGCGGCGGCGGGCAAAATAGTAATCCCAAAATGGCAGCTGAGCCAGCCTCGGCTCCCCCGTTGGGATTACAATGTTGCTTTCCACTTGCCCTTTCCTGGCGGTCCGCCCGCCATGAAAAGGCAGGTGGAAAGTAACTTTGGGGGCCCCTAGCAGGGTCCCCTGGCCCTCTGCTATGGGGCCTGGGAGGCGCCTATGATGCCCCCCTAAGCATCCCTGCACACGGTGCGTGAATGTTTGCAAACATCCATTTTTCTATTGCCGCTTGTGCTGCGGCCATTTTCCATCCGCCGCACAAGCTGCAAAAGAAAAATGGATGTTTCCAACTGCCCATAGGGCGGTTGCATCCTAAAACTGCGGATGGAACTGCCGACTAATAGTCGGGCAGTTCCATTCGGCTACGGTGTCGTCCGACCGACATCGTAATCAGGCCCTAAGTGTGTTTATCACCAAGTGGAGAACAGGGGAGTGGAAACACCAGGGTATGAATATGTGATCCCTTGTTAAAGAAGGGGTCAAATGTAGGTATAGGATGGTCGGATCGATCCAAGTTTTTCAGACAACCATTGAAAATTAATGTACTCCATTTAGATTCATAGTATGGAACGGTAATTCAAACATAAAAAAAACCGTAGCGACTTGCAAAGATTTGTTAAGGATTCTGCAGCCGGGGCTGCAGAATGCGGGGGTTGATGAATCCGAAGACTGACCTGTTGTTATTCCACCTCAGGCCTCTTTGTTCGATCCCTCTAAACTTCCTGTCTCTTCATCTCATTCTTACAGTTTTTTTATAACTCCTGCCTTGTCCCTTTGTCACTGTTTTCCTGTCTTACTTCATTTTCTGCCCTTGTCTCTCTTGCCCTGGGCCAAAGTCTAAAAGGTAATCAGTTAGATCAATTCCCCGCAGCTGTAGTCAGAGGACCAGCCACTGGTGGGCAAGAAGGCAGTTAGCCTATCGAAGGCCATTCAATTTGATGGCAGACAGCTGCCAACCACCCTTTTACTCAAAAAGTGACAAAACGACATTCAGTTGTCCTCGATAAGCAGCTCTTCCTTCATCCAGCTGTATTTCTTCTTCTATGTTTGCACTTCGATGCACTCAGGTGTCCAGTGTCAAAGTTAAATGTCATAAACTTTAGCAGATCAAGGCATGCACTTTGTTTGCTACCAAGGCACTAATTAGCAATGCAATAGAATTCCTGATTTTGTGAAGTAATTTTCCCCGGCACATTTCACTTCGTTAAATCAGGACATAAAATGCCCACCATGTGGGGAGAATGTGCAAAAATCAGTGCAGAATCAATTATTTCTGCAGTTATTCCCCTTCTCTCCCTCATGTTGGAATTTTACAGAATTTTACTCACCCCACAGTATAGGGAATGTTCGATACGGCGTTACCTCATGGGAAGCCCGTCCACATTTGTACCAGTAGCCTAAATACAGGTGTGTAAACTCGGTGTGGAACACCATTGGAAATTATGGTGAAAACCCACAAAGTATGGTGGTTTGGGTGTTCACCACTTCCCCAGTTTCCCACCACTCCAGCCACTCTACTCCTCCTGGGAACCCCCATTTTCATACTCCTGATCCTGAATTTGCACCTGCTGAAAATCCCTGCAGTAAGCCTCAGTTTGTAAACTTTCACAGTCTTGTTTATTACAACTGCTACTTTTTGCACACAGTGGTGTAGGTTGCAAAATATTTTACAGAGCTCCTTTAAAATAAATCATTTTTGTAGTAAAATAAGGAGGATAGCAAACCTGCTTTCTTAGAATTTTCTGTGATAGACAAGACTAGTAAATTGGTGTTGAGCCATTTTAATCAAAGTAATTGAGACTGCCGCATTCCCTCTGAATAGACTCCACACTAACAGTAGCTAACATCTATCTTTCATTGGCTATTTTCTGCTGGATGACTCAAGAGGTTTGATATTATCAAAACTCAAGTCCGATTGAAATACAACCTGAAGCAGGCCCATGCAGCGCCACTACATAACCGAAACATAGCTACGGGGTTATAATTAATGTACTGTCCTTTTCACAATAGTACATTGATTAAAACATATGAAGTCAAATTACTTGAAAAATAATCTGAGATGCAGCATAAATCACACATATTGTGCTAGACTCACTGCCCGCTTTTATCTTCATATGCCTTACAATTTCAGCCGCTTTGCCATATATGTCCTAAATATGCATTTCATATAATATCTTATTTTAAACTGGAAGTCAAATGAGTGCTGGCATGGCTGCACACTAACATTCGCTTAACCAGCTATTCATTGCTCCCCGCCTTGAATGTCCCCCTTTTGGTTTGCCACTCCCTTCCTAACCTTGATATGTTTCTTTGTGCTTCAGATGAGCCTCCCCGGAAGTCCCTTGAAGTCTCAGCCTGTAGGTTACTTGAAAATATCCATTCATGGTCTAATCTATTCTTGTTTCTTAGCAGGTTTGGGTGCAGCTGGAGAGTTTGAGCAACTGTTTGGGAAGAAAAAGAGATGTCATATTTAACAATGTTATCATTTTACATGATTGCATTTCACTTGATTCTTTTTTACGTAACTCATTTTCACAATTTTACATAACTCATTTTTAATGTTTAACATTCTGCAGTCATGTAGTCATCATGTTAAACAAAAAAATAGAAATGTTCTTAAGAAAATGCCTCTTTGTTCTACTGATTAGATGTAGCTTTGATGCAGAGATGAATGTACTTACTGTTTTTGGATGACAATTAGGTGTACCGCTTAATTTTACTAAAACTGAATTATTTCGCCGTTGTTTATTTCACACTTTTGTGTAAATGTTTTCAGTTTTTTTTATAGTACTTGTTACACCCAGAGATGGATAATGTATGCGCTTAAAATTGAGATTCAAACCCTAGCTGGGCTATGGTCCATGTGAGTAGTACCATCTGTTATGCAATGACCAGATGTCAATAAATTTATGAAGCACAAATTTATCTTAAAATCCCTAATATGGTACTTAATCCATCTGCAGCCCTTTTATTTGATGCCTATTTTAGTGGTATGTGCTGTGGTTAGTCATTTTTGGGATGCAAATTGTATGACATATGTCAAGGGCAGTTGGGATACAGCCAAGATGCAGGGTGGGTCCTTTTTGCCAAGAACACTGGACAAACAAGTTGCCTAGTAAAATATCTGCTTTAGCATGTCTGAAAAGACTGGGTTTCAGGAGTCTTGTGGAGAGCAGACATTTTGGACGTGCAGTCAAGGATGGGTAATATTGTTCGAGTGTTCGGTGCCTCTGCATTTTGACTGCGGGAACTTATGTTGGCAGGGTCTGCCTGGCGGCTGATGGTAGAGTTTTAGTTGTTACACCATTAGGTGGTCTGATTCTGCAGGTACAGTTTCCAAGGCTGTATCGAGTGACAAAATATCATCTTCCCAAAATATTGACTCCCCAATATCACCCACCACAATACCACAAAGCAAAGAATACTCAGGTGAGCATAGGTTTAGTATTTTGAATGCCCTATTCGTGAAGATGTATATGTTGTAAGGGAATATGACACGTTATTTCGCATGCCATTACTTCGCATGCCATTACTATGCGGTTATTACTTAGCAATAACCGTTACTACGCAAGTTTTTAGTTCGCATACCATTACATTGAAAGTGTTAATGTATACGAAGTAAAAACTTGCCTAGTAATAAAAATGGTATGTGGAATAACGTGTCATATTAAAAAGACATTTAACCCCTTTTTTAAAATGTTTAAAACACAACACTACTTTAAATAATAAATAGAAATACACTACCCTACACATCTAAAAATGGAAAACACTACCAAAACACTCAAACACTACACTACCCTACACTACTGAAACACCACTACACTACCCTTAACCCTAAATCACTACCCCCCCTGCACGAACATACGCATTTCCCCACTCCGGTCCCTACACTCATTCACTACCCATCACTACCCCCCGACACTACACTAAACACTAAAACTTGCATAGTAATAAAAACAGACATTTACTACAACACTACACTAAATACTAAATACAAATACACTACCCTACACAAAACAAACTCTAAAAAACTACCCAAACACTACACTACCCTACACTACTCAAACACCACTACACTACCCTAAACCCTAAATCACTACCCCCAGCACGACCCTGCCCCTACCCCAGTCCTGTCCCTACTCCCAAACACTACCCTTCACGAAACCCAACACTACCCTAAACCCTAAACCACTACCCTACACTACACCACAACACTACCCTAAAACCTAAAACACTACCCCCTGCACAACCCTCCCCCGACCCCAGTCATGTCCCTACACTCAAACACTACCCTGCACGACCCCCCAACACTACCCTAAACCCTAATACACTACCCTACACTACACTTACATCACACCACTAACCTAAACCCTAAAACACTACCCCCAGCACGACCCTCCCCCTACCCCCAATCCTGTCCCTACACCCAATCACTCCCCGATACTACCCTAAACCCCAAAACACTACTCCTCAAACACAACCCTACCTTAATCCTTAAAGACCTCCCCCTACCCTAAACCCTTAAAAATAGCCCCTCTTACCTCTCTCTCCTCGTGTCCTATGTTCTCCTTCCTGCGTCTTCAGAGAGACGGTGATCGTTGCACGTCGTTGTGAGGAAACGCCTCAGTTTCCTCACAACGATGTGGTTCGCTTTACAACGCATGCGTTGTAATAACATGCGTAGAAATGGCTACGCGTTATTACAGCGCATGCGTAGTAAAGCTTGCGTAGTAATGGTACGCGGTGTAATGACCGCGTACACAAGGATGTTTACCGTTGTAAGGTACACAACTGTGGACTTAAGAATAGTAAATTTAAACTTACCTGTATAAACATATGTAGGGAAATGTCTTTTTTTGTATGGTCACCCCAAAGTTTTTGGACAGATACTGATGGTTTTTGCGACTCTGACAGTGCACTGAAGCCTGCTAACTAGACCTCAGTGCCAGTGTCCTGACTCCAAAATGTGCATGTTACATTGGCTATACCCAATTGGCATAGGCTAACTTACTGATAAGTCCCTAGTATATGGTACCCAGGGCATGTAAGTTAGAAGGTCACCCCAGGGATTGCAGCACTGGTTGTGCCACCCTGAGTGTGACACAAGTAAAAGCGAGCCTCCCAGTCCCCATTGCAGACTGGAAGAGCAGTTTTAAACTGCTAGCCCGACTTTGCTATTTAAAACAATGGCAAAGCCAAACCTCGCCCTGCATTATGTGTAAGTTATCCCTATGGCGGGCCTACAGAGCCCTAAGGCAGGATGCAGCATATTTCAAGGGCAAAACATGCATTTTTTGTGTTCTGGCAGCTCAAACACGAAACTGTTGTTTTTACTGTGGAAAGATTTGGTTGCCCCATTGGCGGATACAGGATTACACGCTGACCCCTCAGCTGTGCTAACTCTTGAACGGTGGGACCAAATTCTATACTCCAAGGTATTAAACAACTCGTTACATTAAGCCCGACTTGATTTTCAAGTCGACATTAATGTAGCATGTTGAAGTGTGCAACTTTCACAAAGTTGCCGCTTTGTTGCCTTTACTTTCCTGTGCCCTTCATGGCTGTAGAAGGAGCCTGTCCCCGAGACAGCTTTCTACCCTCCTGGAGAGAAGTGCTAACAACTCCCAGGAAGGGAGACAATAGAAGTCCGCACTGGAAGCCACACAGATGTTGACCCAAAAGGTGAGCTTCAAAGGAGAAGAAGCCTTTAAAGGGCAAATGGTTAACACTTGGGAGAGACTCCATTGTCTAGGTATATAGACCAGTACTAGGGACAGGGATGGGGAAACCATTTGCCAAACCTGTTCTCCAGGGGCATGTAGCACCCTTGGTAGCCACACCTCTGGGCAGGGGTAGGAAGCTCTGGACTCCGAGAGGGGTTCTGCCATGCTGGGAGTGGGCAGAATGGTGCATCTTGGGATAGTCAGATACCACACTTCGCAGGAAGTCGTCACCAGGAAATAGGGAACTTAGTAGCCCTTTGGCTACTGGCTGCATCTACCCTGAGGGCACTTTCTGAGCATAGAAATGGCAACCCTGGTACCCAGAACTCAGATCTCGACTGGACTGGAAGAAGGACCAAAGAAGGACTGCCCTGCTGGACTGTAAAACTGTCATAGAGATGCTGCACTGACATGGACTGCACCTGCTGAACCTGGTGGCTATCAAAGGAGAAAGGACTGTGCGTGCTCTGTCCTGCTTGTGGAGAAGTCATCTCCGAAGCCCAGCCAAACAAGAGACTCCAAGGGTCAGTTGGCTGATCTCCAGTTCGCAGCACAGGGCCACAACAGCTGAAGAAACTTGCTGGGGCAAGCTGCTAGCCCAAAATATTCAGACTGCTGCAAACCATCGCCATGCAGCACCAGAGACCAGAAACTGATGCCTGAAGTTGCACTCAAGTCTGCTGGACCTGGGAGAGTCGTCGGAGTGTAACTTGGTCACCCAGAAGATGAGTTATTGCCCAGGGAAGGATTTGGCTGTGACCAAGATCCCAGGCGACTGGTAGCCCAGTGGTGACTGGACTTTTAAGAAGACGAGAGGACTTCCAGGGATGTCGACCCTGTGACAAGGATTACCTCACCCCTTCATGGACTGAGGACTAGCCGCAGGAGAACCACCATCGACTACATCGCATCTGCAGAATTCTTGAGCATCTTTAGGCAGCTGTATCCCTTGCATCAGGACCACTTCCATAGGAACCTACAGCAAATGATAAAAGTGTCAGGAACTGACTGAAGACTGCTTCACCTGCTGAGGTAACGGTTTCTGAGGGACTTACTGGTCCCCCTGACTGGCTCCCTGTCAAAGATGTTGGACGCCCAAATTAACTCTAACCGACTGCAATACAACTAGCCAAAAGTTCAGGCTCAAAAAGTTTCCAAGTGTCAAATTTGTTGAATTTGCCAATGCTGCTTCGTGGCTGAGTCCAAAGTGCATATTTACTGTACCTTGTAAAATCTATATCTCCAGAACCCTGCGTGGATATTTTTCATGGTCGTGTCTAAAACTACATAAAAATACAGTATATTTTGATAAATGGATGTCAGATTTCGTCGGTACCTTGTTGATTCCTTCTTCAATTGTTTTGGTGCTGTTTACATGATTTACACGTGTTCCTTTGTGTAAGCCTTGACTGCTCAGAGCCACAGCTACCCAGGCTTTAGCTGAAAGTTTGACAAACGAAAAATAGTGTAAAGGGGGTTGGTAAGTGTATTACACACTGAGGTTGCACAACCACACCATATAATACACACCATTAGCTCACAACTTACCTTTACAATATTATGGTGGTCGATGTTGTCAAGGCGATGTGTAAAATTTGAAATTGTGGTAGATCACCTGTTTTTCAGAAGCTCTTGTGATCAGAGAGGATTTTAAGTTGAATGCAAACCATGAATGGGATCACGTGTTTTTAAGACGAGCTTTGCGCAGTGTTGCTTTTTCATGGAAAGATCTGCCCCACTGGACCTGCTTTGTTCTTGTCGTAGACGGTCAGTGCCTGTTTGGGAGCTCACTACTGATTACATTGCAGTATTTGAGGAATGCAATGTCAGGCACTGGTAAGCTCCTTAAGTGGTTAGTACGCAAGAATTGTAGAAACCTTCCGAGCATGGAAAGTTGGAAATTGATTCCCTTCACCATCTTTATTTGTGAGGCCGATACTAGGTTCCAATCCACACCTTGTTCTTTCATTTTTGCCCCACACACTCCACCCTCACCCTGTCAACCGATTATAACAACAGAATAGCAACATTATCAGACTTGTAGAAAAGAAAGGATATCTCACAAGGGTAGCCTAGGTGCAAGCACTCAACCTCAATTCTTTCATCGCCATGACTACTAGTGCAGGTTTCCAACTTACAGCCTGCCTTGTGTTTCCTGCAAAATGTACGTTCTTTATATGAGGCATTATAGTAGAGTACACAAACAAACATCTGTGGTTAGTTCTCTGTACAGCATTCGGTATACTAGAATACAAGTAGTACTAATGCCCGGGAGCGGGGATTTCGAACTCCGTGGACCAGTACTCACTTCAGCCACTTACATAGAAATTTGAGTTGTCTGGTGGCCACTGATTTAATCCGATCCCAGCAAGTGGCATCACAGTGACATCAGTGATTGAGAGTAGCTTCTACCAGCTGAGAAATGTTAATATGTTTCTCCTACTTGCGACACCTACATAAAAATAATCCTTGTCCTGCCCAGGTTCCATAATCCAAATCTATCATGCATAAAGCATATGCAAAGACAACTGAACGCTGCATGCTTTACTACGCTGCATGCTTTACTTCCAAGTCTTTGTTCGCATCTCAGTTTCACTCCTGCTCTTCATTACCTGCACCGTCTTGCAGTATAAGAAAGGACTACCCTTGCCTTATTTTGTCTTACCATGCATACCACAACCAGGACCACACATTTCCGGCAGATTCATTCCCCGAATATAGCATGTTACATCGCATGCTATTACATCGCGTTCTATTACAATGCGGTCGTTACAACGACCACGTTGTTAGAACGCGATACCTTTACATCGCAAGTCATTAGATCGACTAGCTGTAGGGGGCGCGCTGGACTTAGAAATAGTATAATTTACTATTCCAACTCCAGCGTGCGCAACAGTAGGGAAGGTGTTGGAATAGTAAATTATACTATTCCTTAGGTTAGAGCGCCCCCTACAGCAAGTCGATCTAATGACTTGCGATGTAAAGGCATCGCGTTCTAACAACGCGGTCGTTGTAACGACCGAGTTGTAAAAGGAGCGCGATGTAATGGCAGAGTTGTAAACGCTGTTTCCCCAGTCCCCCATTATGTCCATAGTAGGCAGTCGTGCTTATCCTTGGCCAGGCAGATCGGCCACACTAGGATTCTGGAAGAAACAATCCAAGGGACAGGCCTTCCTCACTGCTCTCCACTCACATTAGAAACAATCTCCTGTTGTAAGTAGGAACTTTATAGCACTACACTGTTTGCCTGTTTTAAAGATACGCCACCCTATTTCCTCCCCTTACCTAATCTAACTTCCCAACCTGCAGAGTACTGGAAGGGAGTCACAGTGTCATCTGTGTGCTCAATAATTACCAATAAACACAAACATAAACCTTTGATACAGTGAATAATTCCAAATTTCCATATCTTAGTTTCTCATCAGATATATCCCTTTACAGTACAGCAAATATTTTTGTAAAGTAGTAAATGGTCCTGTGTTTATTGTTGTCACCATCTTCCAGCTGTAATTAGCAAGCAAGAATGAGAAATATTTGTATGTTGAGGTCATACCACTAACTTTACCTACTGTGTTTTAGTTGACGATGGACTTGGATTCCTGCCGACATTTGGACCTTGTTTCGTGAACCTCTATGGGAGCCCGAGAGAATTTACAGGATTTCCAGATCCGTATGAAGAGCTCAACTTTGGAAAGGTACGACTAAATTTTACTGGAAATAATTTATAATAAATTGAATTTTTATTTAGTGCTTCGAACCAGACTTCAGCTGATTCTAAGTGTTGTAAATAACTTGGGTTAGTGTTACCCAATTTAGTAGTAATCATTTCTCAAAGCAGTGAAAGATGGAAGACTTAGATGATCATGCAGAGATCGAACAAGCGACTGTCAGGTCACAATAGATGTCAGCAGCGGGTGTTCTTTTGGCAGAGGTATCTTCTGGCAGAATATTCCCCATATATGTAGTACTTATGTTCTATGGGAACATTATAGTACGATGTAACATAAATGAGCTGAAGTACCTAGGCTGCTTAAGAATAAATAATGGAAATATCAACAAAGTAGAGTGGTTATTCTTGAAAAGGTCTATGAAAAATTGGCAAACGTAGACTTCACAAACTTTATAAAGTTTTTTAGAAACAAAACAGAGATGGGAAGAATCCAGCACAATGTTTTACCTGAAAAAACCTACTTTAATAGGGAATTTTCCTGAAAATTAGCATTTGCATTGAAACCCCCCCCCAAAAAAAATTGTGGCAAATTTAACCTGCAGTAAATAGAAATAATCCAAAGATATAATGCTGTCCTTGAAACAGTAAATCGCTTTTGTCGTTTTTCAACTTGATATGGATTGCAGCAGCAAATCCTGTGCTTGAAGAATTTGTCGCAAAAATGACAAAAACCTTTTTCGCTTTTATAGCACTGGATAGATAGCATTGTGCTAATATTATGCTAATCTTATGCTTCAGAAAATGTGCTAGAAAAACAGATATTGAGCTAGGCCCGTGTAATAAAGGGTATTATTATTTGGGACGAGCAATTGCCCACCTCAGTTAAGAACACTCTTTGTTAGGATGAACCATTAACCTTTTAACCGCGGCGCGAATTCCGCCGCGGTGCGGCAGTTTAAAAGAGTGGGCGGGGCCGCGTCGGCCAACGGACGTGCGCAGCACTAGCGAGGTAGTGCTCGCGACGGCCGTTGGCCGACAAAAGCACGGAAGGGGTTAAAATCAATAAATTCGCCTGAGCTGAACCCCCTAGTACAGAACAGACAGGCTTAATTTATGGTGAAGCATTTATGCAGTATCAAACCATTAGCAAAGTCAAAACACTGATCAATAAAAATTCCAACACAAATATAGAAATTTAAAGAAGCAAAATGACACCAAAATTACAAAAATCCAATGAGGGTACCAGAGATATAAATAGTTATAGTTTAAAGTAGAAATAGCACCAAAAGCACAAAGTGACAATGGTAGTCAATTGTTGTGGTAGACTGGGACCTAGGCACGATTTGAGAACGACTACGGCAGAGCCCTGGTCGGATACGTCAATTGCATTGTTCTCGGTGAAAAGTCTGAAAGTCAAAAAGTTTGAAAAAGTTTCTAAGTCCCACTTCAGAAAGAGACTATATCACTTTTTTGAAGAAAAACGTTAAAATGTCTTTGAAGTCCCAGTGCAACATAGGGCTTAGTAACTTTGTAAGAAGAAACATCCTCCCAACATGGGCAGCTGTTGACATTGTCCTGCTGGGACTTTGGAGCTTTGGAGATGTTGTGCTGCAAAATTTGTAGGTCCCAATGCAGACTGGGACTTAGTAGTTTTTTTGAAGGTGCAGCGACCTTTGAGCGGGATGAAGCTGAAACTCAGTCTGACACTGTGGAACTGCTGATTGGATACATTTCCTCCTGGGTCCCACTGAAGCGCTGGAGCTCTGGAGAAAACATTTCCCAAAACGTTCTTCTTGTGACCAAACAACCACAATAGTGCACTTCCAAGGATCCCAGGACATCAGGGGACGGCACATACGCTCTCAAGGTGTCCACCTGAGGCCAACAGCGAAGTCCAGTTCTGGTCCAGTTGCCTCTAGTCAACTGGGCACTTCAAGTAAAAGGCCTCTTTGAGGGTGTTGTGTCCCCTTAGCCACACAGGATGTCAGGCATCTTAGCCTTGGAGTCCACTCCATTGTCCTGGGTACAAGAGGGAGCAGGCCCAGTCCTTCATTGCTCCTCTCAAGTTACAGACAGCAAGTCCAAGCCCCTTATGATCTTCCGCAAGCCCAGTAAGTGTGCTGAGAAGGTTTTCTGGAGATGCCACATTTATGCCTGGCATCAGCTAGTAGGTAGGGGTGGCTACTGGGCACTCCCTAACCAATGGGATAAAAGTTTCCAGGGTCAACCCTTCCCACTTTTTCAGCAGTTCTATTTGCCCTACTGGAAGCAACCTCACAGTGACCCTCACTCTCAAAATCCAAGATGGGAAAGCCCTTTTCCTCTTGTGCAGAGCCTGTGTGCCCACCAAGAGATATGGCCAGGGTAATGGGGTAGCTTTCCTCCCACTGGGCATAGTGCCAGCCTGACTATGGGGACAAAGGTTAGGCCTTTCCAGGTGTCAAATAAGATTTACTTGTGACAGGGAAGGCCCTATTGAAGTTAATGAAGTTCCTGGGTCCACCCTAACCGGTCGTCCTGCCAGGGAAAAAAACCACCTCCCCCACTCAGGCCATTGTCTCTGCTCTGGGAACAGTTTTCACATCTCTTTCAGACCTCATTCAGGACAAGTACAGGTAGCAGGACAGTGACTGGAGAGCTCATCCAAATTAGCCTCTTTTCTTCGGGGAGGGTAATGATATCTTTCTAAAACTTACATTTCCAATTTATTTAATAAAAAAATCTGACTTTACCATTAGATTAGATTTTTATTAAATATAAAAATAAGTCTTTGAATGGAGTCTGACAGTTCTAGAGTAAAGCTTATAATCTATACTTTGACTTTTCTTTTATGCTAGTTACAGTCTGGCCAATGACAATGTCGTTTTGGGCCTAGTCACTTCTAATGCCATTTCTAATGTCACACATATTCCACTTTTTAATATAATGCACCCTACTTGTGAGCAGCAAGGTTCGCTTAGGGGTGAATTATTTAAAATTGGGGAGAGGATGTAGCCTAACGGCTTGGGCGGTCGATCTAAAATTTCTGGAAACGGGTACGAGTCTCGGCAATGACGCTCAACATCCTGTGATTCTGGGCAAATCACTTAATCTCCCTGTGCCTAACAAAATGAATGTGACCTTGTGTAACACAACTGGTGCTCATGTAAAGCGCTCTGATACCGGCGGGTCAAGCTCACGCTATATAAAACTACAAAAAAATCAGCTTTTTCTGCCTGTCAAAAGGTGATTTTGCCAGCTCTGTGCAGCAGGGTTCAAGTTGCTGCTGACAGTCAGGGTAGGCCTGAACCCATGTTTTCACTGCTACAGTAGTGGATGGCACAGTAGGTGCTGCAGTCCACAAGTAGCATTTAACTCTCCATGGCACAAGTGTATTTCTACACTATATACCTATGACCTTATAGGAAAGATAAATGCGCCAATCAGGGTTTAAGCCAATATAGACATGTTATAGGGGCTGCAGAACATACGCTGGGCACTGGAAAGCAGAGTTCACCCCAAATAAATGAAAAACTGGGGGTGACCACCAAAGAAAGGCTTTGCAATAGCCTTGGTTCTCCATGCTTCATGCACATGGTGTTCTGAAGGTACAGTGAGATGGTTTGGGATATGACGGTATATGGCTGAGTTTAATGGTTTTCCAGTGGGCTAGAGTGTTATGCTGGCATGTTTCTCTGCAGAGTACTTTATAAAATTAGATGCATATTGGTAACTGAATGATTATTTCCTCCTGTTTCTGGCATCTTAAAGGGAGAAGGTGTTGCCTACCGTGGAAGGATACTACTGGAACTGGAAACCAAACTGGTGGAGCATACTGAGCAGAAGGTGGAGGACATTCCCTCGGATGACATTCTACGAGTTGAGGTAAAAGGAAATGTGTTTGGACAACTGGCTATCCAAAAAGTGCATGTTTAATAGGTTTCTTAGACATGACATTCATAACTTAACCAATATTCACCAGAATTTTGGTCTTGTTCAGAAGTCCAACCGTGGGAAAAGAAGTGAAAGTAAATGAGAAAACCTAGAAAATTGGTTCTTTAAAAGCTGAGCAGAAGAAAGAGATTTGAAAATGGCTCCTTAAAAATTAAAGATACATGCGGGATTGCCATTTAAATATACTAAAACATCTTTTGCTTGTACGGCTGGTCCATCTTCATTCAGAATTACATCATTGTCAATGTTATTTTTTCAATACTACAAACAGGTTCTTCCTATCTATTATATGTCTGTTATCTGCATTTAAGTTGGTCTCTGATATTTAAATGTTGTCCTTCAACTCATCTTTGAAGCCATTTAATTTATAGACATATATTTATCATTGATGCAAAAAGTATATATGAATTGTCTATCAAGCTATATTCCACATAATATAGTAATTCACAGTAATTCATTGACGGCTCGGTAGATTAGAAATTTATCAAAATGCAATGTTCCAGAAAAGGACATAATCAGCAAATGTTATGCTATCACTGTTACATTTTAAATTATATTTTATCATTGTAACAACCCTAGACACTGCAAAAAATGTGACCATTTCGGGGTTTTAGTTAGATATTTTTTTTAATGTTTAAAAATAAATGTCCATTTGTTTTAATATTGCTTACTAACAGAATGCAGCAAACATCTAAGCACTCTAAGTTTGCAGGTAGGAAAATTGAGGCAAATGGTCATGATGTAATTTGCTCAGGATCACACAATGGGGCCGATTATGACGTCGGGTCGGAGGCTTTACGAGCGACATTTTCGGTTTCAATTCCGACCAGCTGATTATGATACAGCCAGTCAAAATTGAAACTGGCCAGTCATTCCGGCTGACTTCCAATGGGCTCAAGGAACCCGTCGGCCAGTCGGAACCGGCCCGTAATCCAATTGGACAGCGGTTTACACCGTCCGGATTACGATGCACGGTTTCCGGCAAGGTTTTCTTGCCGGCCTTTCTGACATGGAAACCTTGTCGGAAAGCGTGTTTGGGGGCCCCTAGCAGGGCCCCCTTTCCCTTGCGGTCTCCAGTTGGGGTCCGAGTGGGCACCTATGGTGCCCCCCCTGTTAATCCCTGCACCCTGTGGCAGGTACCTTGAGGCAGGGATTAACACTACCTCACTTTTCCCTATGGGATCAAGTACTACGGCCGGTTTACGGACGTAACACATGCTCCGATAGGGAAATGTGGGAATACAACCGCACCATGTGGTCTTTCCACCTGGCCACACATGGTAACAACACAGTCTCCATGGTGTTGAACTGTCGATATGGCGGATCTTCTATTGCTAGTGCAATGGAAGTGGTACCTTTACCATATTAGCGATTTTAATATTCGACATTTTAAGTCTGAATTAGCCCCTTAGTTTTATATTCCACCTTTGCTTTTTATCTGATATCATTATGTACATCACAGTTTTTTAGTTATGCGTAGATTGAGTCTAGCGCTTGTTGCCTTGTCCAGTCAAGCTCTGTGCTGTGAAGACTCCTCCAGCCCCATCATTATCATTCCTCATTCGTTGTCCTCCCATGTTTTCACCAGAAATATCTCCGACGACGAAAGTATTGCCTCTTCGCCGCATTCTACTCTGCCACGATGCTGCAGGATGTGGACGACGCCATCCAGTTTGAAGTCAGCATCGGGAACTATGGCAACAAGTTTGATACCACCTGCCTGCCCTTGGCATCTACCACTCAGTACAGCAGAGCGGTGTTTGATGGTAAGAAAGGGTGGGGTAATGTGAGTGAAGAGTTCTGTGTAGGGTAGGATATTTTAACTGTGCTGACCATGGGAAGCACAAGGGTGGTTCTTTGTCTGATATTGCATGCCATCTCGAGGTTATATTTATTCTCTACGCTTGTAATCACTCACTTGTAATCACCCATATGGCACTTGTGATCACTCAAATAACTTCAGCAGGTTTATTCCTCCTCGGAGTTATCATATGTGATTTCACCTTCAAACCATTAGGTTACTCGAACACATCTCTACAGCAGTCGTTTGAACATGTGACCTGTAGGTAACACACAGGTCTCTGCAGCTGGTGGCTCAACCCACACAGAATAAATAACATATCTGCAGGGCACAGGCTGATCTCGGCAACAGGAACAATAAGACATATTTCTTTATTTCTTCATTCGCGTTTTAATAGAGCCTAGGCAATTATCAGAAAAACTATTTTTGTTATGTTATGTGTAATTGTAAAGCACACTATCACCCACGAGGGTATCCTGGCACTGAGCAGGTGTGTGTGCCTCACCCCGCCTATGTTAGGTTGATTAACTGAAAGGCCAGTTCTTCAGCTTCTTGCAAAAATCAAGATCAATCAATCACAGAATTTGTAAAGCGCACCACTTACCCGCGAGGGTCTCAAGGTGCTGGGTAAAAAAAAAAAAGGGGGGGGGTGCTGCTACTGGTCGAACAGCCAGGTCTTGAGTAGCCTCCTGAAGGTCAGCAGGTTTTGGGTCTGTCGTAGGCTTAGTGGAAGGGTGTTCCAGGTCTTGGCGGCGAGGTGGGAGAAGGATCTGCCGCCGGTGGTAGTTCTTCGAATGCGAGGGACAGTGGCGAGGGAGAGGTCGGCGGAGCAGAGTTGGCGGTTGGGGACGTAGAAGAGGAGTCGTCTGTTGAGGTAGGCTGGGCCTGTCTTGTGGAGTGCCTTGTGTGCGTGGATGAGGAGTTTGAAGGAGATTCTCCTGTCGACGGGGAGCCAGTGCAGGTTCTTCAGGTGGGGGGTGATGTGTCTGTGGCGTGGTAGATCGAGGATCAGGCGTGCGGAGGCATTTTGTATGCGTTGCAGTCGGTTGATGAGCTTGGCCGGGGCTCCCGCGTAGAGGGCGTTCCCATAGTCAAGTCTGCTACTGACGAGGGCCTGGGTGACTGTTCTTCTCGTGTCTGTCGGGATCCACCTGTAGATCTTGCGAAGCATGCGGAGGGTGTTGAAGCAGGAGGATGAGACTGCGTTGACTTGCTTGGCCATGGAGAGCGTTGAGTCGAGGATGACTCCCAGGTTGCGTGCGTGGTCGGTGGGTGTCGGGGCTGCTCCCAGCGTCGTTGGCCACCAGGAGTCGTCCCAGGCAGAGGGGTTGGAGCCGAGGATGAGGACCTCTGTTTTCTCTGTGTTCAATTTTAGTCGGCTGATCTTCATCCAATCGGCGACGGCCTTCATTCCTTCATGGAGGTTGGATTTGGCGGCGTGGGGGTCCTTGGTGAGGGAGAGGATCAGTTGAGTGTCGTCGGCGTAGGAGATTATGTTGAGGTCGTGCTGTCTGGCGATGCGTGCGAGCGGGGCCATGTAGATGTTGAACAGTGTTGGGCTGAGGGACGATCCCTGGGGTACGCCGCAGATGATCTCGGAGGCTTCGGATCGGAATGGTGGGAGGTGGACTCTCTGGGTTCTGCCGGCGAGGAAGGAGGTGGCCCATTCCAGGGCCTTGTCTTGGGTCCCTGCGTCGTGGAGGCGTGCGCGTTTGAGTGCGGTGGCAGAAAGTGTCGAAGGCGGCGGAGAGGTCCAGCAGGATGAGGGCTGCGGTCTCACCGTTGTCCAGCAGGATCCTGATGTTGTCGGTGGCGTCGATGAGGGCAGTCTCAGTGCTGTGGTTGCTGCGGAATCCCGATTGGGATGGGTCCAGGATGCTGTTTTCTTCGAGGTATCGGGTTAGCTGTTTGTTGACGATCTTCTCGATGACCTTGGCTGGGAACGGAAGCAGGGAGATGGGCCGGAAGTTCTTGAGGTCTCTCGGGTCCGCCTTGGGTTTTTTGAGTAGGGCGTTGATCTCTGCGTGTTTCCAGCTCTCTGGGAAGGTCGCGGTCTCGACGGAGAGATTGATGATGTTGCACAGGTGGGGAGCGATGGAGCTGCTGGCTTTGTTGAAGATGTGGTGCGGGAAAGGGTCTGACGGGGAGCTGGAGTGCATTGTGCTCATGGTCTTGATGGTGTCCTCGATGTTCACGCTGGCCCAGTCTGGCAGGGGTTCGTGGTCGATGGTGTGCGGTGGGTCTGGTGTATCAATCTTAGCTGGGGCTGTCTGGGTGTTGAAGCTGTCGTGGATGTCGGCGATCTTGCGGTGGAAGAAGGTGGCGAGGGAATCGCACAGGGGTTGCGACGGCGGGATGTCGTTGGTGTTGGAGCTGGGGTTGGAGAGTTCCTTCACGATGATGAAAAGCTCCTTGCTGTTGTGTGCGTTGTTGTCGAGGCGGTCTTTGAAGGAGATTCTCTTGGCGGACTTGATGAGGTGGTGGTGGTTACGGATGGCGTCTTTGTGGGCTGCGTGGCTGTCCGGTGTCTTATCACTGTGCCATTTCTTCTCTAGTTTCCGGCAGGTACGCTTGGAAGCTAGGAGTTCCGAGGTGAACCAGCTGGCTCTTTTGGCGGTGTCACTGTAGGTGAGTTTTTCAGCGGGGCGAGGGTGTTGGCACAGTCGTCCATCCATCGTCTGAGGTTGCAGGCAGCGTCGTCGGTGTTGGATGGGTCGGAGGGAGGGCTGAGAGCGAGGGTTGCCCGTAGTTGGTCTTCGGTGACTTTGCTCCAGCAGCGGCGTGGGATCTGTTGGGTGCGGTGGTGTGTGGTGGGTTTCTGGAAGGTGAAATGGATGCAGCGGTGGTCGGTCCAGAGGAGTTCTGTGGTGTGGCTGAAGGAGACATGGGAGCTTGAGGAGAAGATGGGGTCAAGCGTGTGGCCGGCGGAATGGGTCGGTGTTGTGGCGAGCTGGCTCAGACCGAGGTTGGCGAGGTTGTCGATCAGGGTGGTGGAGTTGCTGTCGTTGTTGTTCTCCAGGTGAAAGTTCAGGTCTCCGAGGAGGATGTAGTCGGTACAGGTCAGGGCGTGCGTGCTTATGAAGTCGGCGATGGAGTCGCTGAACTGGGGTCGGGGCCCAGGGGGTCTGTAGACAAGGGTGCCTCTAAGGGTGGTGTTGGGGTCCGTGTGGATCTGGAAGTGCATGTGTTCGGCGGTGCTGAGAGTGTCGTCGGTGCTGGTCGAGACCCTGATGGTGTTCTTGTGAACGATGGCGATTCCTCCTCCTACTGCGTTGACGCGGTCTCTGCGGGTGATCTTATAGCCGTCTGGGATGGCTATGGCGATGTCGGGGGTGGAGGAGTCGTTCATCCAGGTCTCTGTTAGGAAGGCGACGTCTGGTGATGATGTGTCGAGCAGGTCCCAGAGCTCGACAGCGTGTTTGCGTGCGGAGCGGGTGTTCAGTAGGATGCATCGGAGGTGGTTGAGGTCCTTCTTGGCGGGCGCCTCGGTGGCTCTGAGGCTGGTGTAGCTGCAGTTCCGGCAGGTGAAGGGACCATGGGTGCGTTTCGGGGCGGCCTTGAAGCAGTTGTGCGTCCGTCCGGGGTTGAGAGCGTGGAGTGTGGTGGCATCGTATCGGCGTCGGTCCTCGAGGCTGGTACGGGGGGCGCTCGGCCCGGGGGTTCTGGCGCTGGGCGCGGTCCAGGCACGGACGGGCGCAGACGGGCTTGCCTTAGGCGCGCCTTCGGCCGCCATATATGGGGAGGTGGGAGGGAGGAGCAGCTGGGAGGCGGGAGGCAGGGGCAGCGAATGGGCAGTCAAGGGGGCGGGGCCGCAGGGGACGCAGCGGCTGGAGCGGGATCGGAGAGAGGCAACGAGGGGTACAGAGGCAAAACGGGGCACAGAAGAAAACAGGGGCAGCGAGGGGTACAAAAGGCAAAACGGGGCACAGAGGAAAACAGGGGCAGCGAGGGGTACAAAAGGCAAAACGGGGCACAGAGGAAAACAGGGGCAGCGAGGGGTACAAAAGGCAAAGCGGGGCACAGAAGAAAACAGGGGCAGCGAGGGGTACAAAAGGCAAAACGGGGCACAGAGGAAAACAGGGGCAGCGTGGGGTACAAAAGGCAAAACGGGGCACAGAAGAATACAGGGGCAGCGAGGGGTACAAAAGGCAAAACGGGGCACAGAGGAAAACAGGGGCAGCGAAGGGTACAAAAGGCAAAACGGGGCACAGAGGAAAACAGGGGCAGCGAGGGGTACAAAAGGCAAAAACGGGGCACAGAGGCAACAAGCAGAGGGGCGAGCTTACCAGCAGCAGCAGCGGGCAGTACCAACACAGGCGGAGCTGTGTGGTGGGGAGCGACCTACCTGGCAAGGTCAAGGGTCGCTCTCCTCACTGCGCAGCGGCCGCCATATATGGGGAGGTGGGAGGGAGGAGCAGCTGGGAGGCGGGAGGCAGGGGCAGCGAATGGGCAGTCAAGGGGGTGGGGCCGCAGGGGATGCAGCGGCTGGAGCGGGATCGGAGAGAGGCAACGAGGGGTACAGAGGCAAAACGGGGCACAGAAGAAAACTGGGGCAGCGAGGGGTACAAAAGGCAAAACGGGGCACAGAGGAAAACAGGGGCAGCGATGAGATGAGGGAGCTCTGATGTGGAGTGGGAGGCTGTTTCATGCTTTAGGAGTGATGTAAGAGAATGCACGTCCTCCTATTCTGGTTCTGTGTATGTGTGGGAGTCCTGCAGAGCAGAAGTGTCTCAGTGATTGGCATGGACGTCATTTGGTGGTAGTCAGGGGTCGCAGCTGGGACCTCTAGCTTGCTTCTTGCTACTCCTGGCACTTCCTTTGCAACCCATGGTCTTAGAGGAGGCAAATGTTTTGCCCTCTCTGAGACCAGCGTCGCAAAGGAAGTCCCAGGAGTAACAGGGAGCAAGCTAGAGGTCACAGCTGCGAACCCTGACTACCTCCAAATGATGTCCATGGTGGTTGGTGGAAGGAGATGCTTTGTTCAGGTAGGTGGGGCTTAAGTTGTGTAGTGCCTTAAATGTGTGTGACTGTGAAATGAGCGCATTTTTGTATTTAAAGCCTGTGTAGCTCCCTGAGTTGTGGTGTGATGTGATGTCTGTGTGGGGCGTTGAGGATTAACCTGGCTGCCGAGTTCTGAATGGTTTGTAATCTTCTAGTGAGTTGCTTGGTGATCGCAGCATAGAGGGTGTTTGCATAGTCCAACTTGCTGATGACTAGGGCCTGAGTGACAGTTTTTCTAGTGTTGCTTGTGACCCATTTGAATATTATTTTTAAAGTGAGCTTTGCTTCCTGTTTTGTAGGTTGTCAGTATTACTATCTGCCCTGGGGGAATGTGAAACCTGTGGTTGTGTTGTCGTCGTACTGGGAGGATATCAGCCACAGGACTGATGCACAAAATATATTGCATCACACGATAGACAAACTGGTGAGTTCTGCTCAAGTACTTGCATGTGTTTATTTTTTCATATGTTTCTTGTGGTGTACACACGTGGAATCTAACCGACATAGGTTGCGTGTTGTCTGCTTTTCACATCATGTCCCCTTCTTTCGTTAAAACTTTTATATTACATTGTTACATCACAGATACCTGCAAACTTAAAAAGCCTGAATGTTATATCAAGCCCACTTATAAAGTTACATGAAATCTGCTTGTTGCACCACACGCACTTGTTGCGTAAATGTGTTAGTTCATGTCACCTGTAGACAGGACAAAACTTCTTTAAAGGAATATTGACTAAAAAAAGGTAATCCTCGTGGCCACTGAACCTCTTCTGTCTCTTTACAAATCCAAGCCTGGACACATACACATAATACACACAGACTCACACACATGTAGGCCTCTGTCAGGGAACCGTAAAAATGCAGACACTTCTAGGATGTACAGACAAGCAGGGAGCTAGGACCATCGGAGGACAAAATGGAACCTTTTGGAAACTCCCCGACTAGCTCTGCACCGTGGTGACATGACCCTTACTGCCCCTTCCTCCTGTCCGCGCCTATGAAGTCTCTCGCCGACAGGACTTGTGCATGATTCTTCCTTGTTGCTGTGTCAATCATCCCACTACAGTGTCATGGAGGTCCAGTCCTCACCAGGCACGTGCGAAGCGTGTAGATCTGCCCTATGAGGTTGGAAACCAGTCCTACAGAGGATCAGAACATTAGCACTTCCATCAGTTACTGTTATGTTATCTACCAGTTCTATTGATTTGTAGAGTACACTGTCACCCTTGGGGGTGTCCTATCTTGATCAGTTCTATTGATTTGTTGGGTACACTGCCACCCTTGGGGGTGTCCTGTCTTGACCAGCTCTATTGATTTGTAGAGTACACTGTCCCCCTTGGGGGATGTCCTATCTTGACCAGTTCTATTGATTTGGAGAGTATACTGTCCCCCTTGAGGGGTGTCCTATCTTGACCAGTTCTTTTGATGTGTAGAGTACACTGTCCCCCTGGAGGGGTGTCCTATCTTGACAGTTCTTTTGATTTGTAGAGTACACTGTCCCCCTTGAGGGGTGTCCTATCTTGACCAGTTTTATTGATTTGTAGAGTACACTGTCCCCCTTGGGGGATGTCCTATCTTGACCAGTTCTATTGATTTGGAGAGTATACTGTCCCCCTTGAGGGGTGTCCTATCTTGACCAGTTCTTTTGATGTGTAGAGTACACTGTCCCCCTGGAGGGGTGTCCTATCTTGACAGTTCTTTTGATTTGTAGAGTACACTGTCCCCCTTGAGGGGTGTCCTATCTTGACCAGTTTTATTGATTTGTAGAGTACACTGTCCCCCTTGGGGGTGTCCTATCTTGAAAATGAGAGTGGGGAAGAATAGAGATTGAATGATAGTTCAACAGATTTGATGGGTCTGAAGTGCTTTTTTTCAAAAGAAGTAGAACCTGAGTGAGCCCCTCAACTTCTGGAATGACTACCGTAAGTAGGGATTCATTGCAAAGAGAAGTGAGAGTCGTTCTTAGCTGAGAAGCAGACGCTTTGAAAATGTAGGGCAGGTCAGGGTCTAGTGGTTGTCCTGACTGGATAGTGGGTATGGTCTTCATGATTGCATTCTAATCAGGTGAGTAAGTGATGGAGGCACCACTGCTGTCCGCAGACTTGGAATTCAAGAAAGGTAAAGAGTCAAGTGATGGTTGTGAGTCGCAATTCACCTGGATTGTCCCAAAGTTTTACCAGAAAATATTGTGAGAGGGTGGAGCACAGTTCCCGTGAAGGGTGAACCCCTGTTTAACAAGCTTTAGGCTGTGTAAAACTCTTGATAAAAGAAAAAACTTCTTGCGAGGAAGCGGCTCTATTCCTGATAAAATCAGTAATAAAAGCACAGTGCTTAAGTTTGATATGAAAAAGTTAATTCCTGATAGAAGCTTTGTAAGCTTTGTACGCAGTGAGGCTGGAGTGGAACAAGAAGAGCTGTCTGGGGTTCTATAATGCATGAGAGTTGTTGTAGAATTGCTTTGGGGTAGAAGTTTATGAGGTAAACTAGATAAGTGACACTCATGGCAATTAAAAGGACTAAAACATGATTCTGGAGAAATAATGGAACAGAAAGTAGACCTAACGTTAGTGTTCAGGCTCATTATAATGATTGAGACGAAATTAAGGCAGATGAGATGGCGTAGGGTGGGGGTTCCTCCATCCAAAGGTAAGCATAAGCTAATTCCTTCTTAGGGCCTCTTGGTGCCGGTCATAGGATGTACACTTTATAGGTTTGTTGATCACACACGCATGAGGACCATGACAATAGGGTCACGTGTTGGCATTGGATTCTGTTTGTTGTCCTGGCCAACACTCACCTGAGACAACCCTCTCTCTTGTCTCTGAAGTATGATAAATAGAAAATGGCTCTTTTGTCTAATACTCTTCTTTGGGCTAAGTCATCTTTCTAAAGAGTGTATCTGGTACCAGGATGCCAATGGTACCACTCTTATTACAATGTGCTGTCCCCAGTGCAGCTACAAACTCATGCCTGCCATAGGCGCAACGCATTAATGAAAGACAGACCAGCTGTTTTAAATCACTGCTCCACCTTTCACTGTGCAGGTGGAAACATGGCATGTACTTCAGAGATGGGCAGTGATCTCCCTGCAGGCGGGGGCATTGAGTGACTGTCGGGGAAGGGCCCATAGCACCTGCTTTTCCACCCTTCCACGAAACACAGACGGGTGCGCACCTACTGTGCACCACCTCTTTGTGTGCCTCCTGACGGTCTCTTTTCCTCTACGCCCGCATCTATAATATGACGTGGGCACAGAGGCAACATTTTCCTCTGTTACATGAGGCCATACCCCGTGCAAATGAAGGAACACCCCCTAGAGATTGTGCCACCGCTTTATGTGCTCTGCAACTATCTGTAGTCCAGAAAAGGCTGCACAAGTAGGTACATACACCCATTGCACACCTGGGACTTTTTTGATAATATTGCTCCTGGGTGCAGGAGCGGCTCGTGCAGGTAAGAGCGGTGGGGCGGGGCGAGGGGGGACTCGACAGACTACAACAAGGAAAAATTAAATAAATAATTACTTTTACCTCGTCGTCGTCTGTCGAGTCCCTCCCCACCCTGCCCTACCGCTCTTACCTGCACAGGCCGCTCCTGCCTGGGTGTAGACCATGGGCTATTTCGAATGGCATGACCAAATATGATGCAGTTTTATCTCTCGTTGGACCTGGGAATGACGCTTAGATACAAGATAATGCTACACATTTTTTGTTAATGTTTGCCCCTGTTTGAAGTATGTGAACACACTTGAAATAAGACACCAGTACTTCTGTCTTGCGTTGAGATAATCCAATCACCCCAGCTTGAGACAAGCTGATCATGTCAATAGTGGCCCATGCTGTGGGCTAGTTTTTGTTGGAGAGTGGAGTCAAAACTCTTAAGTGGTTCAGTTTGTGCCATTAAACTTGCCATACTGAGAAGAAAATGGGACTCCAGGACTGGTCTTTCAATTAGGGGTGGGCGTAACAAGCGTAATTCTCTCTAGTGTAATTACGGCAAAATTACTCATACTTATGTGTAATTATGTGAGAAGCATAATCCGGCATTTAGCAATATTTTCTAAAATGGGCCCGAGGATGCATTTTGAGCTAAGAAAATAGCACTAAATGCTACAGGACACGGACAGCCGTAGCCAGCAGCCGCTCGCTCTCTATTCGTTAGTTGTTCCTGTGCTCCTGTGGTAGAAGTTTTGTCCCAAATTACTCCTAATTACTCAAGCTGGCGTAATTGCGTAATATTGGCACTTTCGTATCACAAGAGTAATGCATAATTACTGAAATTCCTCTGATTACTCCTGCATAATTAAAATTTCGCCCAGGCCTAGTTTCAAGCCTTCCATCAACCACTTAGCATCAAACTCCAGTAGCTTAAAAAAGAAAACTAGTCGGTGGAAAAGATCATTTTGTAGCATTGTCCAGAATTGTTTCAATGACTGTATTGTACAAAGTAGAACTTCACGCAGTGCTTTAAACATCAGGAACAGACATGAAGAGCATTCTACATGCTGCAGCCGCTTCCTCAAAGATATTGCAAAATATGACAGGCATGATGTCCAACACATCAGTGCTTAATTTGTAAAAAATTAAGTGCCAGGGCCGTCGACAGGAGGCAACTGCAGTTTGTGACACCTACTGCCCTTGCCAGCGCTGTCAATGACAGTACCAACCTAACTGTGAACCATTACATTGCTACAAGTGTGACAATTCAGACTATTCCTTGCCCCCAATGCTATAAGAATGGCTTGGGCAGCAGCTATTAGTCATTTTTACGTTATATTGAGTGAATAAACATCTGTTCTTGCCCTGATCTCTAAATCAGTTATTCAGTGCCACCATGTGGCAGACTGTCAAAAGTCCCGGGGCTGACAATTAAGTGCTGGTGCCAAGCGGCGGAAATCACTGGCTCAAATTAAGCACTGCAACAGATGCTGCACTGTCTGCATGATGGTAAACTCCAAAGCGCCACCAAAGCTGGTGACCAAGATCCCAACATCGAAGTGATTCTGAGTGACTCAGAGGGGCTCCGATGTATGCACTATGTAGGGTATTCACCAGCGACTCAGCCAGGCTGCAATCCAAACGATGCAAGAAGGTTACACCAGACCTACTCCCGCTGTGCCAGAAACCGGTGCAAATTTCATTTGCAACCCCCTTTAAAGCCATCAGGCCGAGCCTTGATTTTCAAATACAGGTTGGTATTGAATGTCACCCGGGCCAAGAGAACTCATGAAGTAGTGTCAGTCACTCATGCAATCTGGAGTTTGAGAGGCAGTAGAAACTAAATCTCAAGGAGTAGCAACAGTCTACCTGCCATAACAGCGCTTGTATACTCTCACAGGTGACAAGTAGCGCTGTACAAATCTACTGATTGATTGATAACTCTTATTCTGCATAATGTCAAGGATTTGTTTTCCATTTTGTGATGGGGAAAAAGTGTACCTTTTTTGTTAAAAAACGGGCCGAAACATGTAATTTGTGATTTGTAAGTCTGGCTGATTTATATTCTCTTTGACTGCTCCTTAATTTCGGTAGGTTATTATTCCTTTTAGTGAAATTCCTTAATGTATGTAATTGTTGATTGTTATAAATGTTGCTCGTGATAGAAGGCTGATTTATTATATGATTATTGTAATAGCATGTGTGTGGAATGTAGCAGATTCAAGGATGGTAATTCCTTAGTGTGTCACCTTGATGTGGAACTTTGCCAATTTGTAGAGAACTATATATTGTGATGGTAGGAAACAGCAGCCAAAGGAGACTTTGGGATTTTTGTGCCTTGTATTTTCATGATCCTCCCAAAATATTAAGGTTATATTTAAAGAAAATTGGGATTGAGGTGAACATGAACTGAAGTATCAAAGAAAATACATTATGTCATTTCTTCAAATATAACTTCTCACAGCCAGGGGAGCTGAACTATATGAGAACTGAGGGGCAATGACTTGTCTTCCTTGTGGCTTCATTTTGTAGGAAGAGAACCTCAATCAAGTCCACTTAGCTGTGAAAGCAAAGTGCTCGCCCGATGACCTGGACTTCTTGGTATCCCAGTTGATCGATGACGTCATCATTGGCTGCAGGTAAATTTCTAGATGTGCATGTGACTTTAGTGGCCTTGGCAGCAGTGGCGGCCGCCACAAACATAAAGTGGTGGGCGCGTGGAGGGGTTCCGGGGGGAGAGCGCGGGAGGGAGTTTAAAAATATTCTTTTTTTAAAGAAGACTTACCTGAAGCTGCCAGCCGCCTCCTGCTTCGCGACTTGGTGTTCTTTTTCCTGGTTGCATCACAGACTCCCTGTGTAATCCATGCGCTGCTCTCATGCTATGAGAGCAGTGCATGGATTGGCCTCAGTGGGCTGCTTTGACGCTCCACTCAGGACAGGGAGCCTGTGTTGTTTCTCCAACCCGGCTGTTCAATACATCCGGGTTGGAGAAACCTAAATGTGCATGTGTGTTTGGCCGGCCTGAGACGGCCGACCAAACACACATGCTCACTTAGAAGTGCACAAACCAGTCCTCCTCCTCCCTCTCATGGCCCTGGCCCCGCCCCTCCCTACTCCCGCTGGCTCAGTCAGCAGGTGAAAAATAAAACAATGATAGATAGAATATCGTTTTATTTTTCACCCTCTGGCTCTGAGCCAGTGGGGCGACGGACCTCCGCCGTTGCAGAGGAGCAGCTCTTGCTTGGCAGTGCTTAATTTGAGCCGTTATCTCCGGTGATCGGCACCGGCACTTAATTGCTGGTACGAGCACTTTTGACAGCTGCCAAATGGTGGCGCTGTTTGTGTAATTTAAAGATGAGCAAAAAAACTGTTGTTTATTAATTCAATACACATTTAAAACAACTAATACCTGCAACCCAAGCCATTCTAAAAGCTTTGGGGACCTCGCACAGTCTGAATTGTCAAACTTGTAGCAGTGTGATGGTTAGTAGTTGTGTAAGTACTGACATTGGCAGTGTCAATGTGTGGTGCAAACTATGGTGGCCTCCTCACGAGGGCCCCAGCACTTATTTTTTTTTCAAATTAAGCACTGGGCCATGGGTTTCTTGCAAGAACTGGTAATTAAGACGAAGGATGCTCTCTTAGGAAAAAAGTACTGAGTGTGGCGTTCAACGTAATGGGTATTTACCCCAAAAAACCAAAGCTGAGAATATGAGATATAAAGTATGAAAGTATCCCACGTTGTCCATTGTTCACAAGAGATGTATGTAACTTTTTGCCATTTAATAAAACTCCGTCTGTTACGTTGTGGGCTGAAAACTGTATATCTGAAAAAACGAAGTGAAAATAATTAACTCTATATGATTTTTCATGGAAATTATACGACTAAAAATGTTCCCTATGCAAACATAACACAAGTAAAGATCTAAAAGTGTATCTTATTAATATTTTAGCTAAGAAACACATTGAAAATACCGTAACCACCTATTTTTTTTTTTAAGATACTTGTACTGGTGGAGGGCCAAACCCCAGCCCCACCACGCCAATGTGCAAATGTTTTCAACATTTGTTTCTGAATCAACTATAAAATAAGGGCCACATTTATGAGGAATTGGCGCAGGGCAGCCCCTCAAGTCTTCTTGCTGCGCTGACCTATGCCATTGTGAAATACGGTGCATTCCTGTCCCATCTGTCTGCGCTGGTGCACAATTTGCTGCCTAGCGCCAACGTAGGCACCCTTTCACCGTGATCTGTGGCACAGATCTTGTTGCCTTGGGTGCTCGTGAGATACAAAGTGGGGAAAACGGCAATGCTGATGTGCTTTCCAGCACAAAATCTATTTTGCATTGAAAAGCTGATGCAAGTACAGTCCAAACTAGGGGGCTTATGTACAAGCCCCCTTGCGCTGCCGGTACCTCACTTTTAATATGGGAAAAAGTGATGTACGGTGCAAGGGGCATGTAAATAAAAAGACGCGGGGGAACGTCGTTTAATAATCCCATGCATAACAGAGGTCATGGCCACAAAGGTACACACTTTGCTGATCAATTACACAAGAGTGACTTTCAATTAGAAGACAATCTTTGTAAGACTTTAAATATCTAAGAACTAGTCCTTATCACCAAAGTTAATATGTATCTTCAAGAGGGACTAGTCTGAGGGTACGTGATAACGCAACACTGTATGATTTTTGTAAAAAGAAAAAGATTTTTTCTTTTTATGAAGCCCTCACCCACCAACCTAGTTGGTGGCATGCTTCATCATCGGGCCCACCTGGTGGCACCGAGTGTGTCCCTGGTGTGCTTCAACGCCTGATTTACAGCGGAGCAGGTATCTTAACTGAGTGTGCAGTGAAGTGATGTGAAAGTGAACTTAAAAACTGTACAGTGGTCCCATTACCCACAGGATTTGTTTTAATGTTTGGGCCTCTGGCAGCAATAAAAACAAGGCAGTGGATGTGCGTGGAGTGGTAATTAAGAACTCCTACATCCGAAAACGGTCTACATGTTTCAACCAGGCCTTGGATGTATACTGGCTTCCCTCAGGACCTAGAAATATATGTGAGATGTGAGATCTAAACTGGGCTTGTGTATTAGATCAAAAATGTGTGGCACGCTCTAAGGTGCACTATGTGTAAGAGGGGAATTCCCTCTTAAGGCATTCACTTGCGATTAGCGGAATTGCCTCATGAGATTCCGGCAGTGGTTCTAGCTGATAGTTAAAACTACATTGCAGCTCTGGACCCGCTTGAAGACCTAGTTGGCTGCCTCGGATCTCCGACGGCAGCCAACTAGGTCTTCAAGCAGGTCCAGAGCTGCAATGTAGTTTTAACTACCAGCTAGAACCCCTGCCGGAATTCCGCTAATCGCAAGTGAATGCCTTAAGAGGGAATTCCCCTCTTACACATAGTGCACCTTAGAGCGTGCCACACATTTTTGATCTAATACATATTTATTTAGTTATTCAGGGTATTTCTACAGCACAAAGCCAGCTTCCAAACAGCTGCGCGCCAAGGCTATGACTGCACCTTTCTGTTGTTGTGGTGTATCCTAGTTTTAACCCTGCACCTTTTGTCTCAGACATTTTTTGTGTGTCTCAGTCCATCATCGGCCATCCCAAGTGACAGTCTCGTGTCTTCTTTGCATCCTCCTGGCGTTCAATGAGATGAGACAGTACCCACCTGGAGAGGTGTGGCGCAGTGGCCAGAGTGGGTGACTCATTGTGGGGCTCGCTGTTCGATCGCCGGCAGCAGCTCAGCTCAGCATCATCTGACTCTGGGCAATAGCTCATTTAATCTCCCCAACGGCCCCCAGCGCCTTGAAACCTTAAACCTTAAGGGGTAAAATGTTTGTGCTTTACAAATATGGATTATTATTATTATTGCCTGTCCTGTGACGTCGAAGGACTCCAGCACATAGGATGTGCCTCAGTGTTGCCTGAATGAATCAGTAGCCTGTTGAGTGTCAGAGCGTTCTCACAATCACTCACATACTCACTCACACGCCTGGCAGCACTAAGTTTTATCACAATGTTCAAAGTCAAAGGGCCTCCTGAGCAGAGACGGCCCTTGCTCGGACAGCGACCTGGGCCGAAAGGAATGTGGCGCCCTTGCTGCTGCTGGTGAATACGATGACAATTCATCAGTACCATGGGGGAAGGGATTAGGAAGAGGCTGGGGGGATAAAACCCGGAGCATCAGTAAAAAACAGACTATTTACTCTCTAGGTCTCTGCCCCTCTGCCTTGTTGTCCGGTGCTCCTACAGGAAATGTAAGAGCAGCTTCACTTCAGACTGCATCTTCTCCTGGCTGCAGCTTTACCAAGGAGGAGGTAGGTATTGCGTAGCCAACTACAGGAAGCACCAGGTCCTCAATACCTAAACCATAACCTGCCCCTCCTGATTCGATGGCCGCTGCTTTTCGCTACCGCTAGCCCGCCTGCCTCGCCTCCCGTAAGACGTCTGGGACAATCTGGAGGTTTTAGCGGAGGTAAGAACTACGGCACGGCTCTCCGGGACTATCTGAGCCTATCACCTTCCGTCCCTGCCGGTGAGGCGCCACCTCCGGTTTAAACTCTGCGGCCTCCCGTTCTCTGGACTGCTGCCCTGGAGCCTGTATCAGTCTCCCCTCGACCTGGGGAAAATGGATCGGACATTGCTGCCCCCGCTGCCTAGATCCTGTGCACATGGACGGCACAGCTGTGTTTCGGAAACCACCTGCCCCCCCCCCCTTTTTTTGACTCTCTGGCTCCTTTCCCCTTCTTGTTCCTCCTCCGTTAAATCAGCTCCCTGGTTTTTTCAGACTTAGCCCTCCTGGCTTTTGGACTAGGACTCATATGCACCCCGCCATTTTGGGACCATCTCCTATTGTAACTCTTGTCCTTGATCCGCCATCTTGCGAACTTGGTCTGTTCCTCCGTCCCCGCTGGTCTCCAGCTGGGCGACCTCTCGATCGTCTTTCTTCTCCACGGATCTGCTCCTCATTTGTGACTATTGTTTATACTTCTGGTCCCATCTCCGTTTTGTCTCTCTTTCTCTCTCCTGTCCCTATCTGCTTTTCTTACCCTTCCGTTCTGTTCTCCCCCTTCTCCTGTCCCTTTGGTTGTTCTTGTCACCGCTTATCTCCCGCTGTTATGGTTTTACCCCTGTTTTTACTTTGCCTCATTTTTGCGTCATGTTTTCCTTCCTCGAGTATTCTCATGTTCTAATGCCCTGTTTTTTTTTCTCTGTGCAACATTGTATTATGTATTGTAACTCTGTGTAACTTGTTTTTTGCTGATACTCTTGTAAAGCGCTCTGATACCTCCGGGTCTAGCCAGCGCTATATAAAACTCATCAAATAAAATAAAATAAAATAACCACCATTACGTGTGTTGACTCTGCAGTACTTCTCGGTTGCGTTATCCGCATGTACAATCTCAGATTAGCTCCCCTGGTTAATCTTGCTGTATAGACTTGGACCTCTGGAATCTGTGTCTTTCCATCTTCAGAGCTGCGGCCCTGGTGTTGTTCATCTCAAGTGGGATATACTGTGACTAACACATAATAAGCATTGGCAGTGCCAAAAGGTCTGGCTTTAAGGGAATGTTGTATGGTAATTTGAAGCAGTACACGTGAATAGCATGGGAATAGATATGTATTTCTGTGGAAGCAAAGAACTGTAGAATAATATTGGTTTAGCTTAAAAGGTCAGCTGACAGTTGCACTGTCAAGCCAGACCTAAACATCCATGCAGGTTAATGACTACCCTCCCTTCCATCTGTGCTTCTGCCAGAGAAAAACAACATACATTTTCTAGTTATACAAGACATTTTAATAGCATTACATTGCCATGTGTGTGCCCCTGAAAGTTCAAGCTTAGGCAGCTGGATAAATTTAACAATATGATCACAGCTGTGTAGAGGGCAAGCACTTTTTGGGGAAGCACACAACTCCTGCCCAATCAAAACATGTAATCTTGTCTCCCAGCGTGGGCGGAGCCAAAGGCCCTCTCTAATGATGCTCACATAATTGTCTGGCGACATCTGCGCTGTGAAGCCAGACCATAACAATTGTATCTCAGTGGCCAGGTGGCACTCTACTCCATTCCTGGCTGGTGCGGTGTGAGCTCACGGAGAGATGTATGTGGGAAGAGTTCAGGTATCGTAAGTGAGTACCAGAGAGGCATGTCTGTTGTATCAGAACGAACTTGTCCTTTGTCATAAGCATGCAGTTAGTTGTAGGGGGTAGACAGTTCAATTTGCTGCTAGAGGCCATCTTCGAGTCACTGACAGGTTCTTCCTTCTTGGAGGTAGTCACGGTCTGGCACTGGTTTGGTGATGTTTACTGTAGAGATGCCTTCTCTTTGGGAATACCCTTTCTTTGTTGGCTTCTAGACACAATGCACTGCGAAAGTTAACTGGATGCAGAAAACAGTGCGGCATGTAGGAGAGTGAAGATCATAAGTGTGAGGGAACAGTGAGGGGATTGTGAAAGAAGACATGCACATATGTGTGTATGGAAGCAGTATCTGCATAGCAGGAACCTACCCAAAGGAAGAGGTTGATTGAAATGAGGCCGTCTGGACCTAATGCATCAGGCGATAATGAATGAGAACAAGCAGAAACTCTCGAGGTTGTAGCAGTGGCTTCGAGCGGCTGTAAATCAGAATACCGTATTCGAAAATATTGTCTGGCATGAATATTGTCTTCTAAAATATTGCTTACAAAAATATCATCCTGTTGTTGTAGAATTTCAATCACTAACTGCAAAGGGGGGATATTTTTGTAAGTGGCATTTAGGACACGATGGGGCAGATTTACAAGCCCCTTGCGACACTTTTGCGCCGCCGTTGCATCAATTTTGTGACGCAGCAGCGGTGTAAACAATGCGCCACGTTGCGACACATTTACAACGTGATGCATCTAGAGAGATGCGTCACGTTGTAAAGGCCTGCGCCACATTTTACCTGCGTCAGGTATAATGTATGCAGGGTGGGCGTTCCGACCGCAAGAAAGTCTCGTAAAAGTGATGCAGTGAAATCTACCAGATTTCACTGTGCCACTTCTACAACGCCACTGCGTCAAAAGGAGTGACGCAGCACAATAGGTATAGGCCTTCCTGAGCAATGCTGAAGTTGTGTCGTGCTTGCGACACGACTTCAGCAATGCGTGACCTTTGCGCCAACAGATGCCTGACGCATCTGTCAATCCTTGCGCCATTGTGCGCCGCTTTGTAAATGCGACGCATCCATGGTGGCGCAAAGGTTTTTTTGCGTGACGCAAGTAAACTGACGCATCTCTGCTATGATGAAGAGATGCGTCAGTTTCTTGTAAATCTGCCCCAATGTTTTTCTGACGATTTTCTGTCAACAATGCTCTCTGCCTTACCACCACACCGTCCATCTTGAATGTGAAGTCCAGGGTCCTGGTGGACACAGGTAAACAATGCGGGAAAGAGTAAACAATTTGACCTCCATTGAAACAACTCCTTGAGGTTTCCAAGGTGACTTCACTGTCAATCACGTCAGTTGTTTTCTTCTGATAATGAACTGTAAGGCCTCCAGGCGTCTAGCCTGTCTAGGTGGTGGAACTGTACTCGTAAACCACCCTTCACCCCACAGTAGTGGGCTTCAGTCCAAGAACCCCTCTTTAAGGAAATACTGAAGAGTGGAGACGTCCATATGACGTCCAGGTGGCAACACCAAGGCACGTTCTCTGCTGGTTGCTGATGAGGACACTGCTCACAACACACCAACAGGACAGAACCCAGTCTGTGTTCTTGTTTCTAAGAAGAGCTATAAAATGACCCTGTTGTCTCCTTCTAACCCTGCTATGCACACCTCTTGGATAAATTGTTATGAAATTGTGCATTTTACTATTTATAGAAATCATCCGGACAAAAAACAGGGGATCCTTTAGAAAGTCCTCACGTCCTTCTTCAGACCTGTCCATGCCCTGTCACCCTTACGTCGAGACTTTGATATAGTACAGAGTTGTACAATTCTTTAAATGTGGTGACTGTAAAGCTTCTATCACTGTGTACGTTATCTCAGCGCGGATTTAGTTATTAAATAAGGCAAGCTGCCGCGGAGAAACTGAATGTTATGGCACTATTCCGTCACTAGATGGCAGTGTCGCACAAATAACGGAGCAGTATAGCCTCATTCCGCGGAATAATTTTTTTTTAGAGAATGCGAACTGACAGGGCACGACTTTCTGTGGTACGATCCGCACAATTTAAATTATTCTTTAGTGCAGGAACAAATTATGCCTCAGAAATGGGGAGAGAAAAGAAAAATCCTATTACTGATGGGAAGTTGCCTGGAATTTTTCTAAATGTTCAGTAGCAAGAGATTTGGACAGTTGGGAAGTGGATGTGGTTCACGAGGGTTGTTGAGTAAAATTTGTCACCAAAGCCCCAGATATTTCATACCGAACCCCTCTTCCAAGGGCTCCACTCTCAGGGGGCCCGGGGCATCCAAGCGATGCTCATCAAAGCTGCTAGTACTCCTGTCCCAGAATGCAAAAAAGAGCAGCAGGGCTGTTGCTCAATCATGTTTTAGTACAGAAGGTCTCTGGAAGTTACAGACCTGCACTCAATCTGAACTCGACAACTTCATACCTTACCAGAGGTTCAAGATGATGATGTTAGAATCAACCATCCCACTGCTGCGAAAGGACGAATTCCTTACCTCAGTAGACACATGAGGCCCTCACCGACATATACCAATGCACAAACACTCCCGGACGTTTCTGCACTTGGGGGCAGATTTACAAGCCCCTTGCGCCACTTTTGCGTCACTTTTCCCATGTTAAAAATGACGCAAAATGGAACCATACATTTGCTGTTGATAATAAATGGAGGAAAAATAAAGTTAAAAAAAAAAAAAAAAAAAATGACGCAAAAGTGGCGCAAGAGCCTTGTAAATAAGCCCCTTGGTATTCAAGTCAGACACTTCCAGCTCCAGGTGCTTACATGTAGCCTGGCCTCACGAAGATACTGGCGGTAGTAATGGGTACAATTAATTTGAGTGGCATCAGAATTTTACCCCAGCTGGATGACTGGCTGATTGCATCTCATTCTTTCTCTAAGGGGTTAGAAGAGCAGCAGATCGTTTCTAAAACACCTGCCAGATTTGACTTTCTTCTGAACGTGGAGAAATGTTGTCACATCCCATCAAAGACCATCCAATGTATTGTGGTCAGAGTCAACACTGCCAAAGAGAGGGACTTCCCAGATCATAGGAGAATCAAGGTGCGATGTCATCTGAGGCTCCTGCTATCGAAGCTAGAATCATCAACTAGCGATTGATTGGAGGTTCAGGGGCCGATGGCGCCAACCATATTGATTATTCTGTGGGCTCGAATCTACTTATATCGCCAAGTCCATCATCTATTAACCTTCTGGGTTCCTCATTCTCTGGATTACACTCGGTTAGTCGAGGATCTTCAGTGGTGGTTACAATCAGAAAACTTGACTTGGAGACCTCCATTTCTTCATCCCTCTCCAAAGGTGATTACGACAGATGCCAGTGGGAAGGGATGGGGAACAGTCCAATGACGAGTTAGTGGCCTGGTTATTTATCAGTAACCTTCATTGCTCAGAGTACAGGACTTCCTCGTCACAGGCTTCACATTGCCCCCCTGTAAGTGTTTTGGGGCAGTCAGAAAATGGTTTGAATAATGTGTTTTATGTTTTTAAGGCTTGTTATTTACAGGAAGTGAAAGGTGATTGCTTCCTCTATAAGGGGAGCACTAAAGCATAATGTATTGAGATGTAGCATAACATGTTGTTATATAGCATGGTGTTGGGTAGCATGGTACAATAGAATGTAGTGTTTGTAACAGAGCCTAGCATTGTAGAGTGTAGGACTTGGCCCTTTTTGGCTAAAGTTCCCTAAACTTTTTGCTTTCCCCCTAGACCTTTTTTCTGACATTGTGTTGCCAACTTAGATGCTTTGGACACTTTGCCACTGTTAAACAATGTCAAAGTACAATTGCTCCCTGTGTAAAGTGTAATGGAAATTGGTTGTCCATGATTGGTATGTTTGCCTTACTAGTAAAGTCCCTATTACAGTGCACTATGTGTGCCAGGGCTGGAAATGCAAATGCTACTAGTGCGCCTGCAGCACTATTTGTGCCACCCACACAAGTAGCTTTAAAAAGGGAACTCAGGCCGGCCATTGCAGGGCCTGCACGCAGTTTGTTAAACTGCCATGTTGTTCTGCCAAGTGCACTCACTTGCTAGACCTTACCCTTCCCTTTCTATGCACATCAGACACCCCTATGGTAGGTCTAGGGTACCCCCTGGGCAGGATGCAGTGCATGTGAAAGGGAGGACATGTACTAAGGTGTGTGCCATGTCCTGACAGTGAAATAATCTCCATTTCGTTTTTCACTGTTGAAAGGCCATCTTGCCCATAGGACAGAATGGGGAGGCTGTGTAATATGTTTTCCAGCCTATCTTCCCAAGGGCTTAAGATGGAAAGGTGAAGTTTAGTATGCCTGAACTCACAATGCGATAACACATCTTTTTATGTAGGTGGTTTTTGCATTGTGTTCAGAAGCCACTCTTTTAGAAGTGGCTGAGTTTTGTGCTTTAACATTTCTGTGTCTCTGCCTGGCTGTGGATTGACTGTCTGGATTTAAAAGTGATAGGATCTGGGGAATGTCTTGACCCAGGGGAGGAGGTGAGACAGCCACAGGCTGACCTGCATCTGGAGTGTAGGGGGAGGAGAAGCCCCTAGAGGTGAAGAGGCCTGGGTTGCTGCTATAAAACAATTGTCCCATCTCCTGCTGAGTGATTGAGAATCCAGACCCCCACTAATCAAAGGATAAAGGTGTCACTGGCAGGGAGGCACCCAGAACTGGTTTGAACAGGGGTCAGTGCCCCCGGAGTACAAAGACTTCAAAGCCATTGAGGGGTATAACTATGAGAGCTGAAGCCCCTGAACTTTGGAGAATGGCTTGATCAAGTGTGAACAAGACTGGAGCTACTTCGTGGTCAAGAGGACCTTTGCCAAGGAAGAACAGCTGAAGAGACTGAAGAGAAGGACTGACCCTTGCTGTGTGTTCTGGGGCTGGCCTGCAGTTTGCTGTTTTAACCAAGGAAAGGCTAAAGGGACTTTGCGGTGTGCTGTGTCCCCCTGCTTGAAGGACTTTGCTGTGTGCAGTGTCCTGAAGTAACTTATCCCCAAGGGCCTGAGGTGAGCTGGCTCCCTGTTCGGAAACACAGGAACACAAAAGTTTCCAGGAGAGTCTCAGCGGCGCTGTGTGAGCGTGCCTGTTTCAGTCTGAGACCCTCGTAAGAACTGGCCTGTGATCGTGGGCGCGTGGTGTCCAAATGAGTCTCAGCGACGCTGTGTGCGTGTGCTTTGTGCAGCCTGAGACCTTCGGAGGATCGGCCTGTGATCGGTGGCATCTGGAGTCCAAGCAAGGATAAGCGACGCAGTGTGCGTGTGCTTTGTGCAGCCTGAACCCCTTTGTGAGGATTGTCCAGTGATCGTGTGCACCGGAATCCAAGTGAGTCTCAACGCCGTTGTGTGCGGGTGCGTTGTGCACCGGGAGACCTTCGTGAGGATTTGCCTTGTTATCGTGTGCACCGGAATCCAAGTGAGTCTCAACGCTGTTGTGTGTGGGTGCGTTGTGCACCGTGAGACCTTCGTGAGGATTCGCCTTGTTACCGTGTGTACCGGAATCCAAGTGAGTCTCAACGCCGTTGTGTGTGGGTGCGTTGTGCACCGTGAGACCTTCGTGAGGATTTGCCTTGTCATCGTGTGCACCGGAGTAAAGTGAGTATCAGCGACGCTGTGCGCGTGATCTTCGTGCAGCCTGAGACCTGTGTGTGGAGTGCCCAGTGATCGTGCACCCGAAGCGTAAGGAAGACTCAGCGACGCTGTGTGCGTGTGCTTTGTGGCAGCCTGAGATCTTCGTAACTGAAGCGGCCCGGACCGGCAGTCCCGGAGGAGCTGAGTTGCCGGACCGAGCCGCCGTTGCCATTCCACAAAGCTGCATTGGAGGCCCAGCCGCTGGATGAGGAGAGGAGAGTGAGTTCGCGCCCCCCAGGTAACGTGTGTCGACTCCTGGGGCACGGGCTCGGAGGGAGACGCACTCGGCCTCTCTCTCGTGTTGGCAGCGCGAGCCTCTGCTTCGGCTCGTATTGTGGCCCGTATTGCCAAGGGAGTGGCGGTACCGGGGCCGGAGGGCGAAGCTGCACTTTTGGATTACATCGTACCGTGTTGGGGGCAACTGTGAGAGGCTGACTGTAAGTCAGAAGGAGAGGCGGAGAGACCGCCTAAGGCCCGGTGATCGGGGCCTGAGTGTATTATGCATTGTTCCATTTCTGAAGAACAGAGTACCTGATTAGAGTATTACGCATGGCATTTTATCTGCATAACGAACTATCTGATTGTCGTATGACGCATTGCCTTGTTTCTGCATAACGAACTACCTGATTAGAGTATTACGCATTGCATTATTCCTGCATACCGAATTACCTGATTAGTGTATTACGCATTGCCTTATTTTTGCATAACGACATATCTGGTGGTTGTATTATGCATAGCATTATTTTACCTTGCAAAGTGCCTGATTGTTGCGTTACGCATTGCATTCTTTTCATTGCAGAGTGTCTGATTGCTATGTTGCGCATTACAGTATTTTTACATTGCATAAGTGCCTGATTCTAGCATTACGACTGTATGATATGATATTAGGAGTACAGGAGAATGTTTAGAAGTGCTCATTGATATCGCCAGAACTTACAAGGGCTGGCTGGCCTAACAACCGGCCAGGAGAAATATTACACAACCTCATATGTTGGTTTTATATCGTGTGGTCTTATCGTATATCTTTTTACATAAAGTTTATACTTGTTTTTATAAAACTCGTGTGGAGTCTATTTGTGGTGTCATCATTGGGTTATTGTGAGCGTGGTTGCAAATACTTTACACATCTGCCTTGAAGATAAGCCTGGCTGCTCGTGCCAAGCTACCGAGGGGGTGAGCGGGGCTATCTAAGAAGGTGACCTTCCTTTCCCTGACGTTGGAACGCGGGTCCCTACTTGGCCTAAGGTACCTACCTCAGCCAACCAGGGATCCCGGGTCTAACATAGAGCATAATACAGTATAATGTATTATGATGCTGCATGGAATAGAGCAGTACAACACAGAGTGCTGTGTTTCGCCATAGCATAATGTGTTGTTGCATGATGTCACATACTGCGGCATTAAATAACACAGCATGGATCGGCATTGTGCACCATAGCATAAAACAGCAAACATATGGCCATGCTGCCATTGAAATACCTCTGCAAGAGAAAAGTGTTTATCATAAACTGATTGATCCAAAGTGGTGTTTCTTCGTCCTCTCTTAAACAGTGAGTCACTACCTGATGTCCAGATCATCCCAAATACCACGCATCTGGACCATTACATCTACCGCTACCGCCGAATTAATCTGCATCAGATAGTGGAGGCCGCGTGGAGGCTGAAAAACGAAGAGTCCGACCTGCAGGCGGTGCTGGACATGGCCGACGACTGGCTTTTGCGCCTGAAGGCTCTGGCCGAGGAGGTAATGGGATCTGTTGTCTCTGCACGACTACTCTTCTGAAACAGACAGTTTCAGATAGTATACGGAGATGACTGCAGCTCTCTCAGGCAGTTTAGATAGGTGACACAACCCCTGCACTTACGATGTGATGTCATTCCAGCACAGGCCCTTAGAGAGCAACATTGTGTGCATCCTCCAGTGTGTACAAGGAGATCTATTTCCAGCATAGGGCCATACAGAGTGACATCGCACGAGACAAGTATAATCTACCACCCTCCAGTCCGTACAAGGTGATTTCTTTCTAGTAGAGACCATAGAGAGTGAGATCGAGTGAGACAAGAATGACTTAGTGCCTACAGTCCATACAAGGTGATGTCTTTCCAGCAGAGACCATAGAGAGTGAGATCGAGTGAGACAGGAATTACCTAGTGCCCTTCAGTCCGTACAAGGTGGTGTCTTTCCAGCAGGGACCATAGAGAGCCAGATCGAGTGAGACAAGAATGACCTAGTGCCCTACAGTCCATACAAGGTGATGTCTTTCTAGCAGTGGCCCATATAGAGTGACATCGAATGAGACAAGAATGACCTGGGATCGTCCTGCCCTTATGAGGTGATCGCTCTCTAGCAATCGCCCCTGGAGAGACATCCATTGAGACAAGTATGATTGAGCACTCTCCTCTCCAGTGTACTAGGTGATCTCTCCTCAGCAGTGAATCACAGGATGTGACATCGAGTGAGAGGAGTGTAACCTAGCACCCTCCAGCACATTCAAGGTGATCTGTCCTCAGCGGTGTCCCATAGGAAGTGACATCGAGTGAGAGGAGTGCAACCTAGCACCCTCCAGCACATTCAAGGTAATCTGTCCTCAGCAGTGTCCCATAGGAAGTAACATCGAGTGAGAGGAGTGTAACCTAGCACCCTCCAGCACACTCAAGGTGATCTGTCTTCAGCAGTGTCCGATAGGAAGTGACATCAAGTGAGAGAAGTGTAACCTAGCACCCTCCAGAACACTCAAGGTAATCTGTCCTCAGCAGTGTCCCATAGGAAGTGACATCGAGTGAGAGGAGTGTAACCTAGCACCCTCCAGCACATTCAAGGTAATCTGTCCTCAGCAGTGTCCCATAGGAAGTGACATCGAGTGAGAGGAGTATAACCTAGCACCCTCCAGCACACTCAAGGTGATCTCTCCTCAGCAGTGTCCCATAGGATGTGACATCCAGTGAGACGAGTATAACCTAGCACCCTCCAGCACACTCAAGTAGATCTCTCCTCAGCAGTGTCCCATAGGAAGTGACATCGAGTGAGAGGAGTGTAACCTAGCACCCTCCAGCACATTCAAGGAGATCTCTCCTCAGCAGTGTCCCATAGGATGTGACATCGAGTGAGAGGAGTTTAACCTAGCACCCTCCAGTACATTCAAGGTAATCTGTCCTCAGCAGTGTCCCATAGGAAGTGACATCGAGTGACAGGAGTGTAACCTAGCACCCTCCAGCACATTCAAGGTAATCTGTCCTCAGCAGTGTCCCATAGGATGTGACATTAGTGAGACGAGTAGAAGCTAGCACCCTCCAGCACACTCAAGGAGATCTCTGCTCAGCAGTGTCCCATAGGATGTGACATTGAGTGAGACTAGTAGAAGCTAGCACCCTCAAGCACACTCAAGGAGATTTCTCCTCAGCAATGTCCCATAGCATGTGACATCGAGTGAGACGAGCATAAGTTAGCATCCTCCAGCACACTCTAGGTGATCTCTCCTCAGCAGTGTCCCATAGGATGTGACATCGAATGAGACGAGTAGAAGCTAGCACCCTCCAGCACACTCAAGGTGATCTCTCCTGAGCAGTGTCCCATAGGATGTGACATCGAGTGAGACGAGCATAAGTTAGCATCCTCTAGCAGACACAAGGTGATTTCTCCTCAGTAGTGTCCCATATGATGTGACATCGACTGAGAGGAGTGTAACCTAGCACCCTCCAGCACATTCAAGGTAATCTGTCCTCAGCAGTGTCCCATAGGAAGTGACATCGAGTGAGATGAGTGTAAGCTAGAACACTCCAGCACACTGAAGGCGATCTCTCCTCAGCAGTGTCCCACAAAAGGTGACATCGAGTGAGACGAGTGTAAGCTAACATCCTCCAGCACACTCAAGGTGATCTCTCCTCAGCAGTGAATCACATGATGTGACATCGAGTGAGACGAGTAGAAGCTAGCACCCTCGAGCAGACGCATGGAGATCTCTCCTCAGCAGTGCCCCATAGGGTGTAACATCGAGTGAGAGGAGTGTAACCTAGCACCCTCCAGCACATTCAAGGTAATCTGTCCTCAGCAGTGTCCCATACGAAGTGACATCGAGTGAGACTAATATAAGCTAGAACACTCCAGCACACTGAAGGCGATCTCTCCTCAGCAGTGTCCCACAAAAGGTGACATCGAGTGAGACTAGTGTAAGCTAGCATCCTCCAGCACACTCAAGGTGCTTTCTCCTCAGCAGTGTCCCACAAAAGGTGACATCGAGTGAGACTAGTGTAACCTAGCACCCTCCAGTACATTCAAGGTAATCTGTCCTCAGCAGTGTCCCATAGGAAGTGACATCGAGTGAGAGGAGTGTAACCTAGCACCCTCCAGCACATTCAAGGTAATCTGTCCTCAGCAGTGTCCCATAGGATGTGACATCAAGTGAGACGAGTAGAAGCTAGCACCCTCCAGCACACTCAAGGAGATCTCTCCTCAGCAGTGTCCCATAGGATGTGACATTGAGTGAGACTAGTAGAAGCTAGCACCCTCAAGCACACTCAAGGAGATTTCTCCTCAGCAATGTCCCATAGCATGTGACATCGAGTGAGACGAGCATAAGTTAGCATCCTCCAGCACACTCAAGGTGATCTCTCCTCAGCAGTGTCCGATAGGATGTGACATTGAGTGAGACGAGTAGAAGCTAGCACCCTCCAGCACACTCAAGGTGATCTCTCCTGAGCAGTGTCCCATAGGATGTGACATCGAGTGAGACGAGCATAAGTTAGAATCCTCTAGCAGACACAAGGTGATTTCTCCTCAGTAGTGTCCCATATGATGTGACATCGACTGAGAGGAGTGTAACCTAGCACCCTCCAGCACATTCAAGGTAATCTGTCCTCAGCAGTGTCCCATAGGAAGTGACATCGAGTGAGATGAGTGTAAGCTAGAACACTCCAGCACACTGAAGGCGATCTCTCCTCAGCAGTGTCCCACAAAAGGTGACATCGAGTGAGACGAGTGTAAGCTAACATCCTCCAGCACACTCAAGGTGATCTCTCCTCAGCAGTGAATCACATGATGTGACATCAAGTGAGACGAGTAGAAGCTAGCACCCTCGAGCAGACGCAAGGAGATCTCTCCTCAGCAGTGCCCCATAGGATGTGACATCGAGTGAGAGGAGTGTAACCTAGCACCCTCCAGCACATTCAAGGTAATCTGTCCTCAGCAGTGTCCCATACGAAGTGACATCGAGTGAGACTAATATAAGCTAGAACACTCCAGCACACTGAAGGCGATCTCTCCTCAGCAGTGTCCCACAAAAGGTGACATCGAGTGAGACTAGTGTAACCTAGCACCCTCCAGTACATTCAAGGTAATCTGTCCTCAGCAGTGTCCCATAGGATTTGACATCGAGTGAGAGGAGTGTAACCTAGCACCCTCCAGCACATTCAAGGTAATCTGTCCTCAGCAGTGTCCCATAGGATGTGACATCAAGTGAGACGAGTAGAAGCTAGCACCCTCCAGCACACTCAAGGAGATCTCTCCTCAGCAGTGTCCCATAGGATGTGACATTGAGTGAGACTAGTAGAAGCTAGCACCCTCAAGCACACTCAAGGAGATTTCTCCTCAGCAATGTCCCATAGCATGTGACATCGAGTGAGACGAGCATAAGTTAGCATCCTCCAGCACACTTAAGGTGATCTCTCCTCAGCAGTGTCCCATAGGATGTGACATCGAGTGAGACGAGTAGAAGATAGCACCCTCCAGCACACTCAAGGTGATCTCTCCTGAGCAGTGTCCCATAGGATGTGACATCGAGTGAGACGAGCATAAGTTAGCATCCTCTAGCAGACACAAGGTGATTTCTCCTCAGTAGTGTCCCATATGATGTGACATCAACTGAGAGGAGTGTAACCTAGCACCCTCCAGCACATTCAAGGTAATCTGTCCTCAGCAGTGTCCCATAGGAAGTGACATCGAGTGAGATGAGTGTAAGCTAGAACACTCCAGCACACTGAAGGCGATCTCTCCTCAGCAGTGTCCCACAAAAGGTGACATCGAGTGAGACAAGTGTAAGCTAACATCCTCCAGCACACTCAAGGTGATCTCTCCTCAGCAGTGAATCACATGATGTGACATCGAGTGAGACGAGTAGAAGCTAGCACCCTCGAGCAGACGCAAGGAGATCTCTCCTCAGCAGTGCCCCATAGGATGTGACATCGAGTGAGAGGAGTGTAACCTAGCACCCTCCAGCACATTCAAGGTAATCTGTCCTCAGCAGTGTCCCATACGAAGTGACATCGAGTGAGACTAATATAAGCTAGAACACTCCAGCACACTGAAGGCGATCTCTCCTCAGCAGTGTCCCACAAAAGGTGACATCGAGTGAGACTAGTGTAAGCTAGCATCCTCCAGCACACTCAAGGTGCTTTCTCCTCAGCAGTGTCCCACAAAAGGTGACATCGAGTGAGACTAGTGTAACCTAGCACCCTCCAGTACATTCAAGGTAATCTGTCCTCAGCAGTGTCCCATAGGAAGTGACATCGAGTGAGAGGAGTGTAACCTAGCACCCTCCAGCACATTCAAGGTAATCTGTCCTCAGCAGTGTCCCATAGGATGTGACATCAAGTGAGAAGAGTAGAAGCTAGCACCCTCCAGCACACTCAAGGAGATCTCTCCTCAGCAGTGTCCCATAGGATGTGACATTGAGTGAGACTAGTAGAAGCTAGCACCCTCAAGCACACTCAAGGAGATTTCTCCTCAGCAATGTCCCATAGCATGTGACATCGAGTGAGACGAGCATAAGTTAGCATCCTCCAGCACACTCAAGGTGATCTCTCCTCAGCAGTGTCCCATAGGATGTGACATTGAGTGAGACGAGTAGAAGCTAGCACCCTCAAGCACACTCAAGGAGATTTCTCCTCAGCAATGTCCCATAGCATGTGACATCGAGTGAGACGAGCATAAGTTAGCATCCTCCAGCACACTCAAGGTGATCTCTCCTCAGCAGTGTCCCATAGGATGTGACATCGAGTGAGACGAGCATAAGTTAGAATCCTCTAGCAGACACAAGGTGATTTCTCCTCAGTAGTGTCCCATATGATGTGACATCGACTGAGAGGAGTGTAACCTAGCACCCTCCAGCACATTCAAGGTAATCTGTCCTCAGCAGTGTCCCATAGGAAGTGACATCGAGTGAGATGAGTGTAAGCTAGAACACTCCAGCACACTGAAGGCGATCTCTCCTCAGCAGTGTCCCACAAAAGGTGACATCGAGTGAGACGAGTGTAAGCTAACATCCTCCAGCACACTCAAGGTGATCTCTCCTCAGCAGTGAATCACATGATGTGACATCAAGTGAGATGAGTAGAAGCTAGCACCCTCGAGCAGACGCAAGGAGATCTCTCCTCAGCAGTGCCCCATAGGATGTGACATCGAGTGAGAGGAGTGTAACCTAGCACCCTCCAGCACATTCAAGGTAATCTGTCCTCAGCAGTGTCCCATACGAAGTGACATCGAGTGAGACTAATATAAGCTAGAACACTCCAGCACACTGAAGGCGATCTCTCCTCAGCAGTGTCCCACAAAAGGTGACATCGAGTGAGACTAGTGTAAGCTAGCATCCTCCAGCACACTCAAGGTGATTTCTCCTCAGCAGTGTCCCATAGGATGTGACATTAAGTGAGACGAGTAGAAACTAGCACCCTCCAGCAGACGCAAGGAGATCTCTCCTCAGCAGTGTCCCATAAGATGTGACATTGAGTGAGAGGAGTGTAACCTAGCACCCTCCAGCACACTCAAGGTGATCTCCCCTCAGCAGTGTCCTAAAGGATGCGACATTGAGTGAGACGAGTATGACCACGTACCCTCTACCCCGTGAATGATGATGTCTTCTCTAGCATCTGCCTATTCACAGACAGCTCTGTGGCCTCCTACCCTTGCTTTTGGCAAAGGGAAGCCCAATCAGCCAAAGAGAAGTAGAACATTTACACAAACATTTTCTACTTTTCCCTGGCTGATTGGAAATCACAACACTAAAAGCAAGGACAGGAGACCACACAGCTGACTGTGACTATGCAGCTGATAGAGAATAGCTGAGGATGGAGCCTTTTTTCAGCATTCAGGTGAGAGGTTGCCCATGCTCCTGCAGTGTCCCTATCTTAAATGTGGGGTGGTGTGGATATGCTACGAGCCTTATAACCCTCGTCTGTTGAGCAAAATGTCATTTTACTGCCTTGGTGCTTTCTTTTCCCCAGAAACAAGGCATCATTTGAAACCAGTTATTGTAATCTGGCACCTTCATGTGGCAATTTGAGGTAGTGCCCTGGGCCACTGCCTTACAGTAACTTTAGCACCGAGTCTCAGGCATGATTTCAAGTGTCCTAGACACTAGGGTGTTCATTGCATCCAAAGAAATCCAATATTCCTGGGTAAGAATTTATCGGGTATGAGAAATTCCAACTAGCACGAGTTTACCCTGAAAATGGGGCATGACATGTAGATTTTTGTACTTCTTGAAACAAACTCTGGATGTCCCGGTGCTTACCCAGCCTTTTTTCAGATTTAACCTGTTGGTTTTTAGTGGGACTGTTTATTACCCCCTTGTTATGCACCCTCACTTGCGGCTACAGCACATAATTATGGGGTACTAATTAACAACCATTATTGCCTGCAAGTGCAGACAGTAATGCTCCTTGTTGATTCTCCTCACTGGAAGGAGGATATCATAGCATGAGATAGTTTAGTGTCTCATTTTTTCCATTTAACTTTTTTATAAAGTATTCGTCCACTTAGACCGCTGCATACAAAATTTTAAAACATTTGTACTGTTCATGCCCATCGTCTGTGCCCACAACTAGCTCACACTGTTACTGCCCATCCTCTGTGCCCACAACTAGCTCACACTGTTACTGCTCATCGTCTGTGCCCACAACTTGCTCACACTGTTATTGCCCATCCTCTGTGCCCCCAACTAGTCACACTGCCCTTGCACATCCTCTGTGCCTGCCACTAGCTGACACTGGCACTGCCCATCCTTTGTGCCCACAACTAGCTCACACTGTTACTGCCCATCCTCTGTGCCCACAACTAACTCACACTGTTACTGCTCATCCTCTGTGCCCACAACTAGCTCACACTGTTACTGCCCATCCTCTGTGCCCACAACTAGCTCACACCGTTACTGCCCATCCTCTGTGCCCACAACTAGCTCACACTATCCTTGCCCATCCTGTGTGCTCACAACTAGCTCACACTGTTACTGCCCATCCTCTGTGCCCACAACTAGCTTACACTGTTACTGCCCACTCCTCTGTGCCCAACTAGCTCACACTGTTACTGCCATCCTCTATGGCCACAACTAGCTCACGCTGTTACTGCCCATCATGTGTGCCCAAAGCGAGCTCACACTGCTACTGCCCATCCTCTGTGCCCCCAACTAGCTCACACTATCCTTGCCCATCCTGTGTGCTCACAACTAGCTCACACTGTTACTGCCCATCCTCTGTGCCCACAACTAGCTTACACTGTTACTGCCCACTCCTCTGTGCCCAACTAGCTCACACTGTTACTGCCATCCTCTATGGCCACAACTAGCTCACGCTGTTACTGCCCATCATGTGTGCCCAAAGCGAGCTCACACTGCTACTGCCCATCCTCTGTGCCCCCAACTAGTCACACTGTCCTTGCCCATCCTCTGTGCCTGCCACTAGCTGACACTGGTACTGCCCATCCTCTGTGCCCACAACTAGCTCACACTGTTACTGCCCATCCTCTGTGCCCACAACTAGCTCACACCGTTACTGCCCATCCTCTGTGCCTGCCACTAGCTCACACTGGTACTGCCCATCCTCTGTGCCCACAACAAGCTCACACTGTTACTGCCCATCCTCTGTGCCCACAACTAGCTCACACTGTTACTGCCCATCCTCTGTGCCCACAACTAGTTCACACCGTTACTGCCCATCCTCTGTGCCTGCCACTAGCTGACACTGTTACTGCCCATCCTCTGTGCCCACAACTAGGTCACACTGTTACTGTCCATCCTCTGTGCCCCCAACTAGTCACACTGTCCTTACCCATCCTCTGTGCCTGCCACTAGCTGACACTGGCACTGCCCATCCTCTGTGCCCACAACTAGGTCACACTGTTACTGCCCATCCTCTGTGCCCACAACTAGCTCACACTGTTACTGCCCATCCTCTGTGCCCACAACTAGCTCACACCGATACTGCCCATCCTCTGTGCCCACAACTAGCTCACACTATCCTTGCCCATCCGGTGTGCTCACAACTAGCTCACACTGTTACTGCCCATCCACTGGAGTTTACAGCCATTGGATGAGGTCACATGTGAGTGGAATGCAGCGGGTCCCCTCAGTATCCGATGAGCACATAAATATTTGACATCATGCACGAGGAATCCGAGTCCAAGCCCCAAACCTCAAGTATAGGCTGCAAAGAGCTCAGGCGGGTGGGGTGTTGCCTTTCTGAGAAGGGGTGACCGGGAGCCCCAGCTTTTGATGGCTTTTCCATCCTCCCACAACAGAGCAAGAGTGCGGTGTGCAGCCAGCCCTGGCGCAATCCGCGGAATAGTTTCAAATGTCTTTTCCCTCCTGTGTGTTCTCTTTTTGTTGGTGTCTTTCATGTGAGACGTGTTTTGTGAGCTGCCTGCTGAGTCCCAGGCCTAATGTTTTGGTGTCCCCCCCCCCTCTGCAGCCGCAGAACAGCCTGCCAGACATCGTGATATGGATGCTGCAAGGGGACAAACGTGTGGCGTACCACCGGCTGCCGGCCCACGAGGTCCTGTTCTCCCGGAGCGGCGCCAGCAGCTGCGGCAGGGACTGCGGGAAGCTTCAAACGATATTCCTCAAAGTAGGTCACGTGGGCTTTTCAACGTAAACATATTTATGGAGAGCAAACCAGGCACGTGGGAAACTGGTAGCAAAACAGGACCCAGTCAAGAGAGATCGCAAACTCTGAGTACACAGAGCGGTTTATGTGCTTAAAGCAGCGGTGCTTTTACAAAAATAAGAATTATGCATTATAAAGACGTTTATATTGCTTTTTTTGTGTGAAAGGATTTCCCTGCACTCTGTGCATATTTGTAGGGCTTGTTCCTTGCTAGGCAGATTGATGCCTCAGCCTCAAAATTGCTAACTTGTGCCTGGAGATTTCTACATTTATTACTGGCGTCTGCCTTCTCTCTTCTGTACAGTACTGGTAGCATGAAGGGTCAAACCTTTACTCACTGTCCATCTACTTCAAGACTCAAGATCCTGGCTGCACACCCGAAAACTCAGCTGTCATCAAGAAAGACTGGTCGCGAGACGTGGACTAGCGCCCAGAAAATTATTTATGCCTCCATGGCTTTTTACTTCAGGCGCTTGTTATGCACCGCTCCCTTCTGGAACCCACCATCATTGTCAGAAAAGGCAGCCAGGCTTCCCAAGGGGCTCTCCCTTTCTTTTAAAAGGGGAAATGTTTGTCTCTAGGACATGCCACTAACATAAGTGGTCCTTTCACCAAAGCCCCAGACATCCCTAAAATGGACGACACATAAAATAACCTATCTCCAAGACTGCCTTTCGAGACTGCCTCAGACCATAATGGTAATTACTGGGTGCGGTAAACTTTGCACCACTTCTAATAACAATTATTGTGCACGGGTCGCAGTTCCCCACTGATCCTGTTTGGGCTCCGCAGTAGCGTGCTACCCACCGAAAAGAGTTTCGACACCTCATCAGGGGTAGCAAGTGCTATATAAATGCAAACCCTTCCCTCTTCTATCCCTCCACTACCCTTTTTCAAGCCAAATAACAAACTCACATGTCCACCACTCAAATTAATTTCATATCTCCCTATACTAATTCACCACTAATCCTCTTTGGGGTCTGGAGTAGCGTGCTACTCGCCAAAAAAGTGCTTCGACGCCTCGTCATGGTTAGTAAGCGCTATATAAATGCAATTACAATTACAATCCGGCTCACTTGAAATCAGGGCCTGAGGCGAATACATGGAACAAACTCCCCATAGTAAGCATGCCTTAGTTGAACTCAGGATCATTTCATGAATATTCACCCAATGGACTGTGTGTGAGCAGAGAGCAAGCAGGCGATTGGGTGAATATTCATGAAATGATCCTGAGTTCAACTAAGGCATGCTCTCTGCTCACACACAGTCCATCGATTGCAGGTATGAACATCTGTAACTGGGTACCAAGCGGCTGTTGGTTCAGACAGCATCAAACTCGCTTGGGCTTCTTTCACATAGAATACAGACAGCCAGGCGAGGATCCTAAAGGTTCATCCACAGAGGTGTAAAGCCCGCTGCGGAGGGGCCCTTTAAGGGCACTGATATTTAAAGAGGCTGTGATCATTCCATTACTACACTGTGTGCTGTCATTTCTGCTGTAGAAGAGTTTTTATATTATTATGCACACTGAAATATTTTTAACTAAGTAAAAAGGAATCTTTCCAGCTCAGTTTTAGCCTAAATGCAGAACCTAAACATGAACCCAGGAAGAAGCAGTGGCCGGGTACTTCTAGACCAACTTCATATAATGATGAATTATTATAACGCTGGCTATTACCTCCCCGTTAAGCACAGAGAAGGAATCCTTTTAGCCCATTTCTCTCACATGTAAGCTGTGGTACCATTCCAGCGCATGACATTCACTGCAGTGGAGCCACAGAAGCAAAAGACACACAAATGATGGCTGGAATGCGAAACAAATCAAACATTCACCCCCAGTCACAGATCTGGGTTAAATCCATTGTTTCTTTGCTCACCAAGCCACCCCAGTTCAGACTCAGCCATATGCAAATCAGTTTTGACCCTGCTCCCCATAGGAACAGTCCAGCCCAAACTACCAAGCCAGTTCCTCCCTGGACCAAAAAGAAGCATCCTGGGACCCCATTCGGGGTTTCACCCCTCATCAGCCAGGCTAGCTTGAATCCAGTGGCACAGTGAGCTAGTTTCCGGTCCAGCGAGGACCTGATCTGGCAATTCGGGCTGAGCTGTTCCCATAGGGAGCAGGGTCAAGACTGATTTGCATATGGCTTGGTTTAAACTGGAATGGCATGGGGAACAAAAAAACGATGGATTTAGGCACAGATCTCCGTACTGGGGTGAATGTTTGACATTGTTTAACATTCTGTCCAACAATTGTTCTTTTTGCATTTGTCACCCCGAGTGGTACGGGTATGCCCAGACGTGGGTCCCGTGCTCTCCATGCCACTGGAGTCAAGCTAGCCTGGCGTATGAGGGGTGATACAATCGAAACCGGTCCTAGGATGCTTGTCCTTGAGCAGACGGCGTGAGGGCTCTGGACGCTTGAAAAAGGAGATTGAGACGTGTGTAATACCACATACTGGTGAACGAGCGTCGTGATTTCGGACCTTACTACTTACACTTTCCCCACGCCGGAGGACCGTGTGGGTTGGAAGTATCACCACACGATAACAATCCTAATTGAAGACAATTAAGCCTTGAAAAAGTCGCGTGTATATGTAAACAGAAGCGACGAAACAAGTGTTGGCTTTCGATCTGACGTACAACTCGCATGTGAAGACTCTACATAAAAAGAATAAAAGATTCAAGAAACAACTGTGAACTTTGTATATACTTGTGTTGACATACAAAAGCTACTGCTGTCAGTTTCTGTGCGACTTAATTTTACGTGTGCTAGGGATTTCAAAATACTAGGATGCTTGTCTTCCGGTCCAGGGAAGACCTGGCCTGGCAGTTCACGCTGGACTGTTCCCATTGGGCACAGGGTCATGACTGATTTGCATATGACTGGGTTCAAACTGGAATGGCATGGGGAGCAAAAACGATGGATCTAGTCCCAGATCTCTGTACTGGGGATGAGTGTTTGACATTGTTCAGCATTCCGTCCATCAATTGTTTTTTTGTTGCATGGAGCTGCAGAAAGCATGAGTTTCTGCACAGATCTGAAAAATAGACCTGTATGAAAGCTTCAAACAGACCTAGCCAAAAGAGGATTGTGTCACTGTGCCCAAGTGACAGACTGTGTAAGGGAGTGAAACTTCACTAAAATTATTTAATTTGAAAAGGGGGTTGAGAAAAGAAATTCAAAAGGAAGGTCAGAGAGCGAAAGGTGAAATCAGCCCCTATTGGAGAAAGTGGTATGTTCATAATTTACCAGTCGCACTACCAGAGAGCAGGAGATTAGCTGTCCAGTTGCGTTCTCCCAAATATAAACACTAATTCACATAAAGACAACTAGACAGATAGAGGGGAGAGAAAAGTCCAAAATCAGGCCACTATTCTACTATCTACCCGGGGGATCAAAACATATTGGAGTAGACGCCTCACTCACTTATCGTGACATGCTTCATCATCAGCGCCTATCCACACCCTGGTAGAGTGATACCACCAGGGCGACTCGAATACAAAAATAATTTCTTGGGAGATCTTAGACAAAACAGACCAGGTCAGTGCAGGGATCCAGAAGGAAAATATTAGTGAGGGTTTTTAAAAAAATAAATTGCAATATACCCCAATTGTTTTTTAAATTGGTAGGGTATTGAGGGTATGGTTGAAAAGATAGCACAAAGTTATAGTTGAGATACTATTACTCAATTAACCTTGTTTTTTTAGGTGCCAACATGTTTCAGCAGAAGTTGGATGCACTATTCCATGATGCAGCGGCAAAACTCTACTGAGTTCCCATCTGCCATGGTTGCTGTCGAAGGAGTCAACACCGACAATGGAAGGGAAGGGTCCTCCAGTAGCCTAGAAATGCAATAGGAGCGGAGTCCAACTTATCTATCTTCTCACCACTCTGACTCCGGAGACCATGAACCTTCCCTGAAGAAGGCCTGGCAGTCTGCTTCTTCCACAGTGGTTGAGACCATTCAGTACCAAAGGGCACCTGTGATGTCGATGTTGAAATCAGGCAGGGACAGAGGAACATTTACATTGGGTCTGATATGGGTCACATTCTCGCTCAGCTTCCTTCGAACATAGAGCAGCCCCACAAGAAACCCCACGCTCACCTTCAAGGAGGATATTTCAGAGGAGTTTAGTGTCTTTGCCGTTCTAAAGAAGAAAAGGCCAGACACCATCCCATCACCACTAACACCACAGTTGTCTATAGCGCACTCACTGTGCTTAGATTCTCACCAACTTTCAACTGACCCACTATCCATATATCGGAACCCAGCTATGACTGACCAGCAGCAAGACAATTAACACCATTACAGGACGAATCTACAGGACGATCAGTCTCTGGAGGCGTATCCAGTTAGGGCTCATCCACAGAAGGACACCTCTGTCCACCATACAGTGACAGTCAGAGTCGTAGCACTATGTATTGTACCAGTGCATTTGGAAGAGGAAGGAGAAGGTTTCTTCATGGAGACCCTTTCTAAAACTGAGGGTACCACATAGTTCCTGGCTATGCTCGTGTCCACGCTGAAGTGCTCCAAGATCTTAGGAGACACTCTGTAAAGACATGTGCAGTCAAACCAAGGGCACCTCATGAGACCTTGTTCCCTCGTGGGCATGTACCACCTTCCTCTTTTGTGGTACACACAGCATGGAAAAGAGCCCTTCTGCAGGGCACAGAGGACACTCCACTTCACAAGAAGAGGTGTGGAGCTGCAAGAAGGTGGGCTGCAGTGTGTGCAGCAACCTAGTGGTGCGTTGCTAACTCCTTGACACTGCTTGCAAGGTGACAGACATCACTTGGAGGTGGTAGACCAACTGCTCGAGCATCTCCCAGAAGCACACAGAAAAAGGGTGAAAGAGGAGCAAATAATTTCCCATGCCAGCATCAGGTGTGCCCTGGATGCAGCGGATACCACCTCTAGGCAAGAAAACACTTGCAGATGCCTCCCTGGGCAAGCTTGCACAGAGGTTCTTCTAGTCTGAAGTGTTCCACTTTTTGTTGTTTGTGCAGAACCCAAGTACAGGATAATATTATGTACCATGGCCACTTGTTACACAAAGGCAGTTCCTAGTTGGGATCAAACTGGAGGTCCCAGAAAGGACATTTCCATTGCTTCTTTTGATTTAACCCTCAATAATAGTGAGTTACTATTTTCTTGTCCTGTGTAAGGAAAACCTTTTTAGAAACGGGAGTTCTGGGAGAGATGTAGAATTTCTGAAGAACTGGTTGTTGCACTTTAGAACACTTGTGATGCTTTAGGCGCTACAGAGGATTTGTGATTGATTGAAGCTGCACGAGGGTGCCTGCTGGCCCTGTTAGACACAGTCCGGTACCCAAAGATGGACAGACTTACCACTTTTCCTTTCTTCTTTCTTGCAGCATCCAGAGAAAGGGAACACAGGCTCTAAGATCCCAGCCCAGGTTCGTGTCCAGCTCTGGTTCGGGCTCTCCGTGGACCAGAAGGAGTTTAACCAGTACGCGGAGGGCAAACTCTCGGTCTTTGCTGAAATGGTGAGTGCAGGATTATTCCTTTCCATGAAAGATGAGCCCTTGCATGCTGCAAAGCGCTCTGTGAAGACCCGAACAAACTGGTACTTGACCTGTAGAGGAGCTACCTGACAATAAACATCATAATCAAAGGCCAAGTCGAGACATTATATCAGTGGCTCCTTTGTTTATTATGTTTCTGTATGTTATGACGTATTGGTAAACACTGGGAAACAAAGATTTTTAGGTGCTGTCCTGAGAGGGCAAAACTTTATAGTTGCTGTGAGGTGCATTTGCATGCGGGAATGACACACTAATCGTATTTTAAGCAGAGGTGGGTGCAACTTGTGGAGTTTCACTCTGCAGAATTCCACGGAGTTACAGAAAAACTCAGCGAGATTCTGCGGAACTCTGCCAACGGGTGGAAAATATGGGTGGAATATAGCGCTGAAAATCAGCGCGAAGGGCACCATGCATTGCGCTAGAGCGCGCAGCCATTCCAGTTGTTTTTGCTACTGCTTGAGCAGAAAATCTACTCGAGCTGCAGCAAATCTACTCGAACGGCGGCCCTCTGACCACGACCGCTCGTGAGCGCTGGCGAATGCCCACGTTAGAAAATCGCTCTAGGGGACGCCAAATCTTGCTTGTGCTCACTAGCTCACATATTCTGGATCCTCGCGGGAGAAAAATTCCCCCATGCAGCGATTGGTGGAATTTGGCCAGAACTCTGTGTTAAAGAGTAATTCGGAGTGGCCAAAAATTCCACCAATTCCGCGTGTGCCCACTCCTAATTTTATGCAAATTTGGTCCATCCCTGGTGACTGGTTGACTTGAGAGGGAAAGGCCTGAGTGACTTCAATGGGAGGATTGCTGCACGCAAATAGATCATGCCTGCAGTGAGCGCTCAACTGACGGAATAATGCACTGGTGCATTGCTTGCAAGACTAGAGTCTAAATAATCAGTGTTGGCCATGGCCCTCTCTGCTGGGTCACCCTCAAATCTTTTGCCTTTACCCTCCACCTTTTTTTTCCTGAATTCGGCTTTGCTGTCATTAGGACTCTGTGCACTTTACTTCTGCTAACCAGTGCTAAAATGCCTGTGCTGTCTCCTTAAAACATGGTATAATTGGCTTATAACCAAATGGCATATTTAATTTACTTGTAAGTCCCCAGTAAAGTGGGACTACCGGTGCCGAGGGCCTGTAATTTAATTGCTACTAATGGGCCTTCAGCACTGATGGTGCCACCCACTTAAGTAGCCCTTTAAACATGTCTCAGGCCTGCCATTGCAGAGCCGGTGTGTGCAGTTCACACTGCCATGTCGACCTGGCAAAATAAACCTTTTGCCAGACCCAAACCTTATCTTTTTATACATTTAAGCCACCCCTAAGGTAGGACCTGGACAACCCAGAGGGCTAGATGCAATGTATTTAAAAGGCAGGACGTGTACTTTAAAATTTTACATGTCCTCTCAAAGTCGTTTTTCATTACAACAAGGCCTATCCCTCCCATAGAATAACATTGGGATTACCTTATTACGTTTTATAAGTGTAATTTCTATTTAGGATTATCATAGGATAGGTTCGGCTGCTGGTTCTTGTTGTCCGGGACTATGCTCTTCTTAGTATAGTGCCCTCAGCTTTGGAAGAGGTTAGTTTTCTAGCGCAGGGACACACTGTGTGGTGTAACCAGTGTGCTTTATAAGACTATTACTACCAACCCCAAACCCTAAAAATCCTAAAAATCCCCTTATCCTAATCCCTAATATATATAGTTCTATATATTTCTTTTTGGCTTTCGATATATATATATATATTCACTGAAAGAAACAAAGGTTATAGGGACTTTAATGTTAGGCTGACATTTGACTTGTACAAAACAATAATTTACGCCCCCACAATTGACTGCTTAGGACTTCACATATTACATCACTCGTGACATGGTCAGTGACATCACTAAGGACCCTCAGCTTCCAAGAAGACTTCATCCCCAACCAGTAGTGCACCAGAAGGCACGTTTGCAGAGTGGTGAAAAAAGGGGGTGTGGCCTCCGACCACCTCTCAGCAATCCCGCTGTGTGGGATTTACTGGAGGTAACAGGATGGGTTTCTGGCCCCCAAGGACCCTCAGGAGGCAAGGGGACTTCATCCCCCAACAAGTAGTGCACCAGGAGGTGCGTTTGCAGGGTGGTGGAGAAAGGGGGCGTGGCCTCCGAATACCTCTCAGCAATCCCGCTGTGTGGGACTTACTGTAGGTAACAGGAGGTTTTGTTGGCCCCCAAGGACCATCACCAGCCAAGGGAACTTCATCCCCCAACCAACAGTGCGCCAGGAGGCGCGTTTGCAGAATGGTGAAGAAAGAGAGTGGGGCCTCCAGCGACTTGCCCGTCTTTTTAAAATTTTATTTTTAATTTTTTCAGGGAGGGGACAATTTTGGCCCCTGGGACCCCCATCCCCCGCGGCCAGGCCTATTTTGAATAGGAGAGGGGGCCTGTATGGCCCCCCTCCCTGGCCCGATTTCGGCCCCAGGACCCCATCCCCTGGGGCCCAGCCTTTAAAAAATATAAAAAATATAATAACTTAAAGAGAGGGGGGGGCCGATCATGGCCCCAGGAACCCCATCCCCGGGGCCCAGCCTCACTTGTGGGTGCCCTGGCCCCACCCAGGGCAGCTACTCTGTTGGGGGCCACAGGGGTAGCCTTAAGTCCCCTGGTCCCTGCCGCTCCCCACCTCCTGTGGGAGCCGGCATTGCTTTGACAGAGAGGGAGCTCCTGAACATGCAGCTCCCTCTCTGTCAAAGCAATTGTGCCCTGTTTTGAGCAAGCGAGAGCAAAATGCTCTCGCTTGCTCAAAGCGGAGCACAGTTTGCTATGGCTTGGCGGAAGCAGTAAAGTTCCAGCCAAGCCATAGCAAACATCCCACCCCAGGGACATAGCAGGAACTGGCCCTGGGGGTGTGGCGGTCCCCAGGGCCATGTATGACTCCAGGAAAGGGGGCCGCGTGGCCTCTGTCCTTTCTTATTTTAGGTAGGGCTTGCCCCAGGGATGTGGTGGTCCCCATGGCAAGGGTGGTCCGCAAGGCCCCCCATTTCATTGCAATTAGCTCCACGGAGGTGGCGGTCACTGGGGCTGCGAGGGAGGTCGCACGGGCCTCCCCTGCACTAATTTTAGAAATAGTCCCGGGAAGGTGGCGGTCCACGTGGCGCGGGGGTGCTGCGTGGGCACTTCCGCATAATTAAAATACACTACCCCGGGATTTGGCCCACTTAGGGGCTTCCTATAAAAGACGTGCATGAGTTGGCGCATCTTTTTTTTCAATTTTGCCATGGATCCGCGGGTCCTACCGCGAATTCGCAGCAAAATTGAAATAAAAAAATGCTTTTAACTCCCGGTGAGGTCCCTCACCCTTTTCTTTATTTTTAACATTTTTTGTGGGACTTTGCTTCAAGCCGAGTCCCAAGATGGCTGCCAACACTTCCTGGTTGAAGTATTGGCAGCCAATCTAATTTCAGCATGGGGACTGAGGATCCGCGAGTCCACTGCATGGATCCGCATCTCCATCTATCTAGATTTTTTAAGCTTTAATATCTCTAAAACTACTGAACGGATTTACACCAAATCACAAAAGCACGTTTTCTGGACTAACATCTAGCTTTCTGCTGAATCTGGTGTAATTCCGTTCAGATGTTCGGGCTGTAGTCATGTTCAAAATCCCTATGGAAAAATATGTTTTGGGCTCCCCTCTCTTTTCTCGCCCCCGCTAGACGGATCACCCCGAAACTTTCAACACGGCAGCTGGACCGACTGTAGCAAACGGTTTGAAAATTTTGTGAAGATTCGTTAAGCGTCGCCAAAGTTATTGGCAAAACAAAAAAATGCTTTTCCTTTGGAAACATGGTCCTAAGTATGACTACCTACTGCCGACCGTCATTAGGTAATATATATCTATATATATACATATACATATATGTATATATATATAGATATATATATATTTACGCACACACACACACATACCGTCCCTCACAGACGCAATCATGAACGCATACACCCAGGGGTTCACTCATTACACCAAATTTGGCAACGAGGTAGCCAGTGGCGTAGCTAGGGGGGGGCGGTGGGGGAGGACCGCCCCAGGCGGCACGAGTTTTGGGGTGGCAGCCGGCCCCCCTCCCCCCGCTCTAACCTGCGGCCATCGCAAGAATCGGCCGCGGCCGCAGAAATCGGCCGCACACTTTCCCCTAACCCCCCCCGCGAGGGCGGCAAATGCAGGGGCAGCCACGGGCAGCCTGAGGCCTAGCTACGCCACTGGAGGTAGCTCTTGGTCCAGAGTGCACTCTTTGCTTTAAATGGTGTAAATCCGTTCAGTAGTTCCTGAGAAATAAAAAAAAAATATATATTGATATCTGGTGACCGCGGTGGATCCGTGAACCCTCCCGATCACATGCTTAATTTTGACTGGCTGTCAACACTCCAAACCAAGAAGTGTTGGCAGTCATCTTGTGACTCAGTAAAACCGAGTCACAAGAAAAAAAAGGAAGAAAATGGTTTAAAAAAAAAGAAAAGGGGGCAGGGTAGAAACACCCTGACCCCCTAGGCCTGGTCAGGGCGTTGGCCAAAAAAAGCATTTTTTAAAAACAATTTCAGCGGGATTCGCGCTGGGTGCGCGAATCCCGCCGAGAAAATAAAAAATAAACGAAGCACGGTGTCCCACTCTCCGTTTTAATAAGCCCCCGGGTGGGCCAGGTCCCGGGGGCAATAAGTAAAAAATATGCGGGGGCCCGCAGTGGCCCCCGCAGCCCCGGGGTCCGCCACCTCCCTGGGGCATGATTAATATTATGCGGGGGCACGTGGCCCCCCCGCATCCCCGGGGACCGCCACCTCCCCGGGGCTTGTATAAATTATGCGTTGGGGGTCCTGCCCCCACGCTGCCCCGGGACCACCACCTCCCCGGGGCATCTGTATAATTATGAAGGGGGGCCTCCCGGGACCCCCCAAACCCTGGGGACTGCCACCTTCCCGGGGCATTGACTAAATTAAATACGGGGTCTGTAGCGGCCCCGGGGACCACCACCTCCCCGGTGCTTTAAATCTGTTGGAGGGGGCCGCACGGCCCCCCTCGTGGAGCCCTCAATGGCCCTGGGGACCGCCACCCCCCAGGGCCGGCTCTAGCAATGTCCCGGAGTGCCCACCCCCGGGACATTGTAGTTTGCAATGAAAGGGCGGGAGCAGAGCAAGAAACCTGCTCTCGCTTCCATGAAGCGAAGCAGAATTGCTTTTGGACAAGGGGAGCTGCAGGTCAGCAGCTCCCCTTGTCCAAAAGCAATGTCGGCTCCCGCAGGAGGCGGGGAGCCGGCTGGGACCGTGGGGGCATTGGGGCTCCCCCTGCGGTCCCCAACGTGAGGGCCGGCCCCGGGGGATGGGGACCCCGGGGCCAAAAGTGGCTCAGGGAAAGGGGGGCCACGCGGCTCCCCTCCCGTGAAAAATTTAAATTATTTTTAAAAAACGAGGCAATGCTGTGGGGGATGGGGTCCCCGGGGCCAATAATGGCCTCAGGAGGGGGGCCGCACAGCCCCCCTCCATAAAAATATATATATTTTTTTAAATAAAAAATTGTGGCCATGCCCTGGGGCATGGGGTCCCCAGGGCCGAAATCGGCCTCGGGAGGGGGGCCGCTCGGCCTCTTCCCGTATTCTTTTTTTTTAGATAGAAATGTCGCAGGCCCTGGGATATGGGGTCCCCAGGGCCCATAAAATATTGAGAGAAGGGGGCCACACAACCCTCCTTCTAACTATAAAAAAGCAAAATAAAGCCGGCATCTCGCCGGAGGCCCCGCCCCTCCCTGCACCACTCTGCAAATGCGCCTCCTGGCGTGTTCTGGGTTGGAGGATTAAGTCCCCTAGATCCTTAAGGGTCCTTAGGGGCCAACTAGCCCACCAGGTACCTCCAGTAATCCCCACACAGTGGGATTTTTGAGAGGTGGTCCGAGGCCATGCCCCTTTTTACACCACACTGCAAACATGCATCTTGGCGCACTGCTGGTGGGGCGATACGGTCCTCTTGTGTCCTGAGGACCTCAGGACTAAAGTGGACTTCATCCCCCGAGCAGCAGTGCGCCAGGAGGCGCGTTTGCAAAGTGGTGTAAAAAGGGGCGTGGCCTCGGACCACTCTCAGCAATCCAGCTGTGTGGGGCTTACTAGAGATAACAGGAGGGCTAGTTGGCTCCCAGGGACCCTCAGGAGGCAAGGGGACTTCATCCCCTAACCAAGAGTGCGCCAGGAGGCGCGTTTACAGAGTGGTGGAGAAAGGGGGCGTGGCCTGTGTTCACGTCTCAGAAATCCCACCATCTGGGGCTTACTGGAGGTGTCAGGTAGGCTAGTTGGCCTCTAAGGACCCTCAGCATCGAAGGGGACTTTAATCCCCATCCAAGAGCGCGCCGGGGAGCGTGTTTGCAGACTGGTGGGCAAACGGGGCGTGGCTTACCAATGCTGCTGTGAGGGACTTACTGGAGGTAATAGGAGGGGTAGTTGGTCCCCAAGGACGTACTTGGGGGCCAACTGCCCCTCTTGTTACCGCCAGTAAGTCCCACTAAGTGGTATTGCTAAGAGGTCTTCGGAGGCCACGCCCCCCTTTCTCCACCTCTCTGCAAACGCGCCTCCTGGCACACTGCGGTTTGGGGGATGAAGTCCACTTTACTCCTGAGGGACTTTGGGGGCCAAGAAGCCCTCCTGGTACCTCCTGTTAGTCCTACGCAGAGGAATTCCTGAGCGCTGGTCAGAGGCCCAACCCCCTTTCTGCACCACTCTGCAAATGCAACAACTACGTTATAGTTATAAATTAGCATTTAAAAAACCTTAGAAATTCACTGAGAAAACCATAAGTTTCAGGGACGTTATAGTTAGTAATTAGCATTTAAAAAGCCTTAGAAATTCACTGAAAAAAACCATAGGTTTCAGGGACGTTATAGTTAGAAATTAGCATTTAAAAACCTTAGAAATTCACTGAAAAAATCACAGGTTTCAGGGACGTTACAGTTAGAAATTAGCATTTAAAAAACCTTAGAAATTCACTGAAAAAACCACAGATTTCAGGGACATTATAGTTAGTTGGACATTTCACTCGTACAAAACCAGAGAAATTCGGCCGTTATAGTTAGTTGAGCTAACTATAACTCGCGCCCCCACAATGACCTGCTGATGACGTCACATATTACATCACTCATGACATGGTCAGTGACATCACTGATGACATCACTGATGACATCTCAAATGACATCACTGATGACATCACTGATGACATCATCCACTTAATATCTGATGCACCTCCTCACACCCTAATATAACTTTTCATACACCTACTTTAAAATATAGACTACCATTCTCGAAACCATAGACACACCAATTCCATCTAGTACATACCCACTCACTGATTCAACGGTCTACACACACATCCACTCACCCATACAGTCACTCATTCATGCAGTCACTCATCAATGCAGCCACTGATATATGCACTCATACACTCATACAGACACTCACACACCACCACTCACCCATAGTTAGTCACACACCTAGTCATTCACCCAAAGAATCAATCATACTGCCATTTACTCACCTATACAGTTATACACACACCACCTCACTTATTCATACAGATAGTAAAAAATACTTACTCTCATCTACAATTACTCACACAAGCACACACTCACCCATATAGCCACTCTCACGCTCACTCACTCACACAAACAGTCACTTATATACTCCAACACTCACATATACTGCCTTTTACATATGCAGTTACCCATATACCACTGAGACATCCATACACTCACCGAAAAAGCCATACGCACACTCACTCAACCATACCGTCCCTCACAGACGCAATCATGAATGCATACACCCAGGGATTCACTCACTCATATATCCATGCAGGGAGTCACACAGCCCCTCACCCACCCTCACAGACACTCAGGCACCCATACAGGTACTCAGAAAACGAATCAATAACCCATATAGACACTCATGTACCGACTCACCACCCCATGCAGCCATACACACCAACACACCAACTGACAGACTGATACACACATTTACACAGATTATTCACTCACCCATACATTCACTAAGACACGTTTAATCACTCACTTATACAGTCAGTCATGCACCCAACAAATCATCCATACAGATACTCATACACCCACTCATTCTTCAAATACACCTTGGCGTATATATATAACATTCTTAAACTTTTTAGAAACACTCACACTCACAGGATGATGTCATCAGTGATATCATTTGAGATGTCATCAGTGATGTCACTGACCTTGTCATGAGTGATGTAATATGTGACGTCATCAGCAGTGCATTGCGGAGGCAAGAGTTATAGTCAGCTCAACTAACTATAACGGCCGAATTTCTCTGTTTTTTTACGAGTGAAATGTCCAACTAACTATAACGTCCCTGAAACCTGTGGTTTTTTCAGTGAATATATATATATATATTAACTGAAAAAACAAAGGTTAAAGTAACATTATAGTTAGGGGTGATAAGAAGATTCGTTTTCGTTTAAAAAAACCTTAGAAATTCACTGAAAAAAACCCAAAGGTTAAAGTAATGTTATAGTTAGGTGAATTTGTCAGTGACAACATTAACGTTTAGAACTAAAAAAAACACAGAAATTCACAAGTTATAGTTAGTAACGCTAACTATAACTTGCACCCCTGCTATGCACTGCTTGTGACCTCACATATGACATCACTCATGACATGTTGTATGACATCATTTATGACATTACTCATGACATCTCAAATGACATCATTGATGACATCACTGATGACATCATCTAAGCTTCTTATGTACACATAGCTCTAGGAATGAGTATACCTTTAAAGCTAGGAAAGTAAGTGCAAAGTAGCTCAGAAGAATATGAAGTGTCTTTACTGCTATCATACCTACAACCCCCATAGGTAAAGCAAGCTTGTGTTTTTTGCAACATTAACCCTATAAAATTAATACCAATTAAATAAGAAAAATTGCGGCAGGCCTGTATTTATTGGTTTATGCCCTAGGGCTGGATACCCCCAGCCCCTGTAGAATGTCACCGGGACCCGTGGGATGGGGTCCCCGGCGCTGAAATCATCGTAGGGAGGGAAGCCGCGTGCTCCCCTCCCCTACAAAACGTCACCGGGAGCTGAAATCGGCCTAGGGAGGGGGCTGCATGCCACCCTCCCCCTCATAGCTCCCTGCCGCACAGCTCCCGGGAACCAATACAAAGCGATGCAAAGGCTCCCCGCACAGCTTCATCAGAACTGACGCCGGACGACGCAAAGTCTCGTAAAGCAACGCTGCGCAGACTGCGCACCAGGATTTAAGATACTGTGTTCAGCGGACCAAAGTGGGTCTCTGTAGCTGGCCCGTGCTCCATCGTGGTCGGCCTGAACTTGTGATTTTGTCCCGGTTCGGCGCCATCAGATAACCACAGTTGCCACTTTGTGCTTTTGGGCGCTATTGTCACTAAAATGTTTAAAATTGCATATCTCCGGTTCTACCAAATGGATTTTTATGGCTTTAGTGTTGATTTCTTTATTACATTTTGCTCTAATATTATAAATTGGTGTGGGATTTTTATTGTTTTGTACTTTCACTTTATTACTGTTTGAAGTGCTGCGTAAATACTTTCCCGCAGCCCCAATTAAGACTGACTGCTCTGTGCCAAGCTACCAGAGGTTTGAGAGGAGGCTAATTTGGGGTTTTCTTTGCCTCACCCTGACAAGGATTGTGTTTGCTGCTGGAGTAGGGTTTGACCCACCTCAATCAGCAACCCAACTTCTTACAATCACCCCTTGTGCAAAATGCAAATATATTACAGCTTTGTTACACCTTATCAGCACAACTGCCTAATGTCATGCAATATTGTCAAAAATTGTGTTCTCTTTCTATTTTTAATTGTGCATATGTTTCTTTTGTTTAGTATGAGAACCAGACGAAGCTGGCGCTTGTTGGAAATTGGGGGACAACAGGCTTGACGTACCACAAATATTCAGATGTTACTGGAAAGATTAAACTTCCAAAGGACAGCTTCCGCCCGTCCACCGGATGGAGCTGGGCCGGGGACTGGGTCATCAGCCCTGAGAAGACGTGAGTGGATACAGTGTTTTTGGCCAGTCCGATCTTTGGGTGTTTTTCCCTCTCATGTAACCCACAATCGTCTTTTATTTGTTTTACCTGTCATAATTTCAAACCATGGACTCAGGGCCGGACTGGGAACCGAAACCGGCCCTGGCAAACTGCTCGGCCGGCCCCCCTGCGGGGGAGGGTGGGGATCAGGCCAAGCTGTTTGCGAGTGCAGGTTTCGGCCGATTTTGTTACAGGGGGCCGATAGTGCCAGCCCCCAGTAACAAAACCGGCCCCCAGGGGCCCAAAACCAGCCCCCACCCTGGCGGCCCACCGGGGAAACGCCCGGTGCCCGCTACGGCCAGTCCGGCCCTGCATGGACTGAACATTTGGCAGGTCAAGAGCTTTCTCCTGATTAGCATGTTCTCTTGTTTAGCAAATGTAAAGAGAAAGGACAATAGTCATGTGTGTGCAGCGGCAACCTCCCATTATACTGTTGTATGATCCACAGAGTGGTACATGACAAACTGATGTTTTGTTAGTCAGCTCAGCAAACTAGACAGCAGCCAAGCCTTTGAACCTAGGAGAAACTGAATATTGCTCTCTCTTGGCCACTTTCATGCCTGTATTGACTGTGGGGTGTCTTCCTGTGAACCACATGGGCCAGTCAAGTTTGGCCGTCATGATCTTATGGCATGCCGATTGCGTGTGTGTGCAAGTCGCTGGATTTAGAGAACTGACCATGCGAGCCTTCTACAGCAGACTGCCCAGTAGTTCTCTTATTGTATTATTGCTTATATGTTTTATGTTTTTTATATGCTTAATTTACTGAGCCCTGTTAGCTATGTGCAAGGGTGAGGAACCAAGGATGTTGGCTGCAGTTGTGCTATAGTCACTCCGGAGAAATACTATATTGGTATACCCTATTGTGTATTATGTTTGTACAATAACGAGTGCATGTTTGCCTCTGTGCATGCATGTGCAGGAAGGCACACTGGTCTTCCTTTATGCAAATTTGTGCAGTCTTTGCCCACCTGCAGCACAGACTGTACTCAACAGGAGCCCGGGGTAGTTTTGAGCAGAGCTGTTTCTTCTTGAAAGGATGTTCTTGCTCCTCAATCAGTACTCACAGTTCATAGATGTGAGGGCCCCTGATAAAGGGATCAGGCTCAAAGCCATCAGGGGATCCGCGTGGATGTAGAACCTACCGAACGGCAGTGGATTCAGGTCGTGTTTTGGGGCGACCATCAGATGCTGGAGTCAGACTTACCGATAAGTTACTGAAAGGCTCAGCATCCATGAAAGGTATCAGGATTTCCTCTGCTATGAATTTTCAAGAGCCCATATCCCCGGGGCAATCAGGAGTAATGTCTCTGCCACGAATAACAAGATATCCACAGCGGCTGACATTTATATCCCAGTGTTAATCATTACATTACCTCTAATGTTTTCCACTTTTTGTGTAGCATTCTATGCCACGTTTTAGCTACTTCAAATCACTTTTAAAGGATCTTTACATTTGTGACATTGTTGCAGATTCTCTTTGATCTATCGTTCTGGTCAGTTTTTTCAATGTGCAGGGGCATGGCCTACTCGGCGTGATGTGAGATTCAACATGTTTCACAATAAGAATGAAAAATTGCCAGGCATCCTCAGTCTGTCTGTGTGTGATAACCCTGCATGTGAACAGTGGAGCCCACCCTGCTTACAGATCTTACAGATCCTATCAAATGGTTATGAGTAACACAACAGATCATGGATTGATAAATCAATTTTCCCACCTTCATATCCTATAGAGAGGCTTTTTAGGCATAACTTAATAACCATAATACATGTTACCATCCTTGTTCCACTAGCACCAATTGAACTGAAGCTCATGACATGCTTTGACCATAAACCTGTTATCACTCCTCTCTTTGTAATCATCCCTTGACAGTTTGCTGTACGACACCGACGCGGGTCACATGAGCTTCGTCGAGGAAGTGTTTGAGAATCAAGCTCGGCTGCCAGGTGGACAGTGGATTCATATGACCGAGGCGTATTCGGACGTGGTAAGGATTTCCCATACACCCGGCTTCCTTTGACGCTGAACGCAGACACTCTCATAATGTTTGCTGATTTGTTCCCTATACTAATGCATATTGATCCTGCAAGATGTGATCCACTCAAGGTGCACTTTAGGTTGTTTCTGTCGCCCTGTCTTGATTTTGGATTCTGAGATTTCTTGATGTGGGCAGCTAACGATGACTTGCATGCATGAAGAACTGAGAGGCCGGACTCTGGTCTGATGCTGGGAAGCGTTAGCTCTGCCCGTCAACGGGGTGCAGTTTAGCTAATTTAGTGTAATTTGGTGCCTCTATCTGCAATCTGGAGTCTCAGCTATTATTAGTTGACTTATTATTAGCTGTCCTAATCTACAAAAGGCAGAATATTACATATTTTGACCTAAAGCAAGTTTTTTCCAATAAATAGATGCTATGTATATCCTCTATAGGACCACTGGTTCCTAGTGCAAGAGACAGGACTAGCATCAATGGCTATTGAGCAAACATATGATGGAAAGCACTTTAGGGGATTTAACGTATGCTGTTGAAAGAAGGAAGATTGCAGACCAACTTATGAGCTATAGAGGCCATATTAAGCTATATAGAGCTAATCATTAATGGTTTTCAGGACCGTGTTGTTCTGCCATCTTCACAAAGATTTTTCTTAGAAAGTCTGCGGAGGACTTCATAATCGAATCAGAATCAAATTTGGGAACAGTGAGGATGGTGCAGTTTTGCTCCGATGATGGATACGCGCACCATATTTTCTTCATTCTTCAGGACCCACCTTCCTAGATACCTTCACAGAAGGGGAGGCAGAGTCCTACAGTGTGCACTACCACTAATCACTGTGCATTTAATTGGTGTTGTAAGGTGCAAAGTACATGGTTCTGCTACTTTCGGACGCTTCTTCCGAAGCAGTCGAGCGCTTTACAAATGCTATTGATTGATTGATGGTTGTCTTGTTCATTCATAGATTCCTGGCCCTTGCTAAATCAATGGTATTAACCAAACATTTCCAAAGCCTGCTGTATAGTGACAAACTATAGATGCTTTTCTGTACATTCAGCAGTGTCTTACAAGGTATCTTACATCTTCAAGGAGCAGACTGTATGTACTTAGGCGGCCAACTTACGCCATCTTTCTGTCTTCGTTGTGTCTTCCAGAATGGAGAGAAAGTGATGCCCAAGGATGAGATTGAGTGCCTTCCGGGTTGGAAATGGGAAGACGAGGAATGGTCCACAGACCTCAACAGAGCCGTGGACGAGCATGGTAGGTCAGACGGGAGCTCTGATGTAGCACCAGTCATTAGTAGAGTACACTCAGCACAGGCCGCTATCTATGTTGTTACATGGTAGTATGTACAGTTACATGCATGTGTTGAGTGTGGCGTGTATTGCCTCTGCAGATGGGTTTTGTTCACGGAATAATAACATTGTTTGGGTAATGATGCTGTAAATTGGAAGCCAGACCTTTAACACCACAAGTCGTAGCTTCTGTAATTGTTATAGCGTGTGAAAAACATGTCATGTAAAGAGGCTACAAATAAAGTTAATAAATACTATTTTTTTGCAGACTGTTGATTTCATGTTGTCTTTGGTGTTCTTGTATTTGTGTTCAGATCCTGTGTTTACTAGTATCTCAAATAATGGTACTTTATGGGTTTGAAATTTGAGACAAGGGGCCAGATGTACGACCCTTTCATTTAGCACCTCGCAATTTGCGACACATTGCGATTCGCAAATTGCGAGGCGCTAAATGAAATGTATAACAGTGTGTTTACACTGTTTTGCGATTCCCAATGGGGTTGCAAATTGCGAGGCTCATTAATATTAATGAGCCTCTCTCAATTTGCGAGCCCATTGTGAATGCCAGCCCTCCCAGGGATGGTGGCCTGCTGGGCTCAGCAGACTACCATGTCTGGGACTGCTTTTTAATAAAGCAGTTATTTTTTTTTTATGCACCCCTTCCCCTTTGCAAATGCATTACCACCTACTTGAAGTAGGTGGTAATTGCAAGTGTTTTGCTACCGCAATTGCGGTCGCAAAACATTAGTACATTGTTTTGAGACTCGCAATTTGGAAGGTAACGCCCCTTCCAAATAGCGAGTCGCAAAAAATATTTAGCGAGTCGCAAAAAAATTGCGACTCGCTAAATGGGCTATGTACATGGCCCAATATGTTTTTGCATGCGCAAACGGGTTTGCAAACCCGTTTGCGCATGCAAAAACGGGTCGTAAATCTGGCCCAACATCTTTTCCACATTTGAGGTATGAGTATAACTAGCATCTTAAACACAAGTGAAATAGTCCGGTAGAGCTTGGGGAGACCGAGCCATAAAGGAGCAACTAGTCCTACTATGATACGTTGAACCCTTTTACAGACTCTCTGCTACCCGCATCCACCAGCGCTGCCTCTGTGGGCATTGCAGTAGACCTGAGTGACTGTCAAATATTATCACAAGAACTATGAAGACTTATTTGGGGCAGGATATAGTTATCGATGTTGAGCCTACAAAGAGTAGTCTTGAAAACATCTCTAAAATGAGTTTCATCACAAATACAGCAGAAGTGGCCCATGCATAATTCCAATGTCGAACGCCACAAATACTCAGGGAACGGCCACCTCCTAAAGACTTTAATCCTGGAATCATCCAGGCCAGGACTCAATGGAATCCAAACTCTGACCAAATCAGTGCCTCAAAGCACCTCAAGAATTTAGGCGCTGTGGAACAAATAGCTTTGTCAGCCATAGGTACCCCCAACTTCCTCCCATTCATAACCAAGATGCTTATCCTTTTCCACTCCTATCTACCAATCAAAAAATAAAAGACTGTGCTTTACTTTCATTCTTCATCTGCACTGCCAGTTAAGTGTCATAGACAGGCATCTGGAGATTGAGTTTATATTCCCCAAGTAACTCATATAACTGTTTCAATGATATGTTTAATAGTGGTGGGGATAATGCTAAGCTTTGCAAGACCTCACAACTGATAGGGGAGAAATGTAGGGACACTCATAGCATCTCTTTCCTGTTAATCAAGAACTAGACCAACCAAGCCTTGCTCCTCTGGGTGGTATCAGCTACTACTTCCAGGTGCTGCAAGAAAAGTGCAGGATTCACAAGATTGAAGATATCGAGTGAGCAAGATCAACATTGGCAGTCGACTCTTGTCTCAAGTTCGGAGGAGCTGGTTCTGAATATCTACCAAGCCTGATCGAGTCCCATCTCCTGGGTTCAGTTCCGACTGGTGGCCATCCCAGATTCAGTGCATCGACAAAGGTTTCTGCTGTTGATCACACACAATGGCTTCCGAGATCTCACTGATCAAAGGAAGGCGAGGAAATGGATGGTAGCTGAAAGGATCCTCAGCCAGGAAAGAGCCTTGCTTTTTAAAGGTGGTGGAATGACTTCTTTCACAATACATCTGCCGCATCCCCAAGCTAAGGCTGCTACTGAAAATAAGTGCGACAGCTGAAGCCAGGATACTTGTGAGGGACTTGCTGACCCTTGATAAGAAAGGGACCACGCAAGAGGAAGAGCAGACCAACTTGAGGATCAGACCTACCATTTGCTCCGGGGTCGTCTCAGCTCAGCAAGGCTAACAGGTGACCCAAAGCCCTATCTACTAACAGGATTTACGCCAAAACAAAAATACGGCTCCTTGAGGCAGGCGTTAAGTTGGAGAAATCTTTTAATTTCTCGTAAGTTTCCAATCATTGCATGCGTGCTGCACTGTAGAGCTGACATCTAATGTGTGAAAAGGTTTCAACTTTACAGTGCGCTAGAAGTTAATAAATGTACCCCTAGGTGTTGAACCTGGGGTTGGTGCAGATCCTGTGACACAGCAAGGTAACCATTGATCAAGCTATGAACATTACCCTAGGCTTCAAGGAGGCTTTAACCTCCCTCAGCATTTCAGTCTTGAGAGCACACAGTGGACAAAAGCGCGGTTCACTCCATTCTTAAGATAACAACCAAATATTGTTTGTTTCCTGCTGTTTCTAAAACATGCTGTAGCTGATTCTGACTTCATAAAAGTGGTAACAATTAGGAAAAAACATTCTCTCTTAACAGGGTCCATCCCATGCAGCAAGTACTATAGTTTATGTATAATAGCAGGAATTCTACCTTTACTTTTCAGTGATAGGCAAATCCTGACTGATGTCACGGTGGGAACACACCTGAGACTTAGTAATCCTAGGTTGCATACCTTGGGGGGCACTAGCCCTGAAACAGCACACACAAGCGATATCAGAAAGGGTTCCAGGGCTCAATGTTTGGCGAATTGTATATTTTCTAATTTCTCGCTGCCTAAGGAATCTGTTGGTGGTTGTGATCTTATCATTGGCCGTCAACTAGTCAACAATAGGAAAGTAGAGTTTCAATGAAATTTCCAAATACCCAACTATACTCTTCGGCTTCCTCACACAGGAATATGTAAGAGGCGAGTGTGGATATAGCATAGCAGGCATGTGCAGGAGTTTACTCGGTTTGAGCATGCAACAAAAGTGAAACCCATGCAGTCAATTTTAGAATGAGTTCCGGTAGAAAAAGTTAGCCATCAACACCAGAAACATAAGATAAGGTTGAAAGCAATCAATATTTTCTTATCACATTCTACAGATTATAAAGAGTCTCTTAGTGAGTGGGTACCAGAAAATACATTTTTTTTATTTTTCTGTAAAAAGTTGGTGTTCTTGGACATCGCCCATTGGGACGGAAACGTCATCTGCATCGTAAAGACATGTACCACTGCCCTGAAGTGCCCAGGTGTATTGTTGTCTGGATCCCTAATGCTGATTCTTATGTCATAGGTGAACACGGATCATGCATGTGCCCCATGACATAGGCCTGTCTCTTGGATTGCGGTCTTGTTGGACCAGGAGGGTCACCCAAAGCGCTACTTTCATAGGGTTGTATGACGGAACAACGCAGGGAAATACTTTGCATGCCTTTACATCGCATTTTATTCCCTGCATTTTTTTTAGAACGCATATGCTTTTACAATGTATGCCTTTACATGTGTTGTAAAGGCATACACGTTGTAAAAATATGTGTGGTAAAAAATGCAAAGTAAAGGCACAACGTAGTAAAAACCTTATTTTAAAGTCTGTTTCCCCCTCATAGTAGTGGAAGGCTACCACCTTCACAAGGATTTAAGTAGCAAGAGTGTAGTTTTGCAGCATATCGTGAAGGGATCATAAGTAGTGGACAGGATCTTTTTTACCTGTGTCACTGGAGTGAGGCCTACAGGCTCACTCACCTTTTAAAAGTTCCTCTGCTATGTTCATAACTCACCCTTGTCCTACATCAGGTAGATGTGAAGTGCTGTGCAGCACAGGAGTAGTGACTCTGCATTGGTTGTATGTGTCCCTGGGAAGGATACAGTACAAGAATGGAGCAGTACTGTGCAGTTAGTACATGTATTGGGTGTATGTATGCCTGAGAGGGATACATTCCATTAAACATGTAGTGCAGTGCATGTGTGGATAAAGCATGTGCTGGGTGTATGAGGGCTTGCATGGAGTACAATACATGAAAGGTGAAGTGTTGTGCAACGCACACATGGTGAGTGTGTGTGCTGGCAGTGTGTGTGTGTTTGTAAAGAGCACACCCTGGTTAAATATAGAAAAGCCTCAATGCTGAACAGTGCACACAGACTCTGTGTGCTGAATGCATGTGTACATGTAAGGGTACAATGCATGGAGGAACAGTGCTGGATGGAGAGTCTGCTGTGAAAGTACATTAAGTAAGTGTGCCTGCAATGATACATTGCATGGAGGACCCTGGGTTCCATTTTGGGAAGCCCCGGCCTGGCTGGTGAAGACATAAGGAGCAGAGGAATCCCCTCAGACAGATTTGTGTATTAATGCATTACTGTGAGCTGGATGGGACACACTGGAGGGAAAAGGAAGAGACTCCCTTTACATTTCCAAAGACTGCTCTTTGCTTCAGTGATCGATCACAAGGAAGAGGCCTCTGGACACATCTCAGGAAGAGAGATGGTGCTGATAAGAGAAGTATAAAGAGTGGGGCAGGGAGTCTGGGATTAACCTTTCAATGCACACATCACTGTGGCTGACATCCAGGTGTGAACTCTGGTCACTCCCATGAATTGTTTGTTGGACAATCAGCTTTGGAGTCTCTCCTGCTGTGACCAACATCTTTCATGAAGAAAGAAGGAGAAGTGCCCACTTGAAAAGAAGCAGAACCCCAACATAAAACTTCAAAGACCCAGATCCTAAATCACATTTGGGCCCTGATTACGATGTCGGTCGGACGAGCGTCCGATCGGTATCGTGTAGAAATGGAAATCAACCAACTATTAGTCGGCGGTTTCATCCGACGAATTTGGATGCGACCGCCCATTAGGCGGTCCGAAACATTAATTTTTCCATTGCGGCTTGTGCAGCGGGCGGAAAAGGGCAGCAGCACAACCTGCATTGGAAAAATGGATGTTTGCAAACATCCATGCACCATGCGGTGCCTGGCACGGGGGCATGGAGGTTTGGGGGGGCACCACTCATAACAGATGCCACTGAGGGAGTGGGCCCCTGATGTGGGCCCTGATAGGGGCCCCTAAAGTCTGTTTCTGACAGCCTTTCAATGTAAGGCTGCCTGAAAGTAAAATTGTAATCCGTACGGGGTGCCTGAGCAGGCACTGCCCCATTGTAGGGGATTACTTTCCAGCCGACGGTCAGACGGCTCCTTGAGCCCGTCGGAATGGTCGGTCTGTGTCTCCGCATGCTGCCTCCGAACACCACGCATCTTAATGCGGCGGTCGGACTACAGCACTAGATGTCAGTCAGACCGCAACCAACAGGCCATCGGTTGCGGTCCGACCGACATCATAATGAGGGCCCTGGTGTCTAGAAAAGGACTATAAGAAGCGCAAGTTGAGCCCCAAAATTTGTCATATGCCACGCGGCCAAACGGGCTGTGTTTGATGTGGAAACTCATTAAGACTTCTGTCTGTGACCAGGATCAGGCCGTATTATGCAGGACTGTTTTTGGCGACTCCCATATGCCAGGAGAGGGCCACCGTTGACTGAGCCAAGTATCGAGCTATGTGCAAAGGGCGTCAAGCCAACCCAGTATAGCAGAGGGGACCACCATTGAAGTAGTTGTGTGACCAGTGTGCCAGGACTTGTGAACGCCTTAGCGGCAACCCCTTATGCCAGGATGGGCCACCGTGGTGTGTACGATTGCATCTGAGGAGTCTACATTGCGTCCGGAAGGTACTGCAGCAACCATGTGTGGCAGGTGCAGCTGCAGCTGCCGGGACCAAATCACTAAAGACTTCAGACCGTCGCCCGAGACTGGAATGAGACTGCAAACAGTGGGTTTAGCCACACAGTGAGATCTGCTCTGATTGAATCCCGAGGACTGGGAGGATGTCGAGGGGGATGATGGGCCCACGCTAGACTCCAGTGGAGAGACAAAGGATTGAATTCCCCCCACTGGACTTACCACGTCTGTGAGCTGGAGGCTGCTCCAATCGCTGGGGAGAGCCGGCAGTACCACTCCGGAGAGTGAGCCTGTGCCTGCCTGAAGTTACTGCGTGTACTGCGAGCAGCCCGACTTCTCTGAGCAGGATCTGATCTCGCAAGTGCCCGCCCTCAGGGCACCCACTGTAACGCCATACACTTCTGTGTGAAAAAGTGGGTAAGACTTGAACTGGGCCTGTGGGCCCCGGGGGATTCGCTTCTGAAGGTGATGCAGCACCATAGACACTTTTCACTATATTCCTAAAGTCAAAGGTAGAACTCTTGAGTATGGCGTAATAGTTTCCATTCCCTTGATGCGGCCACCAGTGAATGGGGAATAAACCGACATGTTACACGAAGGAGGGTGGGACAGGGATTTGCCTGACAACTACTAGAGCCCTGACCTCAAGGGGGATTGCACCATGCTTCTGAATGTCATATTCCTTTGCATGTGTAGAGTTAGAAATAAAATACAACTTTTTCTTATAACAGCAAGTATTTGGCTGAACATTGATTCATTGTTTGTTCTGTTTGTACTTTGAGTTATGAGTCATGTTCATTGACCTGTATGTGCAGCCCCCCCGAGGGAGCCTTAACTGCTTGACCACAGCTACCACTGAGAGTCAAGTGCAGAAGGGGTACTTGGCCCAATTGGGCGGGGTCCATAGTAGGCCGGGCCTCGGGACATCAGGAGTAAAAGGTCTCAGCCTCCACCGTTGGGCCCAGTAACTTCTGCTTGCCCCGTGGCCCTCTGAAAGGGGTTCTGACAATACCCCATATATTTTATATCTTATAATTTATTATTCTAATCAAGGGCTATTCAAGCTGCTGCATGAGGATGAAAGTGGCCTGTTAAATCCTCCAGGTGCCGCCACTCCCGTCCCAACACCCTGGTCATAGAAACCCTATTCACGAGAGTGGTCAATGTAAGGAGGTTTTAAAAGGCACCCCTTGTGTTCTCGTAGGACTATACCATTCAACTGAGCTGTCTTACTTTATCAAGAAATATTTTTGCATGTATACAGCAATAGTTCTAAATAATAAGGAAATTTGTTATTTCAATGGAATTTTTTTTTTAAATGTGGGATTTCGTAGTCGGATGAAGGAAGAATAAAATGAATAGGAAATGGTGTGGGAGCATAAAGTTTACATATAACACATAGTAGGCATGCTCTATCAAGATTAGCGTACCTTCCATATATGCTTAGGCGGTGTTAGAGGACTCCTCCGGATTCCATGAGATTGCAGCACTATGGAACTGGGCTTTCCTATGATTAAAGATCTGTAGCTGTTCAGATCTTTATTATGCAATGTTTGCAGAGAGGGATTAGTATATGTTATGAAATAATTGTTCCTATTTTTAAGGTTGGGAATATGGCATCACCATTCCTCCTGATCGCAAGCCAAAGTCCTGGGTCCCCGCAGAGAAGATGTACCACACCAATCGGCGTCGCCGCTGGGTTCGTCTTCGCAGAAGAGACCTCCAACAGATGGAAGCCTTAAAAAAGGTGAGATATGTATGTAGAAATGTAACCCTCTACAACAAAACAATTGTACAAAAGGCTGTTTCTCAAGAGTCCTACTGCAAAAGAACATAGGCTTTTTATTTATATAGGGGCACATGCATCAAAGGTTTTTGCGATCGCAAACGGTGCGATTCGCAAAAATCGGCCGTTTGCGATCGCAAATTGGCCTTTGGAGAGGCATGAAAGTGTTTCCTATGCACAATTTAAGAATTTGCAATTATTTGCGAATTCCTAAATTGCGATTGCATTTAAGGAATCGCAATTTGCGATTCCTTAAATGCAATGCTAGAAGCACTTTCAAATAGCGATTTCGCTATTTGGGACCGCAAATTACAGACAAATCAAACTTGTCTGTAATTTGCAAAAACTTTGAAAAATGCACTAAAATGCATTTTTTAAAGTTTTAGGTTACACACACACATGCCCTTGGGGCATGTGTATGCGCAACATGGGTGCACATCACAATTTCAGGGGTGCAACAGGGTGTCATTTTGATACCCTTGCATCCTTGAAATTGCATGAGCAATTTGCGAGTACCTACTGGTACTCGCAAACTGCGCATACCTACTGGTACTCGCAAATTGCGCATGCAATCTCCAATTCATTCCTAGGGGCCCCTAAGAATGAATGGGACGGCATTCCTTAATTGCGACTCGCAATTTGCGAGTCGCAATTAAGGAATGTTTAGGAATCGCTATTTTTATAGCGATTCCTACATGCATAGGCTTTTGCGATTCCTTAATTGCGATTCCTTAATAATCGCAATTAAGGAATCGCAAAAGCCTACCTTGATGCATGTGCCAGATAGACAATTGTGGTGGATGCTGGAAATATCCCTTAGTACTGGTTGACCTTCTGAAACCCCATTTTATCTGTTGATGTTGATAATTTTGCGTGTCTTACTATAAACTACTAAACAATAGTTTGTTTCCAGAGTCCCTCCCACTTCATTTTTTAGTGTGATGGGCAGAGGCCTAAGAGGAGGCCTTGTCAGCTGCCAATCCTTGGCTGATGCACAATGTCCTGTGACTTGTCTCAACAAGGCTTTACCTCTTGACCTCTCAGGCAGCTTCATGCAAACCCTGGACTATGGATGGTCTGAGATGACAACACGTGCCCGCGCTTGGGGACACGCCTTGTGTAACAACTAAGTTAACACATTCCTACTGATACACCCACCTTTGAAACTTAATAGTGCTTAGATATTTTTGGATAATACTCCAGCATATAACCCATGTTTATCATCAATAACATTACTTATTCTCATTGTTAAACTGCATCTCACAAATATGCTGAGCCATTCTTAATTTACCAAAGGTACCAGCACCAAAGCATTGCAGTTATGTAAATATAAGATGCTGGAGAGATACTGCCCTCTACTGGACGCTGATTGCAAGCAGCCCTCCTCCGCTTTAGCTCCTTGTGAATCAAGAACTCCCACTTCACCTGCCAGAGTTTGAAACCAGTGAAGAATATTCAGTTTTGGAGCCAATGTTCACCTTCACGCTGTTGTTCTAGTCCACGTCAACGAAGTAACAAACAAAACTGACCTTCAATTGATAAAATCTATAAAAATCGAACCCCTCTTTCATCCAGGTTTCAAGGCGAACCTAGTAGTATGCTGAGCCTTTGTATCACAAATATATGAAGAGTCTTTAACATTTCTAAGAGCCTGCAACTTGGCCCCCAGGTTCGCCCTAGCCGGGTCTGGTGGCTTAGCGGACTAATGCGTCCACTGTAGGGGCCTGTGTTTGACCTCATGGTCGCAGGTTCGAATCCAGTGGGTCCACTCAGCCTTTCATCCTTCTGAGGTCGATAAAATGAGTATCATTGAGTTGGGTAACAATAAACATCTGTTATTCGGCGCCAAGATACCCTTGGGTGAACAAGTGCTTTACAAATACGCATGTTATGTTATGCTTTAGGCCTTACGAGAACAGACTGTGTGATCTCTGAAATCCTTATTTTGATACAAGTATAAACTCCGCCTGGCCCCAAACATAATCAGGGGGTAACTGGCCTAACTCTGCAAGCCACTTAATACTTGCGACCAGGAGCCACTATTCTCCATGGCTACTAGAATTTCAAAAGGTAATTGGAGAAGAACCAATAAAAATATTTAAAGTCCCAAATCCCCAAAAGGGATGGGGCATACAAGTTTTAATGATGAGTTACATTGTGGAAAGACTTTGCACAATATAAACAAGCATTGGCAAAGTAAATAGCTCTGGCCTTGGCAGGCCTGTGATTTTTTCTTTCTTTTTTTTCTTTTGTATGTTGAATTTGTAAGGCGCACAGCTACCCCAAGGGGTTTCCCGTCGAAAGCATATGGAATACAATTTTAAAGTGTAAAAGTAATCAGATTAAATGTGCTGCCAGTTAAAGGTGGTGTGCCAATGCTTGGAAAGGAGGCAATCGAAAAAATACATATAACAAAAATAAATTCAAAACAGGAAATGCTAACAGAAATGAAAGCAGAGAATGGTCTAACAGCACTGGAACTGAAGTGGACCACTTTCTAGACGCAGGTTTACAGGTGTGTCTTGCTGTGTGTGGATGGTCATACAGCTAAGGCTGTCTCTAGGCCAGACCTAAAAATGGAACAAGATTGTATTGAGCTGTGATCCATTTTTACACATTAAGAACCCGAGCTAACCTGGTGCCATCTCTAAATACCTTCAGGCAGTTATTTCAAACTGGCACTCAGGTGGTAGAAGAATGCCACATGCGTGACATCTCTTTCTAATGTCCAGTGTTCGACTGTGAATGGGACACACCAATAATAAATGTGAAGGAACCCTAGTGGCCTGGTTACAGTGCTTAATTTGAGCCGCTGGTTTCCGTTGCTCGGCACCAGTACTTAATTGTCAACACCGGCACTCATAACAGCTGCCACATGGTGGTGCTGTTTGTGTAATTTAGAGATGAGCAGAACAACAGTTGTTTATTCATTCAATATACATTTTAAACAACTAATGCCTGCCACCTAAGCCATTCTTATGGTTTTGGAGGCCTCGACCTCTCTGGATTTGTCATACTTGTAGGAGTGTGCTTTTTTAGACAATGGCAATGCATCCTCCTGGGCGCTCGGGGTGGTCCGTGCGGGTGAATTTGTAGCCGTCGTGGATTGTGATGGCGATGTCCGGTCCGGAGCAGAGGTTGGTCCAGGTTTCCGTGAACAAGGCGATGTCCGAAGAGGTGGCGGCGAGGAGGTCGCAGATTTCTGTTGCGTGTTTGTGGAGAGACTGCACGTTGAGGAGGATGCAGTTGAGCTGGTCGGCTGCGCTGTTGGTCGGATGGGCGGCAGGAGGCGCTGGTGTGCTGATGTGGCAGAAGGTGCGTTTGCAGTTTTGGCAGGCGCAGGGTGCAAGGGAATTCTACAGTGATGCTAGATGGCAGGTGGTGTGTCTTTCCAGGGCTAATGGCGAGGAGGGTCTTTGGTGCTGGGCGTGGTCCAGGGGTGGACAGACGCAGACGGGCTTGCCTTTGGCGCACCAGTGGTACGCCCGCCCTGCTTGGCCGCACAGCGGCCACCATTAAGTAGTGCTGCGGGGGGACCGGACAGAGCGGAGGCGGGAAATTCGGGAAAGGACACTGGAGGGGGCGAGAACGTCGAGGGAGCGGGGGTTGTAAATATATTTTATTAAAGATCTTACCCCGAGGCCGGCAGGGCCGGACTGGCTACCGGGCGTTTTGGTGTGCTGCCAAGCTGGGGGCTGATTTCACTGCGGTGGGGGCAGATTTCGTAGTTGGGGACCTGCATGTGCTTCTAAATAAACAAAGCAAAACAAAGGGTTTTAAAGTATACTTTAAAACCATTTGGTTTTCCATTGTTTACTTAGAAATGCCCGGTAGCCAGTCCGGCCGTGGAGGCCGGGTCCTGCATCTTCTGTGCTCCTGATCTCCTGAGTCTGCTTCCAGGAACAGGAAGCAGGCAGCCAGGCTCCCTCCCCTAAGCCAATCACAACGCTGCAATGCGGCGTTGTGATTGTTCTTGAGCGCCGTGACAAGGCGTTCAGCCAGGGGCTGGAGGGGTGGGCATGTTCTTCAAGCAGGCTGTGATGCAGCCTGCATTGCGAATAGGGAAGTGAGCATGACTTCTTTGGGCGGCCTGAGAGGGCTGACCAAACAGTCATTGCGCACTTGAGTGGGCATACAACTCCGCCCCTGCCCTGCTCCGTGAGTAGAGCAGCCCCACCCACCCTCCCGCCCGCAAAGGAAACATAGCATGAGAACATCAGTAAGTTATCATCATGTTATGTTTCCTCTTCTTGCACTGCTTGAAAGCAGTGGGACGATGCTCTTCCGCCATAGCGGAGGAGCCGCAACTGAGGTGCGGCACCCACAGGCGCTAGGCCTGGGACCAACTCGACCCCGGGGCCTCCTCCACTACGTGTCCCAGAGTCTCCTCAAATGGACATTGAAACCGTGGCGCAATCCTCTGCACTCTCTCCAAATCTGTGACTCAGCCAGCAGGAGCCTCAGCCAGACGGGATTTCCGCTGGGGTATCTCCCAATGCAGGTGATGCAACAGGGCCCCCTTATGCGTGAAGTTGCAGCGCTCCTGCCACACAAGTTTGGCGCAGCTCAGGGGCCTCACCCTCCACAGCGTCCGGCCAGCGCAACATCCTCTGGCCTGTGATGCAGAGAGGCGCAGCCCACCATTGGTAATCCCCTCCGTGCACCCTGGTGTAGTGGTGGCGCGTGGCATGCAATGCAGACCTCCCTACGTTGGTGCGCAGGAGGACCTCTACCGTTCAGAGCTCCAAGGGGCACCAGGCGGTCTTCTCAAAGAGGTCAGCAATGTGTCTCCATGCGACCTGGTAGACTTCACCACCAGGTAAGGGTGATCGCCGAAACCTCAATGTCTACCGCCATGGCCCAGCAACTCCACAGCACCTCCGCATCCCACTCCGGGTCCTAGACGCAGGCACAGTGAGGCCTCCGGGCCCCGGGGACTGTCCGCGCTTTCAAGGTTTTGGCTGCCATGGTGTTGCAAGGAGGGCGCTATGGAAAGTGATGCATCACAGGTTTTCCCCAGCGATGCACCTCTTTTCAAATATGTAGCCCTGATTCTGCATTTTCTCTTCCCCTGGGACTCTGGCTGGTCATCCTGGCTGTTGGGGTTTTTTGGGGGTGGTTGATCTGTGCTGCACTTGTCCCTGGCTGCTCCCTTCTGCATTCCATTGTTTTTCTTTAATTTTTTTCATTGGAGGTGGATTTATTGGCTATTTTTGCCTCTAGAAGCAAAAACGGTGAAGTTCTGTTGACTAACGTGAGTTTTTTGTCCGCAAATTGGCCTTTCGTCAGTTTTCGCCTGCTAACGTCAGAATTTGTATCGCCTTCCCGCTAGTGTTAGCGGCAGTTTTCACCAGTGCTACCTGAAGCTACCTGAAACTATTGTAAATACATCGCTGACAGTGCGATAGTTTTCGGCAATAGGCCGCGTTAAGAAAACTGCCGCTAACTAACGCTAACGCCAGTTAGTGGCAGCTCTTGTAAATATACCCCATATTTTTTTACGAATTAAGCCCTGAGCCTGGAGAGTTGTTTCTTAATGGAAAGAGGGTTTTGAAGAGGCCCTACAGTATGAACACAAAGTAAACCTGAAGCTGAAGACGAGTTTTACACCTTCACTGGGGTTAGCCGAATAAATGAGACACACCTTTTATTGCAAGAAGGCTCTACAGGCAGACTTGCCTTCTCCTTTTTCTATATTTAGTCAAGACTGCAGCATAATGTAGTCCTCCGTTGCCGCATAATTCCAATGCCCTGTTTATTTGTAAATATTGCCCCAGCAATGAGAGCACTTGTTTGGCAACGGTGCTTGAAATGGAAACATAGAAGTGCAGATACTTTGAACCAGAGTACCTGCTCGTTTCTGAGAAGTGCCGGTACTCTCCAATTAAACCTATTTTTACATCCCTCTTGAAAAGTGCCTGTACTCTCCCTCTCAAAATATAAAAGTGCCGGTACTCAGTACTGGCCAGTACTGGCCCATTTAAAGCACTGTGTGGTAATGTATGCTCGTGTGTGGCTGCATTGTTAGGATTGGGAGGCAAAGGAGAAACGTTGTACATTCCACATTCTTGGATTCACAGAATTACATTTTCTGTGAGTTCAGTGCACTTCTTGGCGTGGCCTCTAGATGTCGCTCTTGCACCGTATAGACTTGGGTATATGCTGATTTTGCAGTGTGGAAGTTTCGTTTGGGTACCCTCAGTTTAAAACAACTTAATTTGACAACTTTTATGTTCCCAACCTACAGCAGTGGCGTAGAAAGGATGCTTCAAAGCCATTTCAGTCATTGCACGCCCCGCCACCAGGTCACCGAAGTTCAGTCCGGTTCAGAGTACTACTGAAAGAAACATTCATTCTTGAGTGATTATTTTGTAGATTTGGTCGCATAACATCACGATGGTCATCTCAAAGAACACCGGTTTTTACTCTGCAAGAAAAGTGGCCGGTTTAAACGGTCAGTAGTTCTTTACGAACGAATTTAACTTGAAGTAGTTCAAGTTGCAATGCAGCGTTTGTCAGAAACTGAAGTTCCATCCACTATACAAGCACTGCCAAAGCCAACAGGTCTCGCCTGTGACACTGCAGCAAAGCCAATAGGTCTGGCCTGTGGCGCTGTAGCGCAGAGCTATTCCCTTTGCCAGTGCTTGTTTGCTAGTACTATAATTTATGGCAAAAACCATTCAAAGTCTTCTGCCTGCACACACACCTGCACACACCCCTGTGGGCAGCCATCTTGGAATTCTTTTGATATAAAGTGTAGTGAAAACCATTGTAAGATGTCCATTGTACATGCCAATGCGTACGCCCTTTTTCTATCTTTTATTGTTTTCTTTACTACTCTCTCAACCATTGGCTTGAGACATTGCCAATCAAATCTTAGATCAGCTCACAGGCATGGGCTGTCTTAACTCTTTCTGTCAGCTGTTTATGTGTTCTCCCAACTCCGATCGAGCCAGTGCTTAATTTGTAAAAAAACAAATAAGTGCCAGGGCCCTCGTCACGAGGCTACTGCAGCTTGCTCCACCCGTTGCCTCTGCCAGTTCTGCCAGTTCTGCCAATGACACCACAAACACAACTACAAACCATCACACTCCTACAAGTGGGCCAATTCAGACTATTCCAGGCCTCCAAAGCTATAACAATGGCTTGGGTGGTAGGTATTAGTCATGTTTAATGTATATTGAAGGAATAAACAACTGTTGTTGGCCTCACCTCTAAATTAGATAAATAGCGCCACTATGTGGCAGACTGTCATAAGAGCGGTGTTGACAATTATGTGCTGGTGCCGAACACCGGAAACCACCGGCTCAAATTAAGCAGTGTATGGAGCGCACTACAGTGAATGAGGGACTATTTTCATTATCTCTATAATATCTTCTTACTTTCCCTGCTGTCAATGGTGCTTTAGCTTCCCCTCTTCTCACCTTCGCTACTCCAGTCCAACGAGCAAAAACCTTTATGTGTCCTGAGGATCTACAAGACAAGGAGCGGTGGACGCTCCCTTTCTTACCTGACTGCCAAACTTCGCTTCGTACCCTCTGAACTAACCTTCCGTAAATTTCTGAAAGCATCCCTGTTTGATAAGTAGGCTCCCTGTTACGGTGTGTTCCAAATACTACACACATTTTGCTTTGACTTTCCCATGTGTTTACTGTGAGCACTTCCAACAATGCACTAACATGAAGCACCTTACAGTTTGCACAAGATCACTCTGTGTATTCCCCATTCCTAGCATTATTAAGGGGAGTAGTACTTTCCCTTCTAAAGAGTATGCCTGCCACACATCATGAAACTCTGCTTGTGAATGTGTGCTCTTCTCCAGGGCTGGCTCCCTACTGGTCAGCTTGTAGTGTGATGCTTGGAAGCCCAGCTCCACACAATTCAATCCTGACGTCACAGCTTCTGTTTTACCCTCTGTTCCATTTATAGCACCATTTTGCTGCCATAATCTTCTGCTCTCAGTTAGCTAAGGCAGGGGTTGGCAGCAGGAATGGCCAGCCATTGCTGGGTTATGCTCTTGGCTAGATTTGCAAGCAGGTTCCCAGGGTGTGAAAAACTCAAGTTTCTCATGTTTACCCTTCCATGTGTGTGCTTTGTACAGAGGGGACACTATCTGATGCTCCACCCCATCTGCATTGCATCCATGCTTAAGCAAGAGTGAATCCAGCCATCAGAATGCAGACTGGGGGTGTAGCTTAAAGCCTGGAGCTAAGCATTGGTGCTTATCTCGCCTCCCAGCTGGCTGCACCCATATTAGAGTTTTTCTAATTAAGACCATCTGTCCAGGGCATTTTTCCAGTTGTTTCATTGTAAGGACCCCTCCTGTGGTCTCATATCTACTGAGCAGGCCTCAGCCCACAAATGCTCTGTGTAATTTCCTTCCCAGTGCAGTTATAAAAACAAAAGTGGCTTTTCATTGTGACAGATGGCTACCTTCACACTGGGCTACCAAATATTATGAACTGACCCATTATAAGTTAACTGTACAGGTCTGGAACGCATCAGACCAATCACATCTGCGTAAACTATTGTCAGAGCGAATGTCCCTCCAGAGCAGCAGGTTTCCAAAATACAAACCACCTTTCGGCAGCACTGACTCTGTTTCTGCTATCACAGAGAGGGCACATTGCAGGAAAAGAGTTAGGGGAGGGTGGATTCAATATCTGGTGACCTTATAGAGTTCATGGTCACCCAGAGTGTTCTTATACTTGAGTCAGGATATAAAAAGCAGCAAAAAGGTGTGAGGGCATAGGTATTAAAATCTCTTTGCAAATTAGGTGATTATGAGTTCAACAGGTTTTGAGAGGGAGCCGGTGATTAATTTGTAAAGAAATAAGTGTTGGGGCTCTCGTCAGGAGGCAGTTTGCACCAGCCCATTTCTCCTGTTAGCTCTGCCTAAGTCAGAACCAACTACTAACTAACCATGAAACCCTACAAAAGGGCAGAGGATGTGGCATAATGACCAGAGCTGCTGACTTCGCAGTTGGGGAACCAGGTTTGAGTCTTGGCGTCAGCTCAACGTCCAGTGATTCTGGGCAAATCACTTAATCTCACTGTGCCTGCAAAAAATGAATGTGTCCTTAACTGGTGCTCATGAAAAGCGCTCCAATACCTTTGAGTCGAGTTTGCGCTATAAGCGCCAGTGTTGATGATTAATTGCCGGTGCTGATTACCGGAAACCACCAGCTCAAATGAAGCACTGGAGGGAGGTTGTTCCAAAGTCTGGCAGCAAAACAGGGAAGGAGGGTCCACCAAGACATGCTTACGTGATGCGAAGAATGGGGAAGAGTACTTAGCAAATAGACCAAAGAGAATGTAGCAGAGATTAGAGTTTGAACGTCTTCCATGGGTAAAGGGAGGTCCGCGCATTGCCTTCCTGGCATACCAGACAGAGGGTCTTAAATGTGACTCTCTTGCAAAGCAGTCTAACCAGCTGACAGGATATGTGGTCTGATTGACACTCAAAGAGCAGAGGTGCAGCTGCGGCACTTGGATGACCTGCAGCCTATTCAATGAATATTTAGGGAAGTCTAAATGTAAGCTGTTGACATAATGTAGTCCAGGTAATTTTAAGCTCTTGTAGTACCAGATGATTGGCAGCAAAATCTAAGAATGGAAAGCATTTTCTCAATGTTTTAATATGTATAAAACAGGTAAATGTAATTTTCTTTATGTGAGGGGGAAAAAGCAAAACGGAATCAAAACAACGCGATACCCAGATTCCAAGCTGTAGGAGGTGAGCCTAAGTAATGGGGCCACCATGCTAAAATCCAGACTCAGGCGGGGGCACCAAATCCCAGAATGTCAGTTTTGTCTGAAAGAGTCTGAGAGTATTGGCAACCTTCCATCCATCGAAAAGACTGAAACTTAGAAAGGTTGGTGGCATTGGGACCACTCAGTCCGAGAAGCACTAGTGTATCTTCAGCTGAAACGTAAACCAAAACTCTTAAGAGGAGCGACAAAAGTTCCAACATACATTAAATAATGTATGGCCAAGTGAAGATATCTATAGATCTCTACAGATTAGAGGCCTTAAGTCTGATTCTCACCAGTCTCTTAATTCAAGTTCCTTTTCATTTAAAATTCAGGACCCACCAGATCATGTGGAATGGATACCTCTTTATTTTGTAATTCCATGTGCGCTCCAAGGAAAAGATATATGCAAGTTGGTCCATAGGACATCCACCAGGAGCAAGGACTTCTCTGCTCAGCCTCCAGACCCACACTGACTCACCCAGCCAACATCCCAATCTACGTTCCACTAAAGCATCATCACTTATACAGGCTGATGAACGACACAGGCATAGGACGTAGCTATAACACATTCCCTTTACTTATAGAAATAACATAAATGCAGATGTATCAGTGTGTTTGGTCAAAAATACAATCCCACTCGGATCCGAAGAGAAGACTCCCATGGTCTAGTTGGCCAACAGTGTTAGAAGTTGCAGAACGCCAGTAAAATGAGTGTCGCAATCACCATCCATTGCTAATTTGGTGTCACGTAAGACCGCAACAAGAGCTATTTCTGTGTTGTGAGTCGGCTTGAAACCTAATTGAGTCAGGAGGTGTGGAACTCTGTCTAGTATCCCTAATAGTGGAGGAAGTAGAGAAAAAGTTAACCTGCTTTGGTAAAGACTGTTCATTGGCTCAAACATTATGGAGATTCTGAATAGTTCTAAATAAGTTGTGGCTTAACCTAATTTATTTTCCACAACTTGAAGATCTATGTAGGAGAGGAGATAGTAGAACCCAGACATCCATATGTTAGATCACATGTCTCCACCTGGTCATGTATATCTTCAATTCAAGCCAGGTTCTCTTCAACCCAACTCCTAACGCTTCACACACCCAATATACTTGTGTACGTGCAATAAAGTGCTCTGACGTGGCTGTGTGGCAACATTGTAGTAACCCCCTAATCTTCACCAGACGGCACTTGCACTGGTGGCCTCACATTTTAATGTCATGCTGTGTTCCGCAGCGTAAAGTTGAAGATTGGGAGTGTGAAGGCTGGGAGTACGCATCGCTCTTCGGATGGAAATTTCACCTCAAGTATCGCAAGACGGACAGCTTCCGCCGACGTCGCTGGAGGCGGCGCATGGAACCCCTGGAACGAGCTGGAGCGGCTGCAGTTTTTGCCTTAGAAGGTGCACTGGTAAGGACGGAATTCCTTATACAAATCCCGCTCGCGTAGGGCTGTTGCGCATATCTGCACATTTTTACACACACACTAGATTTATTCTTGAAAGATGTTCTATTGCATTGAGCGCCACATACAATTTCCCATGATTTGTTATTTTGTATGAAGGGAATGCATCTAATGATTTACTCCCAAAGTTAGTAACAGGCTGGACATAACATGTCCTGTTTAGTGTCATATGTGATATGCTGCACTCAGCGATTTTCAGGAGTTTGCACATTCATTGAAATGTTGAAAGCAGTTTATGTGATCTAATGTTTCACAATGTAGTCCATGTCTGACAGTATAAGACTGCTATGAAATCTCTCTCAGAAGATACAGCTCATTCAAAACCTTCGCAGCAGGCAGATGGTGAGGCAAAAAAGGAGCGGCCTGGCAGGGTGGGCATTGTAGTTGGTCAATAACACTATTGCCTCCTTATGCCCCCTTCTCAGTGACTTGTCACACACACGTCAAAGGCAAAACAACTATCTGAAAGATTGTAAGTACAATGTATATTATGTAACATATTTAGGCTACAGTATATGCACCACATGGTTAGTGTTACCGAAGTGAACCCGTGTTAAAGTTTGGTTTTGGTTTTTGGTAGAGGGAATGTGGACTTGTCAAGAACCAAAGCAAACTTTGAGGCATATTTATAAGAAAATGACCTAGTGCTGCAAGCCATCTTGCTGTGCCGAGCTGCGTCATTAGGAAAGTGCAGGGATGCGTCACATTTACAACAATACGATGGATCCTGTGCTTTTCTCTGTGCTGCTGCACAATTGGCTGCCTAGCGCCAACGCAGGCACCCTTGCACCCTGGTGCAAGGATGCCTGTGTTACAGGGATGATTGTTTTTGTGCAGGAAGGGACCCCTTTCTGCTCATATCTAGTCATTGATGGCACTTTCCTCCTTGTATGTGTGCTGCAAAATGCAGCACACATAGAAAGAGCAAAAAAACGAGGAGAAATAAAGGTATTTCTCCTCGTTGCCCCACTTTAACGCCTCCCCTGGGGAGGCGTTAGAATCTGACGCATTCCCAGGTTTATAAAACCTTGTAAATCTGGGAATGCATCAGAATCCATAGATGTTGTGTGGGAACGCCCACAGCAACACCCATGGAACGCCCCTTTCACGTAGAGTAATGCGTGAAAGGGGCCATTTTTACAAGGCCATGAAAAGCCATGCAGGGTGCCTTTGCATGGCCTTGTAAATATGGGCCAGCACAATGCGCCAACGGAGCAGCAAAAAAAGTGATGCTCTGGTGGCACAAGGGGCTTGTAAATTTGCCCCTTTGTCTGTAGCAGGGTGGATCTGTAGGTTGATGGCCATTTTTAACTACTGTGGGGCATATGTATATGAAAATGGCACAGCGTGGCGCTGCAGCAAGTTTTGCAGCGCCATGCTGTGTCAATTCCAAAACACAGGGATGGGCTGTATTTACAAGAATGGGGCGCACCCCTGTGTTTTCCCTAGCGCTGGTGCTAAAAATAGCTGCCTAGTGCCAACGCAGGCACCCTTGTGCCATAGTGCAAGGGTACCTGCGTTGCAGGGTTAATTGTTTATGTGCAGGAAGGTGCTCCTTCCTGCACATAAACAATCAATAATGGTGATTTTCTACTTCTATATGTGCTGCAGAATGCAAAAACGAGGAAAAATAAAACTATACCTCCATGTTGCGCAAATCTAACGCCTGCTTTTGCAGGGTGTTAGTTTTTGGCGCTGCCTCAGATTTACACATCCTTGTAAATCTGGGGCAGCATCAAAAAGCAATGGGCGTTGCGGTGGAACGCCCACAGCAACACCCATTGCACGCCCCTTTCACGCAGATACCTGCATGAATGGGTACCATATTTACAAAGCGACGTTAAGCCATGCAAAGTGGCTTAATGCCGCTCTGTAACTATGGTGCAGGGCATTGCCCCACTGGAACATTGAAAAAAGCGACGTTCCGGTGGCGCAATCCCATTGTACATATGCCCCCGTGTTTTCATTTATTTAGGGAAAGTGGGTAGACAATTTTAGAACATCGTAAACGAGTGCACCAATTTTTCTAGTTAAGCGAATAGGATATGAGACACTGTATTTCATATCGCTGCAAGTAATAGATGCTACAGTGACCAAATGTAATCTTCCGCTCGGTTGCACAACCATCTCATCAGCAAGCACTGGACACAGTTCGCTATCTTAATCAGTGATATTGCGCCTTGTATTACATGTATGTTATGTTATACATTATGTGGTATATGTTACGTCTGACATGGTAGGCTGATGCTGCTACAGACAGTATAATACTGACCCTATAAATATTACCTCCATCTTCAGGTGGTTAAAGAGGGCAGCTGCTTTCCATAGCATATCTCTTAGAACCCCGGAGAAAGAGTCCAGGTTAAGCAAATGCAGCCAGCAGTGGAACATTAAACTGCACTTACTTAAACCTAAGAAATACATTGTTGTCACCTCAGAGCAAGTGAAGGAAATGCTTACAATGTTTATCTCAATGGAGAATGGATTAGTAGGTGACAAACGTTTGTAAGTACGGGTGGAAAATCATGAGGCACTCAAGTTGGATGCCGTCCTAGGGAGAAGTGTTCAGAGTCAGGACTGTGCTAGTGGATACAAATTCAACCAAGACCCTGTTATCAGGGTCGTTGTACTCAGCTCTATGGCTTCGATAGAGTTCATGGGTTGTCGAAAGTTTCTTAAAAGCATTCATCACGTTTCTCCTCAAACCCTTCTCCACACCCTCTACTCAAGGATGGGGTTCTATGGCTTTGTCCTCGAGTGGTCCGCCTCCTGCTTGAATACTAGATCCCAGCTCGTCCAGATGAGCACCTCTGGATATGATCGGATCCACCGGATTTCCGAAATCCCTCAAGGCTCTATCATTGCTCCAGTAATCGTCAGCTCGTACATGGATACCCTGGGAGCCCTCCCAGCCAACGAGAACATCAGGACACATGATATTTGCACCCAACGTGCATCAGGAAATGACAATACATATGTTTGAGAATGTCTCCGCACCGCCCGGGCCATACTCGAAGCTCTGTTCCATGAAGACAGAGGTTGTGCTCATCACCAGCACTAATGGTGAAAAATAAGTGCACAAAAGCTTTCTGCATTGGACCTTGAGGGCCCTAGGATCACATGAAACCACTTGAAGCGCGCTGTGCAACCACAGCCGTTAACTGGTCAAGGCCTCAGGATGTTTGACAGAATGTCACCCACCCTCAGACATCGTCACTGGGCGCCTCTATCACTCTATCAGCCCACATCACTTTCAGAGTTAGCTGCATCACCAAGCTAGTGGTAAACCTTATCTGGCAAGCGAGATAAAGATGTTGGTGGACTATGTACCACACCAGCATCCTCATCGGGCTAAAAAAAAGACTACAGAAAGAAAAATGCAGAAAAACAGTGTATTCCTGGGTAAGAGGCATAGCACGTTCTAATCTTAGCATTTTCGTCTGGCAACCTCAAGGACTACCACTATTCATAATTACTCCATATTGCGTACATTCTCAAGTTTATCAATTATAGGGAAAAAGAGGGGTGTGCTGCTAGAGAAAATTTAAAAAATAAGATCATTGAAAATCTGTGCCTATCATGAACAGCAACTGGAGCGATGAAAAGGGCACCCCTTTTTAAGGGCTCAGAAAGGAATCCTGAAGATGTAGCTAAAGGGGGCGCCCTGAGATGAAACCAGAAAACATGGCGCCAGCATTCTCTTCCTCTTCTTGAGATGTGGGCAGCAGCCAGTCATGGACCATCGCGAAGACTTACTATTAATCGACCCGTTGGACAAGATAATGGGGAACACCTAAGGCCAAGTATTCGGCCGCATTTGCAGAGACAGGTCTTAAGGGATGCCCCTCCTTCTCAGGCAAACACCATGCTCTCATTCTTGGATAGGAGTATACAAAAAAGGAAAAGGTTAGGTGAAAGGTTAACTCGTTAGTGAGTGACAGAGTGGGCCCACTGGCAAAAGCGTTCAAGCAGCCGCTGCACCCCTGAGCGTTGCTACACGAGTCGGCACGGGGTGGGGAGGAGAATTCTATCTACCTCATTGGCATCACCATCTGCAGCAGGGAGGGGTTCAACCATGTTAAGACCCAGATGATTCTTAGAGATGAGTGTGGTTATGAGGTCACAAACTCCATGGTCATTGATCCTGATGAACAGAAACAGCTGCAAAGTAACCAGCTGGTTCACTGTAACATCATTGGTCGTGGAAGACGAGACCTTCCTTCCTACTTACAAATTTACAATCTACCCTAAGGTTTCGCATTGAATTCGCCAAGAAGGCACTCGGGAAGCTACTCTTTGCATCTTCGATGTCCTTCCCGATCAATGGGCCGCGTGCTTCTTGTGGAAAATCCGAGTAATAGAGGCTGAAATAAATCAATAAATCATAAACTTTGTGTTTGGCCTGACAATATTTTTTATATTTGTTGGTTTTATCACCAATTTGAAATCTAACTGTTCTATCTTTGGTAACCAATCCCCTGCTAGATCTCATTGTGACGTCATTCAGTGTGCGACCTGACACACTTCTAGCTAATTCAAATGCTGAACCTCTGTAATCAAAGTAGTCTCAGTTAAGAATATTTGACATAAATCTTATGCGTCTCGCATGGTGCAAATTTGTGACCTTCAGGCATTTTCAAACTGCAGCCACCTCAGGATTCCAGGCCGCCTGCAAAACCTTTCTGAATTACTATTTTGAAAATATTCACATATTTTCACATGCAAAAAATGCATAGGTGTTAAAATGCTTGCTAACCTTTTCAGTTTTTTTTACATTTCTCTACGGAAAAAATTGTTTTCCAGAAAACTTGCAATATTCTGTAAATCAATTGCGGTAGAAAATAGGGCATGAGGGAGAAAAAAAACTTGCACAATAAGCAGAATATCCTCTGGTTTTTTTTTTATTGCTGTAAAAATATCCACCAATTTACTTTTTCATTTGTACATATATGGTAGAATCGAAACAAAATCATAATTTTGCAATAGTCAGATGTGCAAATTTACAAACTATGCCCAAGCCCCCCTGTATACTTACGATTTTTCAAGTTCCTAGTTTTCAGGAGATTCAAATCATGGGGATTCTACTGAGGGAAGCCAGGGATCTTTTGTACATCTCTACTGCTTAGCGCTCAGTCATGGTGCAGAAACAATTTACTCAAACGTTGAAGGCAATGCTTGTTTTTTGAGCATATAGTACTATCAAAGTTAGATGCATCATTTCTCTAAAAACAAACTTGGTAATTCACAAAACATTTTATACACATCAGTCTTTTTAGGTGCATAATAGTTTGAATTTGGAGTCAGAAACTTCCAATCCTGATTCATACATTCAGATTTCCATGTATAGTAGACCACAAATCCCACTCCACTTATCACAGGAAATAATACGCAAGTGTAGTAGGTATAACCCTAAACCACGGTATAAGTTTAGGGTTTTGGTTGTAACATGGTTGTCTACGAAGAGGTGCATGTGTGAAGTTGGAATGTACTGAACATGCACCAGGCTGTAATGTTGGGGGTAGTCACAAATCTTCTAAATACTTTAGGCACCCAATTTGCAAAAAGACAGGCGTAAATATGCATACTTGTGTAAACACCACCTAAACATCAAAATAATATATATGGTCAAAGGGGAAGGAAAAGTGCACTGTTCATTTGTAAATTAAAAATAAAATGTAATCATAAATCACAGGTTTTCCACTGGGGGAAAACCTTACGATTTGGGTATATACACATAAAACTACGATTGTTGCAGATTTCAATACACACACATACCGATATTTTCCAAAAATGAGTATGTTTACAAAAACATGTGTAGGCTCCCAATGTGTGCAGTTACTAATTTGTTTCTGAATCGCCCATTGGTAGAATTAATAAAAAACATAAGATATTCATCTTTTAGTTAGCATGGACCTAGTCTCAATGTAAACCTTAATGTCACTACTGAGAAGTTTGGAAAGGTGGATTCTATTCAGCTTTACCGAAACTAGAAGGAGGAATGAGGGAAACGAAGAGGGGAATTCCACCACCCCACCGCCTCTTATGCAATCAAAACCTGGCAATAGGCTTTATGTCGAAATGAAACACCTGACAAATGCCAGCTCCATATTTTGCTAAAGCCCGGTCTTCTTCATGGGCAATTTCCTACCTGTAATTGTACATCCATGTTCATGTTTGGATCTGGTGTAAATTGAAGTTAAGAATGTTTTTTTATGAAGGATTAGGCTTTCTTATAATGAATTTGTGTGGGCTGCTGTCAAAGTAAATGTTTGGGGTTCCGCCTAATGAAATGTCGGCTCTGGTTTCCCCTCGCTCAGCATGATCCGCAGTGTGGAGGAACTGAAAGCGCTCTGTAGGACATTTTATTCAGTCTGTTTCCAACTAGCAGCAGGGTCCTACACTGCATGTTTACAAAAGTCGCTAATGCAGACGCGACCCCTCGTGATTCCGTATTCATTATATGGATTCAGTCAAATTGGTTTGTGCATGTGCAGCAGTTTGACACTACGGGTAAGAACAGTCAAATAAGAGGGTTCAGCAGTAGCCTTTTCACTTGCGTTGAGGGCAGCCATGTTCTGCAGACATCAGTGTCTTGCTGGGTAAGGTTTAATAAAATGTCATCCCTCCGGGGAAGAGCTAGTCCTGAGAAACCACGGAATTATCTGTCCTATTTAGTCAGAACTGAGAGGCAACTTTTAAGATGCATCCGGCTGGAAACAAAACTGAGAAACCACTGTAGGATTCCTTTTAAGGTGCATCAGTCTAGAATGAAAAGTGAGAAACCCCTGCAGGATCCTTTCCAAATGAGACATCCATCTAGAGGCAAACCTAAGAATCGACTGTAAGGTCCTTCCTAAGTGAGGCATCTATCTTGATCACTGTTTCCCAAACTGTGGGTCGTCAGCCGAATTCTGGCGGGTCGTGAAGAGCAATAAATAAAGATGCCTTTACATTTTGTATTTATCTTGTCACATTTACTGTGCTCTAGAGACAGGTCAAATGTCAGGTTGGCATCTGACAAATTGCTGCTTATACTTTTTCCATGGGGACTGGTGTTTACTTTTCTTTCTCTGACTGCAAAGTGAGAGGAGCTTTTAAAGTGAACTATGTGGCAATCTTGCTGGGGTACAGGAAGAGTGAAAGAAAAAGGACGCAGGCTGTAATTTTTTTTGTAACACACAACACAATGAAGATACTTGTAAATATACACATATTTTAGAATATATTAGCAGTTAGGAGAGCAAAAATGAAGCACACTTGTTTTGTAATTCTGAAGTGTGATGGAAACAAAGATTTTAATAGGATCACACACAAGTGGGCCGATTGTAGGATCAAAACAAATCAAGACACTTTTGCTTGGTGAAGCACAAATGATAAATATTCCCTGAAGCTCAGTTTCCCTACATTTTCATTCGTGCGCTAGATAAGTTTATCTGTAAAACTGCAGGTCTGTGGAAATCTAGTGGCCATTTCAATTAAAAACGTGCTGGCTGTAAATGACAGCGTGCGACGGCACGATGCTTTAGTAATATATTGTATTTTGGTAATTCACAGCATTTTGAAATTATGACTACTATTAGATTAAAAAATGTGCCTGCGTCTCATGCCTGTTAAAGCTAGGTGGATCGTGAAAGTTTGTTGTTCTAAAAATTGGGCCGTGGTTCTAAAAAAGTTTGGGAAGCACTGATCTAGAGTGAGACTAAGGAGCCATTGCAGAATCCTGTCTGACTGAGAAAACAATTGGGAGTTAGAACTGAGAAACCACGGCATATCCTGTCTGACTGCAGCACCTATTTGAGGCAGACCTAGAAACCACTGTGGGGTCCCTTCCAACTGGAGCCAGCACTGAGGTGCCTCTCAGGGAGCCTTTCTAACAGATGCATCTACCTAGAATCAGAACTGAGAAACTACTGTAGAACCCCATCTAACAGAGACACCTATTTAATGGTAAAAGCAACAACCAATTGTAAGATCCCTTCTGACCGGTGCCACTCAAAGAAAGAATCGTCACCTACAAAACCACTGCAGGAGCCCGCTATAGCTCAGGAAACTATCTATAGTGAGAATCTATCTAGAGAGGCATACTTTGGAGCCCCATCTAAGAGAGGCATCTATTTAATGGTAAATGCAACAACCAATTGTAAGATCTCTTCTGACAGCGGTGCTACTCAAAGAAAGAATCGTCACCTACAAAACCACTGCAGGAGCCCGCTACAGCTCAGGAAACTATCTATAGTGAGAATCTATCTAGAGAGGCATACTTTGGAGCCCCATCTAAGAGAGGCATCTATTTAATGGTAAATGCAACAACCAATTGTAAGATCTCTTCTGACAGCGGTGCTACTCAAAGAAAGAATCGTCACCTACAAAACCACTGCAGGAGCCCGCTACAGCTCAGGAAACTATCTATAGTGAGAATCTATCTAGAGAGGCATACTTTGGAGCCCCATCTAAGAGAGGCATCTATCTAATGGTAAATGCAACAACCAATTGTAAGATCCCTTCTGAAAGCGGTGCCAATCAAAGAAAGAATCGTCACCTACAAAACCACTGCAGGAGCCCACTACAGCTCAGGAAACTATCTATAGTGAGAATCTATCTAGAGAGGCATACTTTGGAGCCCCATCCAAGAGAGGCATCTATCTAGCATCAAAACTGGGAAATTTCTGCATGATTTCAATAACCGGCGTTCGTCAAAAGTCAATGTTCTAGAGTTAGTCTTCCTTAACGTTTCTCATTGACGAGGTTGGGAGCTCTAACAAAATGATGACCTGCAGCACGCCATCCACTTACAACGCTGTTCTTTGATTTCTGTATTACTGAGTCAAAGGAAGCATGCTGCAGCCTCTATTTGCAGTAGTGCATGGCAAGGAGAACTCTTTGGGCGAGACAAACACAAGATGAATGAATGGCGATGCAAACTAATCTTCATAGAGAAGTTCCACATTCTCCCTTGCTTGCATTCCCGGGGTTCTAGTCATGCGATGTTGCTGCTGCAGGAGCACTGCCTGCTGCTGGAGATCTTGAAGTTGGCGGCTGGGTAAGGAGGACTGGCTTGCAGTCAATGCTGCAGGTCTCGAATGTTATGAGGGCCAGGAGGGCACCTTTGAGTTTTCGGAGTGTGGGTATGGTCCTGCTGACTGTCCAGAGTGCTGTGATCAGATGGAGGAAGCTGTTCGATGGGACGAGGTTGGATTCTGGTAACCATTGCCCCCAACAAGGCGGGACCAAGGTTTAGACAGCTGTTCAGAATTCTATGAGTGGTAGTAATAATATTTATTGAGAAATGCACCAGTGCCAATTGTTGTTCAGCTTTTACATGCACATATAACATTACAAACAAAAAACACTAAACAATAACAAATAATAAAGCATGCATTGGTAGAAAAGATCTGAACAACTAGTCTACGTGTCTCTGGTCAGCAGAAACGATTTAATTTTTATAAAGTAGACTGAAGGGCTGAGGAAGAAGCATTCTTCTGTTTCTGGAAAGAAGGCTTTCACTTTGCATGATAGCGATAGCTGGTGCCACTCTTTCCTTGTCTGTTAGCAATGAGCTTCTTGAAGCTGAGGTTGGTGTTAGTAAGGATGCTTAGGGGCTTGACACTCCAGAGGAGCAGAGGAGAGAGACCATCGGGGGAAGTGTTGATTGCCAACATGAGTTGGTTGTTGTTTGGCTTCAAGTGAGGACCAAATCTCTTTTTATTGGGATGTGTTTGAGGACGTTTCTTGACATACAGGTGTGATTTGCGTTAAGCAACTTCAAAGGTATTTTTTTATTTTTTTTATTTAACAGAGTTTTATATAGCGCGAACTTGACCCAAAGGTATCGGGTATCAGAGCGCTTTACACGAGCACCAGTTGTGTTACAAGAGGACACATTCATTTTTTTGTTAGGCACGGGGAGATTAAGTGATTTGCCCAGAATCACAGGATGTTGCGTGTTCTTGCCGAGACTCGAACCCTGTTCCCCAGATTTGAGGTCAATCGCCCTAGCCGTTAGGCCACATCCTCTCCCCAAGGTAGAGTATGTCAGTGTTGGAAGTGATTTTTAGGTAGATTTGGGTGTTGTCTGTGAGATGGAGGAGGCTTTTGTCTTTGTCAGTAGGACTCCAAGAGGTCCTATGTGCAGGCTGAAGCTTGCCTCTAACAGGATGGAGCTTAGCTGGATGACACAGGGTATCTAGAACAGGAGTTCTGTTGGAAGAACTTTGCTTTGGTTGTCAGGTAGGACGTAAAACATCATAGTAGGTAGCCTTCAAATTCAATGCTGGAGAAGTTGGTATCATGTAGAGCTTGGTGGTGGACAGTGTTAATGTTGAAAAGTGGTCAAGGAGGGGGAATTAGTCAAGGGTCAATCAGAGATTTGGAGGGCATTTGTAACTACTTGGATGATGCCAGTCTGTGTCCTGCAGAGTACGTATAAGAAGGGCTGGGCGAGAGGGGCTGGATCATGGAAAGAGGCACCGAGGGTTCTCACATGAAGTTACCCAGCTCTTGATTGCTTTTGAAAAGGCTTAACCAACGCTTCCGCCAGCTAGCTCATGTTCCCAAAAGTCCCATTAGGGTGAGCTATAGCTATGCGACTGCCTACAGTCAACCAGGCAATCTGCACAGCCAAGTCCATGGTGCAGAAAGACACCAGAAAGTTTAAGCTTGAAGAGCAAACCAGTTGCCCATCTACTGTGACCGAATTGTAGATTCTTCCACTTAGATAACTGAGCTGCTTGTGTTCTGTGCTCCAAGCCAAGCCTAGAAATTAGATAATTCATGAGGCTCTAAGAGATAATGCAATTAAGGCATGACAACTTTCCTCAGTGTTTAAAAGTAGGCATATATTCTGCACTAGTATTTGGCATGGGATGACTTTTTGATGGCTTGCTTAGATTTGCCTAGGGCACAGAATGCTCATCTGTTGCACTTTTGTGACCAAACAAGCCCTGCAAAATCTTACAGGCAGAACAAAGTTCTTGATTATATCTGCAGATCACTGGTAGTGAGATGGCAAGCCATCAAGTATAGCAGCATCTAACCTCATGGTTTCTGAAAGATTCTTCTCCTGTATATCAGAAACACCCTCCTTGTGGCTGGATTTTAGTACGTGCCAAGATCACAAGAGAGTCCCGCGGCCCACTGAAAATTACACCTGAAACTGCTTCCATTTAATTAGTAAGCCATTTGATGTTTTGGAAGCTATTCAGTCAGCTGTTGAAGGTAAAATATCATCCAGGTTTGTGTTCCCAGCAGCCCACAAGAATACTGAACACCTTTGTTTAATTCTAGAACTATACACTGTTTTGACAAAAGTGCTCATTTCCTACTGACCCCAGTTTGGAACAAGATCACTTGTGGTAGTTTGAGCAGTAATGACCCAGGTTCCATTAGAGATCCTTCATGGACGTTTTTGTTGTTGGACAACAATATGGAGATTGACGTTGGTGAGTTGTTTGACCTGCTGTTCTATGGGGCAATTGGTTTTGTTCAGGGCAACAACCCCCTTGTTTGGGTGCTAAACATGCCTGTGTTTGCATGTATGTGTTGGTTTGCAGATATGTGGTGTGTGTTATCACACACCTAAGCTATTTGTCTGTCACAAATTTCCTTTGTTTGAATGCTGTATGTGTATTTTGCATGAGTGTTGGAGTGTGTGTATGCGTTCATGCACCTATGTATACATACATGTATGTAACTGTGTGCGCGTATGTGCACAATTGTAAGCCATTTCTAAAGTGAGTCAGTGTGGAGCATTGCCTTTATTCCTGTGGTTTGGGTGAAATTTGCCCACCTCTAAAGCAAAGCATTTTTGAAAAGGAAGCATAAATCATGTCTATTTTAGACATTTGATCACCATTCAATATATGTTTAACCTCAAACAAGCCGTTTATGTCCCACTGCTAATTCTGTTATGAAGATCTTTTATACTTGAAACAGAGGAATGGAGCCAATGGGCTTTGATATTCCGCCAGCGGGGCTGCCATGCTTGTGAGATCTCTGCCACACAGGAATGTATGGGTCTAGCAACTGCAACAGGCTGTGCCATGCCCTCCTGTGGGAAGACCTTCCACACAGTGAGCTCGCTGCCACCATAACTCGCGCGTGCTGACTCGCGCTATTCTATTAACCGCGGGCTCCCCAGCAGAACATCAAGTTTATTGGAAATTGTGCTGTGCTTGATCATTCATTTTCTGTTGCCAACTTATGTCTAAGCTGCAGCAGCTGAAAAATACTTTTGGACACAATGATTTGTATTTTTACATTTATTTGATGTTTTTCATATTCAGTGATATAAAAGCTTTCAAGGAAAATGTCACTTTTATTAGGCATAAGTAAATAACCTTTGCCACACTAGCTTGTGTGATGTGAGTGTTCCAATCTGTGAGGGTAAATTCTACATCAGGATTCACAGAGTCAGGATCCGAGAAATTTGACTCTCAGAGATATGATTTACCAACTCAGAAGTTGAAGATGGTGAATTGTTTTTTACAAATAAGATGAAGACATACGTACATTTTCTGCTCATGCATGTACTCCTTGGAAATCTACAATGTTTGATAAATCTCATGAAATTCTAGTGTTACGGATAAGGGTATTAGTAATAGTATTATGAATTAAACAATCAGACTGATCATTTCATTCACCTGATTTAGAGGAGTGACTAAATTTATTGTTTTCAAGATAATTGATCGCTAAAATGAAGGATTACATAATGTTCCCTCACACAGATCATAACATTTTGAGTGGGTAGCAAATTTTGTATGTAGGTAAAATTTGTTACAGTAAAGCCCTGCTGATGAGAGCAGGTCATAGGGTAGAGATTTCCTGGTTTTGAATTCCTAAAGTCACAGTGCCTCGGCCACTGTACAACTCGAGGAGTCAACCCACCAGTGTTGATGAACTCCTACTACAAAGTAACACAGGAGAATATCCAGCATGAGAAGGAAATTCCAATCTCTGTATCTAATAAAGCCTAAATATTGGAGTGAGCCTGTCTGATAGAGGAGGCAGTGAAAATTGACTTCAGGCCTTATACAAAATGGTATTGAAAGAGAAGGCTGGAAGTTATAAAGGCTCTTTGACATGAAACTGATAAATTATTTATCTTGAAAGTTAATTATGTCTCTGGTAAGAAATGTTGCGAATTTATCAATAAAGCATGAGGCCATAATATTACCATAATATCCACTCCAGAAGATATACATTACCAAAACCAAAATATTACATTTTGCATGCCAGTATATATTGGAATGTGGATTAACTATTGGGGTTTTCAACACAGTTCATTGAAAGATATCTCCATCCTCAGCTCTCTTTTTCCTCTCCCCCTTCTCTCCCAGAGGCCCATATTTTCCTTACATCAGGCACCTATGTGCACAACTTGCTGTACCTTGATCCTTGATCTTCCAAGGGTCGTATTACAGAAAGTGCCCAGGGTCACAACGGGTGTGCACCCGCTTTGTGCACCCTCGAGGCACTTTGGTATTACAGAATGGGCTGCAGACACTTATGTGCCCCCTTGTGTAATACTGATAGCACTGGCGCACATGTAACATCAGCACTATTGTGAGAGGGTGTTTTGTCATTTGCATGGGGCCGTGGAGTTTTATATAGCGCGAACTTGACCCAAAAGTATCAGGTATCAGAGCGCTTCACATGAGCACCAGTTGCGTTACAGACGGACACATTCATTTTTAGGTCTCGCCTACGCAGCGCGCAAGCGCTCTTTGGAGTGACCTCTTGGAATCACTCCGGGCTTTTGTGGAAACTCGTGCATGTTCTGCACTGTTTCCAATGAGCCCTCGTGCATGTACGGCGTTTACCTTGCGGGAGCAAGCAGCGGCGCCATCTGTTTGCAATTATCTTGCCCGACGCTGCTCGCTCCCGCAAGGTAAACGCTGTTTTAGGTCTCGCCCTACGCAGCGCGCAAGCGCTGCTTTGGAGTGAACTCTTGGAATCACTCCGGGCTTTTGTGGAAACTCGTGCATGTTCTGCACTGTTTTCAATGAGCCCTCGTGCATGTACGGCGTTTACCTTGCGGGAGCGAGCAGCGGTGCCATCTGTTTGCAATTATCTTGCCCGACGCTGCTCGCTCCCGCAAGGTAAACGCTGTTCATGGACAGAGCCTCAAAGCCGCGCCCCGTTGCCTTCCGTGGCGCTCCACTGGAACCCTTTTGAGACGCCCTCAGTATCCTGTTACTAATGATTTGCTTGTTTATCGGGGACAAAAGGTCTTTAAAGAGTCAGTAAACATTGTGTTTTAAGCGACCATGTTTTGTTCCTTGCTGTTGGTTACACTCGTGTTGTCTTGCCACAACCCTCCAAGTGGCTTAGAGTGCTTGTACTTGGACTTTTCGCCTCAATGCGCTTTGGGAAGTCCTTATTAGTTCCTTGCCCTTTAAGTTATCTTCTAGCTGCAAATTGTTCTTGTTGTGCGTTGAGCTGCACGTTTGTCTGGCCACGGTTAAGCTTCCTTTGATGTTTGTTCCAGTTGTGGCCCACAGGGCTTCTGGTGTCCAGGCCACGGCCATCACCCTTTTATAAGGATGCGCTCCGGGGTGGTGCTGGTTGCTGCCCGGCGCAGAATTCCCCATGACATCAGGCGCGCGGAGGGCAGGCTCCTTCCTATTCACCAAGAGACAACGTCCTCTTTCAGTTTCAGCAGACATCACCTTCCCGCCTCCCTCCCCCCGTGCTTGCACCCAGCGAGTCAAAGAAGAAAAATCACAATTCACCGAGCTTAATGCAAGAAGAAGGAAACTTATAAAGAGGAATTAATGCGCAGGAAGGGGGGAGCTAAAGTGTCGAAAAACTCGCAATTTTGGAAAACAAAGCGTTGTGGTTCCGGTTTCACGGCACAAACACTCTGCTGTGGCCATCCAGTGTTTTTTCCACAAACCCCACAACTTGATTCCGACCCCGTCACCCCCTCCTTTACCACTTTGAAGTGATGGCCACTTGAGTGATTGCCTCTCTCGAGAAGGTGCTGTACGCCTGCATAATTACAGCCGGACTAATGAGTACAACTACATAGCGCACACTATGATTTGCCTCGGATCTAGGCGCTGATGACAGATGGTAATTACTACCCAACTCACTGATACTTAAGTTATGACCTTGGAAGAATGAATGGCTGACTTGGCCGCCTATGAACGAGCAGGATAATATCAGGATACAAAAAGTGCATTAGTCCTACCTCCTCCCTCACATACACGGAGGAAAATGCAGACACGTACATGCACGTGCCCACAAACCAAAATGCATACACACACACACATTTAAACAAGTAGACACACATAGTTACAGACACTACCCCGTGCACACACAAACCTTCATTGAAATACATGCATACACGAACAAGTGCAACACACGTACATAGGAGAACGAATAGACTTGCACACAGACACAAAGACAATTTTACAAGACTAGCTGACGTGTACATGGACACATACATATACACAAGAACAAATAGGCATGCCCACAGACACAAGATGCACACAAGAACAGACATGCACACTCATACAACAAAAAGACATGCACACTGACACACACATACAAGAAAATGTGCACATGCACACATACACATATAAGAACAAGTAGACATGCACACATACAAGAACCATTGGTCATGCACACAAACACTTATATAAGAACAAATAGACACGCACACACACACACACATACACACACACACACACAAGAACAATGGGACACACACACACTCTTTAATAAGAACAAGTACATGTGCACACGGCACATAAAAGGACAATTGGATATGCACACAAGCAGACACGCATAGAAATGGCAGTCGTGTACAAGAACAAATAGAAGCGCACAACACGTGGTTTTGCCACTACACAAAGCTCTCGTACAGGGGCGGTGGGAAGTTCCTTCTTGCTTGGTGGTAGCCCTGACACTGTCGGTTGTGGCACTGCTGTTATTTATTTTCCTCAGTCGCTGCTCTGGAAGCCTGGAGTTGACAGAGCGGTTTTGTAGAATAGAAACATTATAGACTGTTACTGTCAGAGTGTTAAATGTGATGGATAGAGAAACAGAGGAGCGGGAGGGAACCCAATACTCGCCATGTCTGAGCCAGGGTGCTCATGGGAAAATAAACCATCCGCATGTAAAACAAGCATTTAGCTTGCTAGCACAGCTTGGACATTTGGTCTTAAAACTAAACCAGACCCCTGGCTCTGCTATTCTCATGAATTCCATGGTTTTTACAACTCTGTCACAATTACATTTGATGTGCGTAAAGGATGAGGTTCATGTCATCATAACATACCAACATTCCTCTATTAATACCACCTTCAGGGATTTAATTGGGCCGGGTCCGTCCAGGTCTCGACCTGGTAGTAAATAAAAATGAACATCGTGTAGGTCTGCAAATAGCAGAATTGTAATTGTATTTATGTAGCGTTTACTACCCCTGACTAGTCGTTTAAGCGCTGCAAAACTAAATGCACATCTCAACTGAATTTAGGAACGCCAGATGCAGGAACGCGTAGATGGGGCCCTAGGCGGCATAGCCACCAGTGCATCTGCCGGGACACCAGGCGGAAAGGGGAGCCAGATCTGTTTTTTCCTTCTTTCATACTCTGTTTATTATTTCACGTTTCTGTCGTTTTCTCCCCAGCTGCCCCCATTTCCCAGGAGAGGGCCTCGTCTCTTTCCATGATCTAACACCCCTACTACCACCTTACTACAGCTTCACCTACACTACAATAACAGGTAGGTACTTATATTTCATTTACAGGGCACTTTGCAAATTAATACTTATAAAAACCTCATACACAGCAAAACGACTTACACCTACCAAAGGCGAGACCTATTGGCTATGCCAATGCTTGTTTTGTTAGGCACGGGGAGATTAAGCAATTTGCCCAGAATCACAGGATGTTGAGCGTCATTGCCGAGACACGAACCCGGTTCCCCAGCTTCGAGGTCGACCGCCCTAGCCATTAGGCCACATCCTCTCCCATTCAGTTTTAAAACTTCCAGTACTCAAAATTTTATTTGTGCCAATTGATTTTGCTTCAAAAAATGTTTAGCTACTTGGGTCTCGCATCTCAGATGCTAAGCGAACAGAAATTCTTGACAAGGAAATGCCCGGATGAAGTAAAGAAAGACCTTACACAACACAAACGGCCTGATTCACAAAGGTAACTTCAACTCTTGAGTAATTTACACTTTTGAGTAAGTTTACTACTCTTTGCTTATTCACAAAATCCAAGTGTAAGTAACTACTAAAAAAAGTAGTAAGTCCAGCACCACACATGGCCAATCACCGGTACTGCAACACCCTCCCAAAGAAAATAATGATAAAGGAGGTCAGGAATTTAAAAAAAAAAACATAGGAAATAATGTTAAATTAAATTAAATTATTTACAGCAGTTAAAAAATACACAAATATTATTTAATGTTAAAAAAAACAGAAAAATTGTACCTATTTATTATCTAATTATAAACTCATTGAATTCTTTATTTTGAGTTGAAAAAATTAATGGAACAATATTTTTCATTAAAATATAACTAAATAATTTCACTTAATGCCATACATCACTTTAAATAATTATTAATGCATAATAAAAAGTAAGTGATTTTTTTAGGTGAGAATTAATTTTATGATTTAAAGTTCGGAAAAACAATTTTCATTTAATATATTTCTGTTAGTTACAGATTTATTTCAAAATTAAGTTAGTGCTGTAGCATTGGTTTGAATTTTGTTCTTAATTTAAAATAAATACATAAAATTCATTACATTATTATTTAACATAAATATATTTGCAATATTAGTTTTTGAGTTTAATAAACATTCCAATTTTGTCCTCTACTTTATCATGCAGAGGTCTCAGCCCAACTGTGGAGTCTCCCTATTGTAAAGTATAGGGAAAACTTTTATAATTGCCACACAGCATCGCATTTATGGCTGCTACACATTGGCCGCAATAAAAGTGAAAATACGCATCTCTGAACATAGAAGAGACATAAAATGCAGACATGCTAGTACTAAACTGATCAATTACTTTTTAGAAAACTTTCACAGTGAGAACGACCTTGGATGGGTTCTTTTAGAATGACTTACTATTTCAACCACAGAAAATGACCAAAGTACTCTCAATTAAGAGCAGCAGTGAGGTTTTCTACTACAAACACATGTTCAAGGATTCAATGATGGTATTACATGGCATTTTCTGATAACATTGACTGATTACAACAGTAATCTGATGTAGAATGTACATGCACCCGCATTGGCCCAAATTTAACCAGTTCGCCAGTAGTTTAATAAATCCTACATATACTATACATTTATTTGCTGATATTCATTTCCCTGTTAATTATGACCCAGTTTCATGGTCCATTTCATCCATCTAAGCTCAACTTAATAGCACATTCTACTCTCTATAGACATATTCACTAATTACATTGTGATCACTTGTTCCATGCTCATAATAATAGAAAGACTTACAGGTACCGTACTGATACTGACGATTTGACCATTAAGTCTCATTTGCACTGCAAAAAGGGCTTTTTCTTTTTCTCTTTTTAAAAGATAAAAGGCAATTTAGCTTTACAGAACGACCACATAGCTACATATAGACATCACACTAATTCTACACATGATAATGTCATATGTCACAAACTCACATGATGCTTGGGGCACAACTCAAATGCCGACACCGTCTCGCACATAAATGAGAAATAAACACCGTCTACCTAAGATATTTGTTCTGGGGTAAAAGATGTGAATTCTGGTAGACCAGTGTACCAGGCCAAGCTTCAAATGAGGTAAGCAAAAGTAACTGGCTCGTGGTTTTGAAATCTGTATTGAGCTACTGTTCCCCAACAATTTGTCCTCTCTCACTTATCCTGACAAAAAGCCTTGCTACTAATCATCATGTTAAGGCGCTTGGTTCCTTCTTGGAGTTATCTAGATGCGTAAAACTGTTGAGAATTTGCGATCAAGTAGAAAAGTTTACAAGCACAAAAAGAGCAAAGTACTATGATGGACATAGCCTACTTGCAGCATGGAGTTTGTACACTTGTGAGATTGCGGTGGTGTGAAAAATTTAGGGAAACACAGGCGGCTCTATGCTGGCTTCTTGGCACTTGAATTCATGATAAAATCAACAACAAATGGTTACTATTACCACATGATTCCTGCCGTATGTTAGCATACTACGTGAAGCGTTCTCTTGATCATCCATACAGAACTGCAGCATAATATGTGGCCAATAATGATAATTGTCCTGCACAGGAGATACCTTTGCAATCTCTTTCAGTCTCCCATAAGATCTCCCTTAATATGTCCACCCTGAAGAACAAAGCAGATCTTCTCACATTTCTAATGTGCAGCCCCACTAGGGAACCTGTTAGGTGCCGTAACCTGCCCTCCCTGCTGCCACCTAGAGGTTCACCTTAGCCACCTTCTGATCACGTGCGATGGTCTCTGATCAGATCATAAAGCATATCACTCCAGCCACAGATGAACTAGGGACTATTTACTCTATGCTGTAAACAATCGGAGGTAGAATCAGAGGCGCTGACGTTTCTTCAATATTCAGTCAGTGTTCCGTATCCAGGCAGCATGCTCATTCATTAACCCTTGATCATAGAGGTGAGGGGCACTGGACAATACCCCCGTACAGATTAATAGTTGTAAAGTTAACTTTGCCTCTTAGTACCGTCTGGTAACTGATTCAAAGCATCTGTGGAAGTGGGGTGGGAGTTAAGTTTTTTGTAGCAGGAGGCTTTAATCAGGGGGGGGGACGACTTCAATTTTGTACCAGATTTGTGGTTGAACTCCCCAAGCCATGGAGGGTGCAAAGGAAGAGAAACGCGGAAATGTTTTTTAAAGATATGTCTATCTGTTTAGGGGTGGTGGACAGGTAGCAGGTAAATAAAGCAGGAGTTAAGTCCTACACTTGCTATAAAAGGTTTAGAACAGCTTCTTGGATGATATGTTTTTAGGGCCCCCTATTGTTGATATTTCGCATATGCCAGCGGCTTGATGGATCATAGGGCGGTGGTTTTGAAATGTGCTATCCCTGTGCCAAACTGCGTCAAGAGTAGGCCTGGGCGGAAAACTACGCTACGCTCGCGGAGTTTGCGGAGTTTGCGCTACTACGCATTACGCAAATTGCACGTAGCACAGTGCAAAAATGCGTAGCGGGCATTTTTTGCTTGCTCGCGGTCCTCAACGTCAAGTTGGCGACCGCGAGCGAGCAAAATCAACATCCCGGCGTGACTTTTTCCTCGTTCGCGATCAGCAACATCAAGTTGCCGATCGCGAGCGTGGAAAATAAACCTCCCGGCGAGATTCTCAACGCGGGGAGGTCAGGCTTCTCATTGCGAGTGGTCGCATATGCTCGCGACCGCTCGCGATGAGAAACTACCAGTCCGCGTTGAGAAAGCTGCCGCTCGAGTACAAATCTACTCGAGCGGCAGAAAACGACCGCTTGCACTGTGCAAGATGCCGTTTGCAATGATTGCACAGTGCGGACAAGCATCCGGCACTGTGCAATCAGTGCGAACAGCATTTCCCTACCGCACTACGCAGTTCGCGTAGCTACGCGTAGCGTGCGTAGTGCGAAGTGCACTTCGCGTAGCTACGCGTAGCGGTACTACGCGAACTACGCCCAGATTTAGTCAAGAGGTTGGTGATGGATGAGACAATTATTTTGGAGGAGGATGTGATAGATCTGATCACATTGAAGATCGTTAGCTTCTTTACGACCAACGAGGCATCAGCAGATATATAAATAGTTTAGGAGGCTTTTAAATGTACCATCAGGGGGGCCCTTATATCAATGCAACCATTCCGAGTAAAGAAAAAGAGGGAAGAACTAGCAATCCTGCAAGCAGAAGTAGATAAAATGTATCAGGCTCTACGGTCAGACCCTTCATGGAAAGGTGGATTATTGCAAAAGTGAAGATGAGGATTTTTTCTTACAAAAGGCATTGTGGTCAATAATCAGACCTTTCTACAACAAATCTATGAGGATGGGCAGTTCATAGGTCTTTTTTTAGCCTAGAGGGCCAAAGAGAGGTTTAACCGTAATCTGATTACGAGAATGAGAAACCCTCGGACTGGGCAGTGCATGGAAAAGGCAGAGGAAATTAAACAAACTTTTTTCGAGTGCTATGCCAATCTGTACATGGATGATCAGGATAAAAATGCAGGGCACGAATAGCAAATTGATGACTTCCTCAAAGAGGCAGCCTCGATTTTATTACTCCGTCCTGGATGTCTTCCCATTAGGTTTGAAGGAAAACTGTAGCTCAGGTGCAAAAAGGTACTTGTTTTTTTTTTTTTAATCAGAGGAGCCAGAGGAAGTTTTTAACAATAATATTAAACCTTTGCTGAGAAAAGTTTTTAATTAATTGGAAATATGGAGAAGCCTCCCATTATCAATTATTGGACGGAGCACCCTGATTGAAATGTCAGTTTTACCGTTGTTCCTCTTTTTATTCTTACCCATTCCCAGCAAGTTAGAGGCTTCCTTTTAAAAAAATTGGAACAAGCCATACCTTCTTTCGTGCGGAACCACAAATGTCCACGAGTGAAACTCAAAGGGGCATATTCACAAGGACTTATCGCCGAGTTATCGCCACCTTAACGCATCAAAAGTGGAGATAAATTTAACGCCCCATTCACAAGCGGGTGCAAACTGCAGACAACGCAAGTATTCCCGCGATAACTGCCGCAAAATTTACCTCCACAGGTGACACCACCAACTAACCCTAATGAGATGCAGAGTAGGCGTTCCCGTGCAAAAACACACGAAAACACCACTACACCACTTTCACAAAGAAACTGCCAGATCTGTGATGCGAACCAAAAACAGGCGATAAGCCGCGGTAGCAGCAGGGAATTAACACCTGCCTTTTGCTGGTGTTAAGCAGGACGACTACCTGCTGCATGAAAGGGAGCCCAGCCAAGAGCCACATCTGAAGACCCACAGATGCCATGGAAACAATGATCATGCAGCTCGGAGACCCATGAGGGCCACAACACCCACCGCCACCACCCCCAGGCCCGCCACCACCCCCAGGACCCGTCCCGCCCCCCCACCCCGGACCACCACAGAGGCAGCATACACAAAGACAGCAGACCCACCGTAAACGCACCAGCCGCACAGACCGAACGCCAGAGGAGGACATTGCCCACTACAGGCCCAAAAGGACAACCATCCCCCGCATCCTGACCCACATCGCCCACCTGCTGACGGTACCAACACAGCGGACAACCAACATCCCTCCGCAGACAAAGCTGCCGGCTGTGCTGCACATGTTGGCCTCTGGTACCTTCCAACCCACAACTGCTAGAGTCGGAGGAGTCTCACAGCCAGCCCCATCCAAGTTCATCACACCTGTCCTGGATGCCATCACCAGCCTGGTACCCCAGCACCTCCACTCCACCCACACTGCGCAGGAGCAGCTGGAGACCAAGCAAGGCTCCCACGGCATAGCTGGATTCCCTCACGTGTCGGGGGCAATCAGCTGCACACATGTACCCCTCGTACCCCCTGCCGACACTGCACACAACTACCTCAACAGAAAGCACACGCATCCATGAATGTGCAGGCAATAGTGGCCCGCCCGGGACTCCTCAACAATGTCGTGGCCAACTCCCCAGGCAGAGTGCATGATTCCTACATCTCCCGACAGTCCATCATCAACCAGCGCTCCCAGGATGGCACCTATGGAAATGCAGTGCTCGTTGGTAAGTCCAAAATGAACACACCACACACCTCCACCCCACAGTCATGCAACTCACGACACTGGCAATGGGCACGCAGCACAACTACATTCAACATGCCACACAACATGCCAACCGACCAGACACGACAACACGACTCCATTGGGAACCTGGGCTTGCCATGCCCACAACCCAGCCAAGGCATGGCACCACAGCCACACAATAGCAGGATGTGAGGAGAGGCTTGGAGCAGGCATGTGCGAGAGCGGCAAGTGACTAATGAATGAAAACCTACCCAATGCCAGGTGTGGCGTGGATGTGCCGGACAGACTTCAGTGTGCAAACCACGGAAATGGCCATGTGGACATTAACTGCTGGTGCATGGAGTGTAGTGGCCAGTGGACGCTACCATGTCCCCACAGGCTGTGGGCCACAACGTGGAAATGTCGCACGTTATGTCCCCCCCTGTATGCGCGGGCGGAGTGGGTTGGCCCTGCGTACGCCAGGCCTGCGTAGGGGTGTGAATAAAAACCCTGTCGCACTGGGCGTGGTTCTCTTTTGGAATGGCCAACACGTCTGCCAGGGCTGCGCCTCTCAGCCCGCCACAAGGCCGGCGCCGAGCGCGGCGGGCCTGCATCCCTGTGCGCCTGCTGCACCCCGGGCTGCTGGTCCCCAGACCCGTCATGCCTGCCCCAGCGCACCAAGGAGGCTCCGCTCACCTGCCGACACCGGCGTGTGTCAAAGAGGGCCCACCACGTGCCGGTGCAAGCTCCAAGCCCCAGTCACGCGACCTCTGCAGCCTCTGCAGACCATCGCTGGCCTCCACGACGCTGGCCCACAGGACTCCTTTCTCATTGACATACTCCACCGGCATCCTCTTCGGCCCAGTTGTTGGCACATGTTGAACTGAGTCGTGAGTTCTGAATGGCAGTGACCAAAAGTCTGTGGCAGAGTCCACATCACTATACTCCCTCCGATCAGTGAAGCAAAAGTCTGCATCGCAAGCACACGACACGCGTCTGTGGGCCCGTGCTGACCGCTGCCCCAGGCCTACACTGCGGTCCAGTAGGTCCCACATCCAGCACTTAGTCGTGATTCATGAATGGCAGAGTCCATACCAGAGAACGCACGGAGAGGAGTAAGAGGAAGATGCGGCTCAGTCCGGATGAAAGCCGGATCCTCGTCACGGAGGTGACCGAACACTAGCAACAACTGACCTGGTGCCAACAACCCTGTTCACCGCAAGTCCGCGTCCCGTGGTGCCACTGAACCTGAACTACGCAGGCCGGTGGGACCATCCAACGTAAGCCGGCGACACTCGGTGAATGGCCCCTGCTGACCGCTGCCTCAGGCCTACACTGCGGTCCAGTAGGTCCCACATGTGGAACTGTGTCTTGGGTAAGATGTGGAGGAGTCCACACCATTGGACACGCCTCATCTCAGGCGGCCTCCCCAATCAGCACCGGTGCCACTAACTCTGTGCGCATTGAGTCATGGGCACTTTCTGGTTGGACTTTGGTGGCGTCTGAGTCCATGGCCTGGGGGTTGTCTGCATCATCATCTTGCTGGGCCGGACTTGGTGTTCGACATGTATCTGTTCCATTCATCTCCACCATAGTGACTGTTTCTGTGTGGTTCTGCCCTCTGCATCATGCCCTGGGGGTACACCTTCCACTGTCCACCGAGACACTCCGCGACAACCCCCTTTGTCATCTACGAGAACCTGCTCTGCTCTCGTGACCCTGCCCCAGTGCACTGCAAGTCAGCGGCCCGTGGCGGTAGGCCCGTGCAGGACGCTGTGCATCCGGGGCCACTAACTCTGTGCAGCTCAAGTCATGGGGCCTTTATGGTTGAATGGGTGTGTCCTTAACGATGTACACTGTTGTCGTTTTTTGACTGCACCAGGCAATCCATGACGGCTGGTGTGCACACACCCCACACACATCCAACACAGGTGTCAATCGACATGTGAGCTTGCTAATAAAAGTGGCCAGGCGCACGTGCCCGTAGCCATTCCCACCATCTAAGCAAGTGTGTCCGTGTGGTCATTATGTCTGCATGATGGGCCCGAGCCCTGCAATATCACAGTGTGCTGTCTTCAGCGGACGATACCATGTCACCTCAGCAGTGGCTGAGACCTTGGACATGTAGCTTCGCCCGCCCCCCCCTGCATGCACAAGCGGCGTGTGCTGGTCCAGCGTACGTCAGGTCAGCACAGGGGTGTGCTGATTCGGCAGGGGGATCAGGGCGTGGCTCTGGTCTGGCCTTGAGCAGGAAGTGCGGTAAGTGTGTCTCTGTGTTGGGGTGTTGTCACCACCAGGGCCACAGTAGTCGATGTTGCAATGTAGCATGCACCAGGAGGGCGGGCCCGCATGTACGGGGAAATGTAGGAGCGCAAGACCGCTCGGGGTCTTGGCACATGCATGCCAAGTGTTATGTGTATCAGTCCTGCGGCTGCATAAGTCAGATGCCTAGCCTCAATCGCAGCGCGATCACAGCCAGCCATGGACTGTACACCTGTGTCCGCCCTGTCCGGACCATTGGCCTACACTCACGTGGCCGCACACCCTCAACGGCCAGCTTCACGGTGTTGTTGGCATGCCGCTGGACATGCGCGGACAGGCATTACAATGGTGTGCCGTAGGAGTGCACGTGATACAACCGCGCAGCGCACACAAGTGTGGGGGCTCGTGGGAGGGAGGAGCAGCTGTGAGGCAACGTACCACACAGTGAGGCCGCTCATGTGCCACGTGCTGGGCATATCATCCATGATTCCCTGGGTCGCAGACATCCCACCCCACCCATGACAGGCCTCTGTACATCTCCTGTATGCATGCAGATGGTGGAGTTACTGTAGGGATCAGAGGTCCTTTGTCTGAACTATCAGGCGGTAGCACATCTGCAGCTCCGAGCTGGGACTTGCATGTGCCCAGCACTCCCTGACAGATACGATAGCATTTGCTTGCGACTCCCACACTACGCACTGCCCGACGTGAGACCAACGTGTACACATCCCACACGCAGAAGTCCTTGGTCATAGTTAGCGTGCGTGAAATGGCCTTCACACGTACTCCCACCCCACCCTAGGCCTGCACCCGTTGCACACAGACACTGCTCATTGCTCAGAGCTGTGCCATTTCATCCACAGGACTGGCGCGGGGCAAGCCAGTGCCGCTTCAAGCAGAGCCACTGACGCAATGGCAGACCATCCCGGACACATGCTCAACTCCAGTCACGTGGACCTGTACCGTGCATGTCTGCTGCATGTACTGGGGGCACTGCCATTGGCAGTGCTGCGGATCAGTTACCGGCTGAGCTTCCGCCTTGCCAACGTCACCTGCGTTCAGCCTGTGTTACATTGTCGCTCGTGCATATTCGAGTGGACCATGGATGTCTGCCTCTCCAACAAAACAGTAGCTGACCTGGATTTCGACGTGTGTGTGCGCCCCCTGTTGGCCCACGACCAGGAGTGTCACCGTGATGCCCGTTTATGGCATGCCTGGATGTTTGGCATGCATGCTGGCAACTGGACCTGGGAGATTGCACGAGTCGTCGTGTGCAGTGACCACATTGAGCCGCTCCCCGATTGGGCTTTGGTGCAAATTGGGGCCAGGGGTTGGAGTCAGCACATCTGTCCGGGACAGCTGATGGGTTACGTCGCCGACATGTTAGATGTGGTGGAAAACGATCTCTCATTGGAAATGTTGGCCTACGCTGCTGCACTTGCTTTCATGGACGAGTGACAAGGTACCTGCAGCCACAACTGAATGTGACCCATTGCACGTGTCCCGACGCCTGGCTGCATGTTGGAGATCTGGTCACATATCCCAAGACGACAGTGGACATGGCTGCATTGGCCTGGACTCCTGATCCATGCGCGGACAACCAACGCGGGTTGGCACTGACTTGTATTGGTGATGGACTCCCCCGGGGTGGACATGGGCGCTTTCCAACGTTCCTCATTCAGACATGCTGCTGCATTGGTCTGCATGTCGTGGCACTTCTCTTGGCCGTACTGACACGCACTTGTTGATAAAGTTTCCGCACTTTCACTTGTCTCCAACTGTGTTGAGTGTTGATTTGTATGCCAATGTGTGTGTCACGGCCTATCTGGGTCCCTGCCATACATGCATTGCTACCCCATCAGGGCTGTGGGTTGGTACTTGTGCATTATCATGTCCCTGTTTCGTGCTTTGCCAGATGCGTATGGCCATTTACCGGCCACAAGCGGGTGCACTTGTGTCCTGTGTTCGGTTGTGCAAATGTTGCTGTTTGTACCACATTGTGTTCGATGTTGGGGTGCTCTGCTTCCTATGTGTGTGTGCTGCATTGTGTGTGAGATGTCCCTTCAGCTCTGATTTGGCTCACCCTTCTCCCTTTCAGGCAGTGTGGTTTTCACTTCTGTGCTTGTTCAGTGGTGTGATATTGCTGGGTTGTGTGACTTGTTCTCTTGGTCGGTGTTGTTACTCTTGGGCATGGTTTGTCTGCAGTTGTGCTGTGCTTAATTGTGCATGTGTGCCAATGTGCCCATCTCCCCCCGTCCCTGGTCGTTCCTCTCCCTGTTGCTGTTGTGTCTGTTGATTTTGAGCAGTTCCCGGTCCCCGACTCCTGCCACCATCTCCAGACTGATGTGGTGGACACCATTTCCTCCATGTCATCCAGCTCCTGGTGTGGCGCTGGACTCCCACCTCCGGTGTGCATTGCTGCCTTGTGGTTGTTGGCGTGTTTCTGCTTGTTTGTGCGTTTCGCATCATTCCAGCTGTTCTGGTTTTCTTCCATTGTCCTCCTCCGCTCTCCGGCTGCATTCACCTTGTCCACGATGGCCTGCCATGTACAATGTTTTGTTGCCAATGGGGCTTGTGGGGTTGTGTACTGGCTCCGGTTGCCTCCATTGTGCTTCGCTGTTGTTTTCTGTTTGGTTTGTCTTTCTCTTTCCTGCTTTTGTTGTGCTTATTCCCGCCTGCCGTGTGTGTGTCGCAGGCCTGGCGCTGCTTATCGCTGCTTTTCTCATCGCGAATGGGCTCATCGCACGTTTTTTGGTGTTGGGGTTTGTGTTTTTATCTCCGTCGCGGTGGTTGTATCGCGGACATTGGCCGCGTTTTCGGGAGACTATCGCATGGTACCGCCATGTTGTGAATTCCACGTTGACATGGGGTTATTTTCCCGCGATACACTGCGATGTGTAAAGTTGCGTTAACATTTTTTGGAGATGTTTAGCGCACGTTCTTGTGAATATCCCCCAAAGTGTTACAGCTGCCCAAGAGAGAGGGAGGCTTGGGACTACCCAATTTTCAGAAATACTATATGGCATTCTTTATTTTTACACCTACGTTGTTTCATAATGTCCTACTCCAATTTTGATAAATCCATTCTTCTACTGATATTGGGGGTGCCTGATCTTAAGTGGTGCATTTTAATCCCTATATCTCCTAAAAAAAGTCAGGCATGAGCTACTAAATTTCTTTTAAAGTGCTTAGTAAATGCAGAATACCCCGGGTTAATGCAAAGACTCCGTTGTGCTATTATCAATCCGTTTCTCCTGCCCTGACTGAAGAAACAATAGGAAAATGGGTGGACCCTTCTATTACAGAGGTAGGGGATTTATTTGAAGGGGCAGGCTGAAATCCCATTCAGCCATTTTCTTGGGAAAGACATCTCCTGGGCATTTTCATTTTTTATGTACACGCAAATGAGGGCTATTTTTAGTAATGTATCAGGGAAGAATGTCTAGTCCTCAAGAAGCAAGGCTAGTAATGTATCAGGGAAGGATGTCTAGTCCTCAAGAAGCAAGGCTAGTAATGTATCAGGGAAGGATGTCTAGTCCTCCAGAAGCAAGGCTAGTAATGTATCAGGGAAGGATGTCTAGTCCTCAAGAAGCAAGGCTAGTAATGTATCAGGGAAGGATGTCTAGTCCTCAAGAAGCAAGGCTAGTAATGTATCAGGGAAGGATGTCTAGTCCTCAAGAAGCAAGGCTAGTAATGTATCAGGGAAGGATGTCTAGTCCTCAAGAAGCAAGGCTAGTAATGTATCAGGGAAGGATGTCTAGTCCTCAAGAAGCAAGGCTAGACAGTTGTTTCAGGAGGATACAGTCAGTCTTACTTTCAGCTATGGGTACAAAGAATTGCATCAGGGACCGGATGACATGGCTCTGAAGATAAAATCAAAATGGGTAACCACACGGGGATAAAATTGAAAGAAACACATTGGGAAAGATATTTCGATCTTATTTATTCCACTTTTAGAGGAGCCAATTTCCATAGAATGGCTTTTGTCAATGGATGGATGCTGTATCTTACTCCGCAATTAGTGAATTGAATGTTTCCCGGTTCATCTACTGTCTGAAATGCGATCAGGAAGGAGATTGGCTGCATATGTTCTGGGCCTGAGGTCATTTCCAGACGTTTTGGAGGGATGTGTTTCAGGTAATAGGCAAGACAATTGAATGGGACATTCATCCTACCCCGAGAATGGAACTTCTGGGTATCTGGGATGGGGAGACGACAGGGCAAAATGATCCGGAGCACTTTATATTTATCGCAGTGTTAATGGTCTGCTCTCTCATCACCATTTACTGGAACTCCCCCTCCGCTCCTAGGTTGGCAGAATGGGAGGAGAAAATGTGGAATGTCATCAAGCGAGAAGCCTGGTACCACACTAGAGTTGATTGTTCCCTACAATACCAAAGAAAATAGAGGAAATGGGCCTGGAAGGAGTAGCGGCTTGGTCTTTAATTCAGTTTTTAGGGATATTTATAAAAGGCTAGACACTTTTGAGATGGCTGTGCACTGTCACTTTTAGATGCTAACCTTTTTTTCAGGTTAGATTAGGACTGAAAGCGGCTTCCAGCACTGGCACTTCAAGAAAGCAATGGTAGTTTATTTTTTGGATGTATAGCACTTTAGAAGGTACAAGGATTTCATTATGAGCCACATGAGTACGGAAGGATATTTTAGGTTATGCACTTGATCGACTGTTGGGGTGGAAGAATGCCATTATAAGTCTGGGCTGATGTACTTTGTGATGAATAGACTTTCCCTAGAATAATTGCACTTTAAAGGGATCATCAGCACTTTTTTTGCTTGGAACTCAGCACTTTAGGAAGAATAACGAATAGGGATTTAATTGAAGCACCACCATTGGGAGGAGGAGAAAAATGATTCTTATCTTGTTGAATTTTTATTTAAGCAGTTGTTTTGGAGGGACAAATGCTGATATAATTTGCCATATAGCTCTGTGTCTGTCAGGGGTGAAAAGATGCTTTATTATTAGCCCTATGTGTGTACGCATTGATGTATTGTGTCATGAATTTTTCTTTCCTTGGTATAACTGCATTAAAATTAATAAAACTGAATTAAAAAAAAATAGAGTCCACCCTGATTAATTACTATGCAATACCGGGATGAGGAGGTTTCCCGATGATTAAGCAAGGATGGTTCGGTGTCCTTTTTCAAAAAGACACATTTGCCAGAGTTTTCCTGTGTCTCATACCCAAAAGAGGTATATTTTCATTATTCTAATATAGGAATCTGACAGTACCCTTTTTTGGACTGCCCATATCTTTTGTTTTTGTGCCAAAGTTTAGTAGTTAAAGGCACAAAAAGTCCACAACTTAATTCCAAAGAACACAGCAGTGTCTAAGTGTCAGTGAAACACATTGTACAACCGCGGTTCTGCTACAGTGTCTGTTGTGAGTTATTTTGTGTTACTATTCTTTTTGTCAACAGTTTGTATGCCATTTACCATGCTAAGTCTAGTTGGTATCGGCTACATTTTGGAAGAAGAGTGAAGGTTACATTGTGATATATACCAAAGACTGGCATTGCTAGGCCTGTGTGTGCTTGAGAGAGGTATTTTTTAGTGGTACATAGGAGTTTTTTTTGTCTTTTTGTAGTATTCACTTCATTGGCCATGTTGACCTTCGGAGAACAAAGTACAGTTTATTCCTTTGGATTGTTGGCTTTGCCTGAATGTTGCCAACACCAATGTCCTGCTCATAGGCACAAGTTATTCCTCCATCATACTGTACGGATGATCTCTTTTTAAATGAAGTGTAAGATGGTGGTTGGGCAGATTTTCGACAACAGCCTTACGACAGCAACACTGGGGTAGGGATTGCAATGAGGAAGAAGGTTGTGATTAACAATGCGAAGGTCACATCTTAAAGACGTCCGCCTTTCTCAACTGGCTTTCGTCTTGGAGATGAACATTATGAGTGCATGGTCTCACCATGAAAGAAGTGGCCTATGGTGATCTATCCTGGTGCTTTTCAGGTTCTCCAAGAATGGCTCTCTAGAAGTGTAATGGATTCTACAATCATCTAAAGATTACAGAGCATCTGTGAAGCACATTTTATAGCCAGTCTTCTAAATGCACATCTTGATATGTTTATATATGTTTTAGACTTGTAACTTGGCTCTGTGAATTGAATGTGCCCATAGAACATGTGATGGCCTGATACATTTAAGTGAGTAACTTATAAGTATTTACATAGTGAACTTGATCACAGCCATGTGCAAACATGCCATTAACACAACAAGATGAGAAAAGAAGTGGTCAAAGATATTACTTAACAGAATCTTTAGATCACTTTCTGAGCAGGAGGAATTTTGCAGCCGTCTGGTGTCAAGCTGTACCGGTGCTCCAGAGTGTACGTGCCAGAATGGAGACACATTGGACTTGGCTGTAGGATCGCCTACCACTGCTGGTTCTCCTAGCGCAGCGGATCGGTGGCTTGGGCAGATATTGATTCTAACTGTGCAGGGTCAATCCATGTATCCACTTGAGTGCCTGAAACTGAATTACAAGGGTTTTGAAGCAAAGGCTTCGTCTCTCCTGCAAACCAGTCACACCAGTGTGCTCTGCACATGCTGCAGATGCTGCCTTTGGCGTGCTGAGAGATCACCATAGAAAGCCAGTCCTTTGTCCACAATGACATTGACATTGCTGTGACCCCACCACTATCTTGGCAGTGCAGATGAAAGAAGGACATCGCACAAGAATCCAAGATTTTATACAAAGGTCAGGGTGCTGGACAGGTGGAAATAGCTCTTGAGTAGCTTAGCATATATCAAGAGATTGGAATCTGTTTTTGAGCACTCAGTTTAAGGTAACCTTCCTCCATCTTCCTCCAGCCAGAGACCATGTGACACCAAGACAAAGATGTCCTTTGCGACACATCCACCTGATATGACATGACCAAGAAGTGGTTTGTTCCACATTTCTTTACATACTCAACCATTACAGGTCCATTTTTGGACAATGAGACTGTTGTGTCGATTTTTCCTGACATACTCCAGGCGAGCTGAGAAAATCCCTCTTCACCGCTCCTGACCCATCATCTTCTCCTCCATCAAAATTACATTTCTGATTTCTAAAGAAAGTGTTCATGAGTGGAAACCATCTGGTAAAAACAGCTCACTTCTGGAAAGAGCAGAAAACACATCTGAAGTCATCCACAGGATAGCCTGCTATAAAAAGCAAAACACTGAAAACCACAGAAAATGTAACCACTAACTTGAAGCTGTGGAGTGACGATGGCAAGCCAAAATACTCTATTTTTCAATTTTGCACTGGCTTTCAAAATATTTTATTCCAACTAGTGTAGACTGTATGTTTAATTGGTTGGCAAATCCGCGTGCCAAAACCAGGACATTTCACCTGCTGGAACATTCGCAGTGGTGGATAAACAGGTTTTTTTCCCTGCAGGATATTTAGGGCTGGTGATGGTGTTGGAACCCAAAGGCCCTTCCCACCATGTGTGTACGTGTGATTCTCTCAGGCACATAAATGCAAAAGTCCAGAGCAAGAGGTGGCATGAGTGTTGCCCACTGATATGCACAGACTAGAGAAAAGAGTGATTCAGGCTCTGCACTCAGAGAAGTTTGAGACTCACAGGTGGGACTACTATTGAAAAAGTACCAGCAGGTGCTCTAAAAAGATGGCTGACAGCGGACTGGGGTACTGGACTTAGAGCACCAAAATAATTACATGTATTATAGCAAAGCACCCCAAAGTGATGATGAGCTTCTATCCGACTGAGGGTCTGATTTAGAGCTTTGAAAAATGGGTTACTAGGTCACAGACATGACTGATATCCCATCCGCCTTTTTACCAGTGCTTTAAATCATATGACACTTTTAATAAGGTGGACGGGATGTCCGGCACATTATGATGGAGTAAACTAACAGCCAAACTCTTACTCAGTGGCAACACTGGGGTAAGGATTGCAATGAGAAAGAATGCAAATGCATTTGTCGCCCTAATTGGAATGGGTATGCCCAGACGTGGGTCCTGTGCTCACCATGCCACTGGAATCTGGCTATCCTGGATAATGATGGGTGATACCCCAAAACCGGTCCTAGGATGCTTGTTTTCCGGTCCAGGGAGGACCTGGCCTGGAAGTTCAGGCTGGACTGTTCCCATGGGGAGCAGGGTCAAGACTGATTTGCATATGGCTGGGTCCAAACTGGAATGGTGTGGTGAGCAAATAAGTGATGGATTTAGGCCCAGATCGCTGTAATGGGGATGAGTGTTTGACATTGTTCAGCATGCTGTCCATCATATGTTCTTTTTACAAACTCTAAATCAGGCCGTTTGATTTTTATGTTTTATGAAGCTTTTTCAACAGTCTAGCCTCACCTGGCGTTTTCAGACATGTAAGCCCTATGAAAACTTTCAAAATAAATTGCTTCTTTCCTATTAAGTTAGAGGTGGCTGAAGAGATCTTTGAAACTATGTCTGTCTATTGCATGAGCAACGTAAACATAGAGCCCTCACCTAGGGTTTTGATTGTTATCTGTGAAGGTTTGGGCCAGAGAGCTGTAGCTCATCCTTAAGGCAACAACCCACCACACGGCACTCAATACTTAGGACAAGAACCCCCTACAATCCATTGCAGACATTGGACACTGGTCCACCACACTGCACTGCATCCTAGAGATTCTTACCTAACACACACGCGCACACACACACACACACCACACCACACACCACACACCACACACTACACACTACACACTACACACTACACACCACACACACACCACACACCACATACACACTCACTCTTACAGAAAATCCCAGTGCACCGCATCCAGGAGTCTGGCCCAGTGGCAAGCACTCCATTCTAGAAACAGTAACCCACAACAGTGGATCATTAGATTAGATTAGATTTAGATTTATAGAGCGCATGGCTACCCAAGGGCTTCCAAGCGCTGCGAGACCACTACTTCATGAAGGCTAAGGATAGATTAGTGATACTGCTGGAACAGCCATGTTTTGATACACTTCCGGAATGCTACTTCCGTTGTCAGAAAACGAGATTCTCGTGGTAATGAATTCCACAACTTGGGTGCAAGGAGGGAGAATGACCTACCTCCCCATCTGGCTCTCCTGACTCTTATGGTTTTTATCAGTCGTTCGGAGCCGGATCTCAGGCTTTTATTTGGGACGTGAAGGGTCAACAGGTTTCTAATTTTACTTGGGCCCTTGTTGTGTAATGCTCTGTGGGTCATGATGAGTGCCTTGAATTTGATTCAGGCCTCCACCGGAAGCCAGTGTAGTGCTTTGAGATGCTTCTTGGCTGACTCCTGGGTTGGGGCCTTGCACAGTAACCTTGCTGCAGTGTTCTGGACCACCTGAAGTCGGTTGATCACAGATTTGGGCTCACCTAGGAACAGTGAGTTTCCGTAGTCGAGGCATGATGTGACCAGGGAGTGGACTACTATCTTTCTGAGCTCTAGGGGGATACGCTCCAAGATTTTGCGGAGCATTCTGAGCAGTCCAAAACATATACCTGTCGATTTCTTAGCTTGGGTCACCATTGTTAGGTCCTTATCAAACCAGAAATCCAAATTTTTAATAGATTCCTTTGGAGTGGGAGGGTTACCTAGGCATTTAGGCCAGCTACTTAATGGCCTAGGGACAGCTTTAGTGCTGAGAACCATTAGTTCAGTTTTTTCCCCATTCAATTTTAAACAGCTGTTTGTCATCCATCCCATCACTCTTTCCATACAAGGCGCTAAGCTGCCGGAGTCCCCGTTGGTTCTGGGGTCTAAGGAAATCACCAACTGGGTGTCATCCGCGTAGGCTGTCATGAAGACATCATACTCTTGGACTATCTGTGATAATGGCTTCATATAAACATTAAATAGCGTCGGACTCAGTGAGGAGCCCTTATGCACCCCACAGGTCAAAGGCATTGTCCTGGAGAGGAGATTGTTTTCCATGACTTGGAATGACCTCCCTTCCAGAAACGAAGCCAACCACAAGAGAGTGTTACCTTGGACACCGATGGCCTTCAGTCTATTTCGCGAAATATGATGGTCCACCGTGTCTAACGCTGCGCTCAAGTCCAGAAGTACTAGAGCTGCGGAACTACCCTGTTCCAGAGACAATTTAATTTCCTCAACCACTGTTAATAGTGCTGATTCCGTGCTATGCTGCACACGAAATCCCATCTGTGTGGGGTGGAGGCATTGGTTCGCTTCCAGAAACTCTGTCAGTCCTCTGTTCACGTGTTTTTCCACCATCTTCCCAACAAATGGCAACATTGAGATGGGGCGGTAGTTCCCTAGATGTGCTGGGTCTAGGTTGTTTTTTTTTAGCAGTGGTCGGATTATGGCGTGCTTCCATGCCCCTGGTACTACGCCCGATTCAAGAGAGAGGTTCATGATCTTGACTAATGTGGGGAGAATGGTGTCTGCCACTTTCTTAAGGATCACAGGATCGTAGGACAGGATCAAGTGGTGAGCCTGACCTCACCTTGTCAATCAACAGCTTCGCCTCCTCCATGTGCACTGGGAGGAAGCTAGTAATGGTTTGCGTGGGGGCGGACTGTGCCTCATCTCCTTCCTGCCTTGGGAGTGTTTCTCTTTCAGTCAGGAGCTCGCTATAGATGTCCGTGACTTTTGTGCAAAAATAAGTTGCTAGGTCGTTGGATCTCTTCTCTGAGGCTTCTATCGTATGGGTAGTTTGTGGAAGTGAGGTTAGGGCCTTGACTACAGTGAAGAGTTCCTTTGAGGAATTCTGTGCCTGGCTAATTTTTGTTTCAAAGAATTTAGTCTGTGCTTCTTTAATGCTATTGTGGTAGGATCTGATCGCCCCCTTGTACTTTGCTTTAAGATGTGGATCGTAGGATTTCCTCCATTCTCATTCAATTTTTTTACAGCTTTTCTTTAGGCAAAGTAGTTAGGGGTGGAACCATGAAGCCGTTATGGGCCTCGATTTTGATTTAGTGGAGGTTTTGGGAGCTATTATATCCAGAGATTGCGTTATCTGAGTTTCCCAGCTGGAATAAGCTTCTACTGCTGTTTCTGGTCCCTCAAAGTTCGGTTTGGCCATGGGAGCTAGAATGTTCTCCCAAGCCTCTGTGCCCACCTTGGCCCAACTTGTTTTCTTCATCCCTATCGATGGGGGGGGCTTGCCCTTCTCTCTTAGTCTGTTATCTAAATTGAATGGAATAAGATGATGATCTGACCAGGGCACTGGTATTGGCGGGGCGACTACAATATTAGGGTCATTTGATATAACTACGTCAAGTATATGGCCCTTGATATGTTTGGCCGATGTGACCAACTGTGAGAGTTGAAGGCCCTCAAGATCTAGCTGCAACCTTTTGACACTAGGAAGTTTCTTGTCCTCGAAGTGTAAGTTTAAATCAGCTACTATGGTGGTGTGCGGTTTCTTTTCCAGAGTACTAGCTAGGAAATCCGGTAGGCTATCTAAGAACTCTCCACAGGGGCCTGGGGTTCTATAGATTAAAATTCCTGAAAACGTGTTTGGTGGAGACAGGGTGATTGAGAATTGGAGGCTTTCACAGCCCTGGATAGGGAGAGCGTTGATAGTGCAGTTGAATTCACTTTTCATCAGGATAGCATGTCCGCTTCCCATAAGCGTACTAAGGGCCAGATTTACTAACATTGGTAATATCGATTTCCAAATTGCGATGTTCTCTGAATCGCACATGAGAAATCACTATTCCTAATGTATAAAACTTTAACTTTTAATTTACCGACTGCTAGTGGGCCTCAAATCGACGTACCTCATGAATATTAATGAGGCAGGTTGCAGTTTGCGACACATTAGGAATGCTAGCCATCACAGGGAAGGTGGACAGCTGGGGTCAGCAGGCCATCATGTATGTAATTGATTTTAAATAAACAAATCTTTTTTTTTAAATGCAACCCATTTTCCTTAAAGGAAAGCGTGATGCATTTAAAATAAAAAATGAAAAGTTTAACTTTCATTTTTGCCTGCTCTTAAAAGTATATTTTTTTAACATACTCAACGGGGAAAAGGTTCCTTGAGGACCCTTCCTGCTTGGAATTGGCTTACCACCTCCATTGCGGAGGTGCTAAAGTATTTCTGTTTTGCAACCGGAATTTGGTTGCAAAACATTAATACATAATTTAAGGAACTTTTTATTTGGAAGGGACGTGCCCTTCCAAATAGTAATTCCTTTAGATTTCCTAAACCCATTTAGCAATTTGATAACATGTTACTGAATTCCTAAATTGTTTTAGTACATTTGTACAAGCTATTTAGTGGTCCAAATCCTGCGATTTAGCAAATCGCAGGTTTTGCGACCACTAATTAGCTGCATACATCTGAAGCTTCTTACTTAAAAGCCATGCACCACAGAGACAGTGACCTAGAACTGTGCACTGCATCTCTGGGATACTAGTCCACCACACTCTACTGCATCCTATGGACATTAAAGAAGTACCTTGCACTCCCCCCTCAGTGCACAAAACCACCACCCTGCACTGCATCCTAGGAAAACTAAACCAGTAATGTGTCATTTCATCTTTGAAGTGCTAATCCTTGCAGTCTACTGCATAGTAAGAGCAGTAACAAAACACATTGCATAAACCATAGTATGTATGTAACTATGCAAGTGTATTTGTTTACCAAAAGACCACTCCACAGTCGTGAGGGGAATACAGAGACTAGTTGATTGATTTTTAATTTGGAAACTATATGATTAACCAGGATTCAGGTGGAGATGAGATTAGGTGAGTGAGGGAGAGTGTAGTGCAGGGAGTTTGAAGCAGAGTGGGATCAGAATAATGGGTGGTGCAATACAATATTGAGGGGGGAGTCGCAATAACAGTTACTCTGTAGGTGAATGTAAGACGTGGCAGGCTAGCTACTGGTACAGCCAGTGGATAAATGATAAGGGAACTCCCAGTACAGCTCTGCTGATGCAAGCAAAGGTCAGAGGATGTAGGAAAGGTGGGCTCAAGATGATGCAATACAACATATGCGGGAGAAGATGTAACAGGTTTGCATGGCAGGCAGCAGTGGGTGCTGAGGAAGAGGCATGGCTGCATCATGAGATGCAGAAGGGAGTTATACTTGAGGTAGATGGCTGGGAAGGAAACCTCGACTGGTAAGTAGGGTAGGATAATAGGAGATTGGGTGGTCGGCCTGGGCCAGGTGTGTGGCAAGTGGTTATGGGGAAGGGCTCAGTTACGCAGTATGGGATGGATTAGGTCCAGGTACAGGGGCAACAGCAGGGAGGGCCAAGGCAGCACTTTCAACAAGTGACCACTACTCAAGAGGTTACACAATGACAAGACATTATTTGAACGGTGTAGTCTGAAGTCCTGTTTAGACCAGGAGCAGGGATGATGCTTCACAACTTTTAATGGGATGGGCATTCCACGCCCATGGAATATAACAGATGTCCTGGTGTTTGTCCTCCTACTTCCTAACATTCCTGATCTTAGTTGTGTTGTGGCACTGCTGCCGTGATGCTTTCATTGTCTCTGAGGTTCCTTAATGTTGGACGTCAGGGACAGTAGGGTGCCTTTGATGATTGCCTTGTAGTCGATGCAGCAGGTCATGAAGATGGGACCAGGATGTCAACGTAAATCTTTGAACACTGAACCTTTTGTGAGGCCTGCTGCAGCATGAGGCATGTTTTTTATGGGTGTCTGTTTGCTCTCTGGGATGTTGGGTAGTACGATGTGGCCTTCATCCATGTGAGCCAGTACGAGCCCCTGGATGGTCAATCTCAAGTTGTCATTTTGAAGAAGTGACTTCTATGCATATAGAAAGGGCAGGTGCTGTCAGGCGGTACATGTCATGTACACTGTGTGCCTCCTGAAGCTGAGGTTGACCTTGATATAGAAGACCAAGGGTTGCACATTTGTGGTGTGAAGTCAACCAGGTTCATCTCTTTGAGCCATCCCTGCAGCTGTTGTTGCTGGCTAGCTTTGGCAGTGAGGAAGAACTCCTTCTTGGCGGGGTTCAGTTTCAGATACAACTTAACTTAAGCATCCAGGCTTGGATGGTGGTGGGGCGCTTCTCCAGCTGACGATCATAGTGTAGTTAGATGTGACCTTCATTCAGAACTTGGAGTCATCCACATGCTGGTGGATTTGGTGTTCTTGTACTCATAGCAGTTTCATGTACAAGTTGAATATCACTGGTGAGAAGATAGAACTTTTGTGGTACCCTGTATGTTACAGGGATGCTGGTGCGATGCGCCACAGATAGTGACTCCTGCTGCACTCTAACTCTGGTGCACATGGTCATTGTCTCTCTACCTGATGATCATACACTTCGCATAGACTTACTACCGCCTCTAAATTGGTAATTCCATTGTTTGGAATTTTATATTTTTTACTTTATTTGATATTTTTCTGAATCACCGCTCTACCCAAGGGTGTCATTGTGCTTTACAGTGTGACATAATCAGGGAGACAGTTATCTCAAGTTACGGTGAAATGGTAGTAGAGAAACAACTGAAACTTTGTCCTGCATTAACATCTAGCAACATATAAGTTGAGTAGAACAGACGAAGTATAGTTGGTGAGAGGAGTGGTCCAGGATTGAGTGGAGGAAAACATCGAGGATGAAAACAAAGGGTAGAATGTGAAAGGAGGTGTAGGGACATTTAAAGAAAGGAAAGGAGATAACAAAGGGGATTGTGTTTAGCAGAGATCAACAGTAGATTATTTCATGGCACGTTCAATTTAGAAAGCAGTTAAATAGAAAGGTTTTTAGTTTTTTTTCGTGGCATCCCATTTCTGCTGGAAGAGAGTTCTGCTGGAAGAGGGCTGGTGCAGCGCCGGAGAAGGACTGTAAATAGGCAGAATGAGTTTTCATGTTTTTGTATCACAGACTCAAGATGTCTTTGTTTTTAAATGTTTGTTTCCTCTTGAGATTTTTTTGCTGGATCATAGGTATTTTGTGCAGACTGAATTGCTTTGAAGGTGATGCCGGCTAGTTTGACTTGCTTCTGGCCTCAGTGGGGAGCCGGTTCTGTTCACACATTTATAGGGCAATGTGGTTGTATATACGGGTGCTTGGGACCAGGTGAGCCATGGAATGGTTAAGGCTGTAAAAGGGGAGAGTGAAGACTTGGAAACTCTGATGGGAGCACATTCGTAAAATGAATTTAGGAGCTTTTCCAGAGCTTGGAAAACAAGGCAACAGTCCACTGGTGGTAAAGGGGTTTGAGTTTTAGGTAGAGTCATGTATAACTTCCACGTTTGCTGTCTGGTTGATTTGAGAGACCATTGATAGGGAATAATTGATCCGGGTGCCTAATAATTTTACTTCTGGTGACAGAAGGGGTTTGAAACCTTCAAATTGTAGTTTGTTAACAATTTGGTGTTGAGTTTGTGGCTGTGTTGTTTTAATATTAGGCTGATTTCAGATTTCTCAGAAGTGTATGTGGTTTTTCACTTTTTCTGGATGGATTTTTAGAGTGTAGAGATTCTGTTGGGAATTTGTTTCCAGGTACATCAAGGTGTCCTCTATTGAGACCATGTGGCCCAAATGCTTTCTAGGGTGTGTTATAATACCATGTCCAGCCCTGATAAAGACTTGCTTCGTCTTCCTAAGGGGTTGAAATGTTGACTATGCGTGAAAAGTGAGCTGAAATATCGCATACATAGTGATCTGAAAGGGCGCTGTTCGGCCCCTTTCCCAACCATTCTGTTGACACGTAATTTCATGGGTATAAAGTCGAAGCTAACATAACCTTTTCTACACCAATGTTTTGTGTTGTATCATTTTTGCCCTGAACTCTGCACTGCTTACACTTATATATTCAATGGAATGTATGGTTCTACTGTGTTCAGTGTGTCATTGTCACAATTAATATCTAGAGGATGTCATTTTGTGTAAACTATGATGTAAGGCATTTCTTATTTTATTGACTCATTCACATCCAATTCATACCTCGAGGGGGTCCATTGTTTCATATCCTGCCCAGGTTCCTCTCAACCCTGAGTTTGCCCTGTCTTTCGTTGTATATTTGCGGGTAAGATGAACATTTGCTCAGATGGATCGACGGACCTGCCTGAACTTTGTTTCTGTTGGAATGGTACTCTGTGAGTGAGTTAGTTTAGTTGTATGAGACTTCATGAGGAAAAAATATCTTGATGGAGTTTGTGATTTTGAGACAGATGTTTCTGTCTGTAGGTTCCTTCTTAGAAAGGGTGTCCCCAGAGCACATGGTAGCCAATTAGCAGGGCAGGTGCACAGTGATTCAACTCTGGGATGTTTCCCTGGAGTGGGCTGGTCCTCTACTTTTTCAATGAATGACTTGGATATTGTGAAAACACAGTAGTTCCTGATGAACAACAGTACGAGACAAGGCAACTTGGGTCACAAAACAGGGCCACAAAAACTATTGTTTGGTCTAGGCACCAGAGACTCCCTACCTTCTCTTGGGTGGTTACTGACCCTATCTCAGGTGGCAGACCGATTAAAAATGTAAACAGAATTTGAGACAGGTCGATTTCGCTTGTTAGGGTTGAGGGAGTGAACGTGTCCCTCTCAGCAGGTCCTCAGTCATTGCAGAGCCAAGACTGTGAGGATGTTCTCATTCCTGTGAAGATATTCTACTAGGAAGGCGGCTGGGATCAAGGAAAAGTGTCGCCTGGGCGTCCTCAGCATCCACATGTGAAGACGCAGTAGCTGTCGTTGAGTGTGTGATTGTACACGTAAGTGCATATATATGGGTGTGACCCTCTCAGTTTAATTTATTATGATACGGAACTCCTACGGAGAGCCACATAACACAACATAATAATAAAACAATAATACATATTAAAATCAACAATTGAAAAGTATAAAACCTCCAGTTTGTTACATACATCATTTAGATGCATCAATTGCTGTCCTTTATAAAGTGAGTACATGCATAGCATCACAAGGAATATAATATAAGACTGCAGTTCTATAAGTGCAACCTTTGAACATGGCATCGTGCACAGCGCAATAAAAAATGGATAAACATCACTTAACAATATACGAGACCCTAAAAACACTTTATACTGTATACTATGCCAGCCAACTTTAAACAAATCACTTGTTCCAAACCTCCAGAAGGGGGTATTGTGCGCCAAAAGATATGAGGAAACAAATATAACATAAAACTTGATCAATAAATTCATTTTCAGGCCTTTAAGAAGTGTGACGTGCATAGTGCAACATGCGAAATTCAAATCATACATAATACATTGTTGTGAATGCAACCTTAAGGAATAAACATTGCATTAATTTTGAACATCCACCAGTAATACACCAAGGCCCTAATAAATGTTTTAAAAGGATATGGAAACTTTTTAGAATGCTGACCAGTCATACACCAAGGCCCTAGCAGATATTCAAAAAGGATCCAAAAAACCTGATCAATCTTATTACATATCATTTCATTCATGGGAAACAATAGGAATTTTTGAGCTTCCAGGGTGGAATGGATGTTGTCTTTACTAAACAAAGGCCTTACAAAATGACGACAAACATTTTGCAACGCAGGACACACAAATAATACGTGGTTCAGATCTTCAATCAATCAATCAAACAGCATTTGTAGAGCTCAACACTGTCACCCCTAGGGGTGTCTGGATGCTTCCCAGATCTTGAATATGTGGCTGGCACAACTCGCATCTTCTATCCTTTATCGGGATTTTATCCCAGATGCCAGTAATCACACGTAAAGGGAGCAGATCCAGTCTTAGCAATAGGATCAGCCTTCTGATACCATGAGGCAGATTCCATATTAAATAAAGCTGAGGTTTGTACACCAAATTGCTCTCCTGAACCACCAGAGTGCACGCATTTGACTAGATTGGGGCAATATCTCTGGCCAGACTTATTTTAAACACAGAGCCCTTTATTAAGCTCTTTAGAGCAGACTTGCACATAAAGTAATCTATATTCAAGTCAAGCCCAAAAATTTCATTAGCCCACTCAAAAGACGTAAAAAAGTAGCTCCATTCTTACTGAAGGGCGAAGATTTCAGAGTTCAAGGCTTCCCACAGTGTTCCCTCCTCTCCACATAGGAGAGTCTTTCACTACCTCAACACAGCAGCCAGGGTAAAGGGATAAGAGGATAATAAACTAAACTCTGGTCGCAAAGCATGAGGGGCTGCAAGTGTATTCAAATTATTTATCTGACAAAGGATTCGACTTTCTATCCCCTCAAAAGAGTGCCTGCAACTCGTATCTAACACTTAGCACGCATAGCACAATGAGGATGTGGGGGGGAGTATGGCCCTATAAACTGACGTGACATGCCGAAAATGACGTCTCCCATAAGTTTTAAAAAATCTGTACAGGGCATTCATTGGCCTGAGAAAGTTCCCTGCTCGAACAAAGCTTCATGTAATCGATATCCCACCCATTCTTAGAGAAAACCTTCCCGAAATAAAGATACAAACCCACTTTTTCTCATTTATCAGTACCCAGGTACCAATTAGAGTTCCTCTTTAGTCTCGATCCATTCTGACGAAAGATCAAGACTTTGCTTTTAGAAGAATTAATCTTCAAAAAATGGACTTCTGCATACTTTGACAGTGCTACAAGATGACGCCGCAAGCAATAGGAGTTTGGTCCATAATGGCTACATCATCATCATATAGTAGGGAGCAAATGGACATCGCACTGATTCTGGGAAGATCGCACCTCACTTGATTTGAGGTGCCTGGTAGATCATAAATATATAAGGAGAACAAAAGGGGAGCCAACAGGCAGCCTTGCTTTGACCGGTTTGGGTTTTAACCTTACGGGATAAACCCTGTGCCACACCCATCAGAATTTGACACCTGCTGTCCATGTGCATTTCCATAATAAGACCCAAAAGATGGTGCAGAACACCCAAAAGAAGAAGCTTTCCCCACATCAATTGGCTATCAACACTATCAAACGCTGGGGAGCTATCAATATATGCCGTGTATACTGGCATACCTCGGGAAATGGCGTATTGTTCCACTACTGTTTGAAGGACCCCAATATTATCCAATGTACTATGATTTCTCCTAAAACCGGCTTTGTCCTGGGGAATAATATTCGGATCTTGAGCCCACTGCTGTAAATAACAAAGTACATTCTTGGCAAACGTTTGCCAGAAGCATCCAACGGGGCTAACTGATTGAAACTTGCCGGGGAGGATTTAGCGCCCTTCTTATACAGCAGTACAATGACACTACCCTTCTATGACTGAGGGTTTTTTAAACAATGATTAAATAATGGGGTAAGGAATAATCCCCAAGCTACAGCCTCCTTTTAATGACTACAATAGGAACTTCGTCAGGCCCCAAAGCGGCAGAGATTCTGGCGTTCTTTATAAACCCCACAATCTCATTACAGAGGAAGCACCATGCTCCAAATACGAAACCTAATCCACATGGTGAGTCACGGGGATATCTAACTTGGTGTTACTTACGTACAGCTGGGAAATATATTCCTCCCAAGCATTTTTGGGACTGGGAATTGCCTGTGCCTTCACTCTAGAGTCACAATATTCGGCGATCAAACGCCAGTACTTCCTAGATTCTTTAGCAGTTGCCGCCTCTCTTAAATTAATCCATTTTAGATCACATTCCCTCCAACTTTCATGGAGTTTACATCGGGTTCTTAACCGTTTGAGGCGGTCAATTTCATGTTGTCGCACCACAGAAAACAGCAGATGCTGTTTTCTTATTAGTAAATTTATTTCTTGATTTATTATCTTAAGTTGGAATTTGCACTTTTTCGACAACTGAGAACCATCAGGCCAAGTGCTTAATTGATGGAACTCTTCTATATGGGACTCAAAAAAAAGAATAAGGTCAACATAAGCGGGTCTCAAAAACTCCCTTGATCTTAACACTTATGGCAGCCGAATTCTTAACTGTCCGAAAAGAACGACCATTCGACTTGTTAATAATACCCAATTGAGGGTTCACAGAATCTAACTCCTGGAGACTAAAGGGCATGGATGTACCAACTAAGCAATGATCACTCATATCAGTTCGAAAAACAGTGAGGTTCTCACAAACCCTAAACATTTGAAAGGAGACTACCACATAATCAGGTAGACTCTGAGTGGAGGAAGTGTGAAAGGTATACAAAGCAGCTTCACCCACAGGAGTTCTCCCATTTAATATATTCAGGTCAAATTTTCTAAGAGTCTTAAGCAATAGAAACCCATGCTTGTCCGTTCGAATTTTGTCAAGGAACAGAATCTCCGGAATAGACCATATATCTTCTTTGTCATTATTGGGAAGGAACAGAATCGCCGGAATAGACCATATATCTTCTTTGTCATTATTGGCAAAGATTGCGGAGGCAGAGTAAGACACCTTTGCATTTAATTCTCCCATGATTATAACCTGGGGACAATCTTCAGAAATACAAATATCGTAAACAAAAGCAGAGTGAGCTCACCAGGAAATCAAATGGTTTCCCAGGTGGAATTGTTATGTTCTATGATGTAATGTTCCTGAAAACCAGATTATGTTCCTGGGCAACGGGATGCTTCCACTACAGGAATCCGGTCTGGGGATTCTAAGGAGCTGGTGGCAGACCGTTGCTGACGATTAGAGGCTGGCCAGGGGTCGTTGTATGCAGCACAATAAATCTCTTAACTTCACTCCTGCTGTGTGGTGTCATGTCAAAAGGAATATGCATATTTACCAGGGCCGGCTCTAGGACGGTGCGACCGGTGCCACCGCACCGGGTGCTGGCTTCCTGGGGCCGTCGTGTTTGCAAGTTTATTATGTTGTTAAAGCACCTGCTGCAGCGTTCCTTTCCTCGGCAATTAGCAGGCCTCATAAAAATGTCAAGCTAACTCCTGTGATTAATGTTCTTCCTGGAGAGAGATCAGAGTTTTGTATAGTTGAGGTTTTGACTTATGTGAAGTTAGTGCAGAGGGTTAATATGCCTGCTGCCAGTGCCGGCTTTAGCGCTGGTGGCGCCCTGTGCGACAATGTTTGTTGGCGCCCCCCCCAGTGACCACCTCCACCTTCTTTGCAGCAGGCATATTAACCCTTTGCACTAACTTCACACAAGTCAAAACCTCAACTATACAAAACTCTGATCTCTCTCCAGGAAGAACATTAATCACAGGAATTATCTTGACATTTTTGTTAGGCCTCGTAATTGCTGGAGGAAAGGAACGCTGCAGCAGATGCTTTAAAAACATAATAAACTTGCAAACACGGCGCCCCCAGGAAGCCAGCACCCAGTGCGGTGGCACTGGTCATACCGCCCTAGGGTCACACCGCCCTAGAGCCGGCCCTGCCTGCTGCAAAGAACGTGTACCAAGTAGATTACAGAGTGCATATAATGTAAACAGATCAGCAGGTTACTGCTTTTAAAAGAGACATCCTTTTGTTACTTGCAATTTATAACTTAAAGTCCTTATATACAACAGTGAGCTATTAACTTTCATCATAGAGCTGCATACACACTGCAAAGCATACATTAGAACATTGATTAATGTTGCAAAAAGGGTTAATTTGGCTAGAAATCGATTCTTTAAAAAAAAAAATATTGGTAGTATGCATGTGAGTATCAATGTACAAACATCATATTACAAGCATCAATACGGTATATCGTTACCCATCTGTAAACAGTAGCTTGGCGCCGTTCCCAGCTCATAAAACGCTAGCCTTAGGAGGTGCCACAAAGGAATTGAAGTTACAATGTAATCTAGGCCATATTGCTGGTACAATTTTCTGGGGACCTTTAATATCCCACCGTCACAATAGTCTATTTGCAATTGTGCCCTGTGATCTCATTACTACTTTTTTGACTTACATTTTGTGAAACTGAAACAAACAAAAACCAACAAACTTCTATCGCTATATGACAGCCTCTGGCGGAATGGGCGACCCTCTGCGAGTTGCAGTAGTGTGTCTTTCTTCAGTATTTAGGCAAGGTTCTAGTGAGGTACAGTATCTCGTGTCCCTGACCCCTATGCATAATAGTGGGTACATCCATGCGGGGGGATCAGGGGCTCGTGCGGGGGGCTACGCTCCCAGGGTGGACTGGCAGTGAGGGCCTAGCTTATCTGTGGGGCCATCCAGGCAGGAAGGGCCTATTGGATCAAGGTTTAGGCGAGAAATCGATTCTTATTATTAAAGAAAACTCCCAACTATGCTGTTTCTTTTTCGACTCTGAGTTTGTGCTTTTCCAGACCAAGGACTCTTAAACTAACTGCCTACCAGTATGGATGACATGTGACTCCTACACTTTTAGTCCTTTGGCTTATGTAACATTCCCCTATACACTGATTTACACACGTATGATTGATTGTCTCTGTGTAATGTGTGTGTGATGCAAAGTGCTCTGACACCCTACACTGGTATGAGTGGCGCTATATAACTAATTCAATGCACATGAGAGAGTATGGTTATGGAGACTTGGTCACTGTTAAAGGGTGATAGTGAGAGAATCTGTGGTGGAGGTGGTCATTGGGGGGGGCGCCATCAAACATTGTCGCACAGGGCGCCACCAGTGCTAAAGCCGGCCCTGATATTTACTAATAAAAAGAAGGCTGGACAGCCATTAGCGACCTGGAAGACACAAATTCGAGGGATGTAAATAAACTACGATTCCAGCTAACCGTGTTCTTCAGCAAGATTAACACGCCTCCACTGGCATGGACCCTTCCCGAACGCCTTGCATTACAGGAAAATACAAAATAACCACTGCAATAATCAAACTCTGTTCATGGCCAAGTTTCTTGTAAACACACAATTAAGGGATTAAAAGATTTCAAAAGATTAAATTTTTCCTCACATTGACCTAGTCCAGACATATTCAATGACAGAAATAACCCATCCATGCTACCTCAAAGGCACATTAGTCCTAGATAAAGGGTGGCCACCCAACTCCACTGAGAAAGATTGTCCTTCAAGTCAGTAGCCCGAGGATGGATTGCGGCCCCTCACACCACATTAATTACTCGACCCCCATGCCCTAGTGAAATAACTATGTCTTTGGGATTGCCGTGTGTAAAATCAGAGCCAGGCTCCACTCATCCATCCCCATCGACTTGAATATTTTTGGAACATTCGATTGTTGAATAGGAGATTCCAAATACTCAACAACTGGAACAGCATCAATCCTCACTTTAGAAAATGCTCACAAATCAGAAGAACTAAAATTGAGATAACCAGGGAAGCAAAGATGACTCTAGAATAAGCGGACGAACCAAACGAATGAATAGATACATCTGTAATATAACAACACTTTTCACCAACGTTAAAGCTTCAATCTCCATGAAGGAATTTAGTATAGAGCGTCTGTTTACTGGGAGAGACTCGTTATCAAATAACAGGATAAAGTCAAGAACAGATGACATAGTGCTCTGCTGCACAGAAGTCCTTTGTGATGGGCCTATCGGCGGCATCCATAGAGATTCCCCAACCATTGGACAAAAGGTTTTTGCCCCATAGTTGAGCGTAGGACGGGGGTACGAGACAGAGGCTACTGTAGTGCCATGATCTACATTTCTCGTACTTGGTGGGAAAGACATCTGGTACCCCTTATTTTACCCTCCTGAGTGGGAACTTTCCCCTCAAGACCACCCAGCCAAATTGCTAACATCACTAGAACCTGTCTCTGACAAGGGAACAGAGACCCCACTTCCTCTTTGGTATAGGAATCGAAGCCCCCTGAGGGGGGGAAAGAGGGCAGTAATGCCGCCTGTATGGAGAACATGCCAAGAGGGCTGGCCAAACAGTCATTGCGCACTTGGAGTGGGCAAACCACTCCTCCCCTGCTCTGAGAGCAGAGCAGCCCCGCCCGCCTGCAAAGCAGCACGGAATCATTAAATGATAATAACTTTGTTATTATCACTTTATGTTTCCTTTATTTACACTTCTTAAAAGCAGTGGGGCGACGCTCCTCCGCCTTATTGGAAGAGCCGCAATTGGGTCTGGTTGGGTGCCACTTCTTTTGCCCGCCACTCCCAGTATCCTGAATGTGAGTCTGTGATTATTTGGGGATGGTGATGTCGCCCCTGGACTATTCAATTCAAGGTGGAGCGGCTAAAATGTATGCCTGTGTGATTGGCAGCACCGCACAAGCGATAACAAAGAATGATATCACACTTACCTAAACCAGGGGAGCGCGCTTCTTTTAGACTGCACAGGATGGTTTACCTCTGCACCTCCATTCAGGGCATAAGTGGGGTGTGGTTCTCCATCACCAAGCTATGAGCACAGAAGGATAGCAATGGGCTACATAGAGAAAGACATTAGCCCAAAGTGTTGCTCCGAAGAAGCGGTACCTAATTCTTGAAAGATGTTTTTGAATGAGGGAGGACTCATATTTGTCTCTCAATAGTCTCTGGTTTACTAAATTATCTCTGGTTTCATGCTGAAATTGCTTCCCAGCAAGGGACTACTGACTCCACCACACCAGCTCATGAGACTTTCTGGTGGTGAACTATTTACATTTTTTCAAAGTCTGCTCTACTGCCTTAGCCATCCACTCAGCAATAATATTTTGGTTGCCGAGCAACAGATACAGGCAGACAGCTGAGACCCATATCCTGTCTCTCTCATTGCAGATCTCTGGTTAATATGATGGATGCTGTGTGGGTGGACATGTGTGTGGGTGGACATGCGCAGTCTCTCTGTTAAATAACACAGGCCTTTTTGGGACCACAAGGTGAAACTGTTGCGCTACCCCAAAATGTGACCAGCAGGTCATCATTTAGGGCTAGCAACTCCGACACTTATGTTGGTGCTTTTCACCTCTGTGATCTAACCAAGCAATCTTTTGAAGTGAGAATACCTTTAGTTGGTAGTTTTATTTGCTGGTTGTCTTTGCTTGTAACCCATCAATGTGTATTAATATACTAAGATATGACTTTCTGAAGCGTGAAGAGGGATCTCCGGGTGTCTGATGTCACTTTCCCTTGAATTTTATGCCACTTTGACCAGAGTTTATCGACTTCTCTTCCCCAACATTTCTAATTAAAAATGTGAGTTCCTTATTTTCTGCTAGTGAAAAATTATTGTATTGCAACATTCGTATTCCAAGATCATGTGCATCAAATAGGGTTTACGTTTTGATATGAGTCATGTCAAAGTAAGAACGAGAGAGAGAAGAGGTAGAAAGTGTATATATATATATATATATATATATATATGTGTGTGTGTGTGTGTGTGCGCACACGCATGTGAGTGTGTGTATGCAGTAGTGTGTGTGCATGTGCTTGTGCATGTTGGTGTGTGCACATGTGTATATGTGCATGTTGGTGTGTGTACACGTGTGTGTATGTGTTTGTGCATGTAGGTGTGTGTGCAAGCGTTAGTGTGTCTACACGCGTTTGTGTATGTCTGTGTGTATGCACGTGTGTACACGTGTGTGCCTCTTTGTCTCTGTGTGTGTGTACACGCACGTGTGTGTGAATGCATGACTGAATCAATGATCTTGTCAGGGAATGATTAAGTGAGGCATTGACTCATTGAGTCATGAATCAGTTAAGCCAATGCTCTACTTGAGGCACCCCGAAGAATGAAAGGAACTGAAAACCCAAAATAGAAGTGGAATTTCATCAGAAAGATGTGGGGCGTGTAGGAGGCAAGGCTCGTCAAGGCCCATCCGTTGAAACGTAAAACGCATGACCTCTGACCTGTTCGTACGTCGTCATCCATCAGCCATAAGGTCACAGAATGTCTTCTTGTCTGAGGAGTTCTGGTTGAGATGTAAACCTACCTACTGTGACATCATTCACCAGATGGTCCATTTAGGAGAGCTCCCTGGTTTGTGTGCCAGGAGTGAAACACTGATGACAGGATCAGGGGCTGGCTGGCTCTAAAGTCTCGAGGATTAGCCATTTTACAAGCCATTGTATCCTTGAAGTAAAACTAGTGAACAGGACTGCTGCCCTGCAGGTGACAGAGCGAGGCTTCCGACTTCTGCCACCATCCTGGGCCCAGCATCCTGATTTCACAGTCCAGGTCTGAATCGCCTCCTGCCAGTGGTCCCTACCATTTTCAGTCCAAAGTGGACTACATCAAAACGAGCGCTTGTAAGATAGCAGTTGCTTCAGGCGATGGCCTTACCTTTTAGTTCCTCCTTCAGGCTCACACCCTGGGAGTGGACAGTGGAAAGAAACTAATAGGTGTGACCCCTTTCACTGGCTCCGACAGCTCGCTTCAGTGGGAGTCTGTCCTTTCCTCAGGATTCAGGGTTCATTCCATCAGCTGGTGTTAGTTGGTGTGACCGTAAGGCGGCCGGAGAGGATGCCATGATGCTGTTGGTGTTGTCCACAGGGAAGTGTGCTCTTTCAGAGTCTGAGTTCTTTGTGAAGGACCAGAACCGCCTCTCTTTCTACACATCCACCAGACATCTCCGCTCTGCCCAACTGGCCCTGGCCACCATCCCACGGATCCGCAAGACCTCGGCTAGCGGAAGATCCTTCTCCTACCTCGTGAAGTCCTGGAACTCCCTGTATCGCCTCTACATCTCAGGCAATCACCGTCACTGCCTCAATTCAGGAAGGACCTCAAGACCTGGCTCTTCGACTAAACTGCAGATCCCCGCCCCCCCACAGCGCCTTGAGACCCTAACGAGTGAGTAGTCGAGCTATACAAGAAACTTGATTGATTGAACCCCTGAATTTAGTGGTTCTGTTCACTGTGGGCCTGATTCACAAAGGGTCTCCGCACCGGTGGCGTAGGCCCCACAGTTGTGGTGGGGGGCCCGCGCTCATGGCGGGACCTCCGCAAAGAAAAAAAAGCAATGTGGAGGTCCAGCCTCATGTGCGCCCCCCCCCACGACTGCGGGGCCTCTGCCACGAGTGCGGGCCCCTCCACCATGACTGCGGGGCCTCCACCTTGAGTGCGGGCCCCTCCACCATGACTGCGGGGCTTCTGCCATGAGGGCAGGCCCCCCCACCATAACTGCTGGGTATCTGCCACGAGTACGGGCCCCTCCACAATGACTGCGGGGCCTCCACCTTGAGTGCAGGCCCCTCCACCATGACTGCGGGGCTTCTGCCATGAGGGCAGGCCCCCCACCACAACTGCGGGGCTTCTGCCACGAGTGCAGGCCCCCCACCACAACTGCGGGGCTTCTACCACGAGTGCAGGCCCCCCACCACGACTGCGGGGCTTCTGCCATGAGTGCGGGCCCCTCCACCATGACTGCGGGGCCTCCACCTTGAGTGCGGGCCCCTCCACCATGACTGCGGGGCTTCTGCCACGAGTGCGGGCATCTCCACCATGACTGCGGGGCCTCCACCTTGAGTGCAGGCCCCTCCACCATGACTGCGGGGCTTCTGCCATGAGGGCAGGCCCTCCACCACGACTGCGGGGCTTCTGCCACTAGTGCGGGCCCCTCCACCATGACTGCGGGGCCTCCACCTTGAGTGCGGGCCCCTCCACCATGACTGCGGGGCTTCTGCCATGAGGGCAAGCCCCCCACCACAACTGCGGGGCTTCTGCCATGAGTGCAGGCCCCCCACCACAACTGCGGGGCTTCTGCCACGAGTGCAGGCCTCCCACCACGACTGCGGGGCTTCTGCCACGAGTGCAGGCCCCCCACCATGACTGTGTGGCTTCTGCCACGAGTGCAGGCCCCCCACCACGACTGCGGGGCTTCTGCCACGAGTGCGGGCCCCTCCACCATGACTGCGGGGCCTCCACCTTGAGTGTGGGCCCCTCCACCATGACTGCGGGGCTTCTGCCATGAGGGCAGGCCCCCCACCACAACTGCGGGGCTTCTGCCATGAGTGCAGGCCCCCACCACAACTGCGGGGCTTCTGCCACGAGTGCAAGCCCCCCACCACGACTGCGGGGCTTCTGCCACGAGTGCGGGCCCCTCCATCATGACTGCGGGGCCTCCACCTTGAGTGCGGGCCCCTCCACCATGACTGCGGGGCTTCTGCCACGAGTGCGGACCCCTCCACCATGACTGCGGGGCCTCCACCTTGAGTGCAGGCCCCTCCACCATGACTGCGGGGCTTCTGCCATGAGGGCAGGCCCTCCACCACGACTGCGGGGCTTCTGCCACGAGTGCGGGCCCCTCCACCATGACTGTGGGGCCTCCACCTTGAGTGCGGGCCCCTCCACCATGACTGCGGGGCTTCTGCCATGAGGGCAGGCCCCCCACCACAACTGCGGGGCTTCTGCCACGAGTGCAGGCCCCCACCACAACTGCGGGGCTTCTGCCACGAGTGCAGGCCCCCCACCACGACTGCGGGGCTTGTGCCACGAGTGCAGGCCCCCCACCACGACTGCGGGGCTTCTGCCACGAGTGCGGGCCCCTCCACCATGACTGCGGGGCCTCCACCTTGAGTGCGGGCCCCTCCACCATGACTGCGGGGCTTCTGCCACGAGTGCGGGCCCCTCCACCACGACTGCGGGGCCTCCACCTTAAGTGCAGGCCCCTCCACCATGACTGCGGGGCTTCTGCCATGAGGGCAGGCCCTCCACCACGACTGCGGGGCTTCTGCCACGAGTGCGGGCCCCTCCACCATGACTGCGGGGACTCCACCTTGAGTGCGGGCCCCTCCACCATGACTGCGGGGCTTCTGCCATGATGGCAGGCCCCCCACCACAACTGCGGGGCTTCTGCCACGAGTGCAGGCCCCCCACCACAACTGCGGGGCTTCTGCCACGAGTGCGGGCCCCTCCAAAATGCCTGTGGGGCCTCCACCACGAGTGCGGGCCCCTCCACCATGACTGCGGGGCTTCTGCCATGAGGGCAGGCCCCCCACCACAACTGCGGGGCTTCTGCCACGAGTGCGGAGGCCCTTTGTGAATCGGGCCCTCAGTTTCTAATGAGAGAATAATTCCTACTCAGTTTGACAAGAAATGTGAATCATGTTTAGATCTGTTTATGAAGAATGTAGCATCTTTCTGCACTTCTGTCTTCCACTTCCTTTCATTTTCCTATCCTGATACTTGAATGTAGATTCGCACTCACGTCTTGAACGAGAATCTAGTTGGAAGCAACAGTGGTGGAGAAGGTCACACATCTCACAACGTCAGGCATTGGGACTAGCTGCTCCTCAGGTTAGACAGATCTCACAGCTCAGACTATATTTATTTCTGTTTATTACACGTTTTAGAGAGAGAGCTGTGTGTTGCCTTTTTGACACTTCCCAGCGGTCCCTTTGCCAGGAGTCTGCAGTCTGTGAAGAGGCAGAGGTTAGAGTCCAAGCGGTGATGGACGGCCCCAGCCAGCATCCTTCAAATGCTGCCCTGTGTGAGTGGACTGTGGTAGTCAGACCAGAAGAGTTTAGTTTGCAGAGCTCTCCGGAAGTGGAAGTAGTTTGGTTCTGCCTCAGGCTTGGATTTAAAGTGTTCCACAGCCTAGAGCCCTGGACTCCGAAGTCTCCTCCCCTCTGTGTCAGCCATTTCATAGCATGTTGAGAGATGAGGGGCGACATTTTCTTGGGCAGTTTCAAGGTTAGTTCACAGGGTGAAGTGTTTCCAGGTATCCTGCACCCTGAACTGAACAGGCCTTTTGTACTGTTCAGAAGACTTTAAATGTCAGCCTCACATTGGCTGAGATCCAATAAAGCTCTCAAACCTGGTATGATCCGGTCCTGCACATTCCTGCATGTTCAACCCACCTGACTTCCAAGCTTTGCATCCTGCATGTATGTTTGTGGGGTCCATCCTTAAACGTTCTTGCAGTGGTCTCGCCTGGGGGTTAAATGATGGAAATTCTCCCCAAACTAATAATCATGATTTTCAAATGAGCCCATAAAAGAAGGGTTTCCCACAGTATGCCAAGGATGGGGACCAGTTGTCATGGCAACCATTAATCCAGACATGGCCGCAGTAATGCCAAGGGGAACCACAATGTGCTTAGGAGAACCCCCTTATGCCAGAGCCAGCATGATACAAGGCATGGCCACAGTTATGCCAAGGTTAATCATAATATGCCAACAGGATCCACCTTATGCCAGAGCCAGCATGATGCCAGGCATGGTCACAGTTATGCCAAAGATGCACATAGTTTGAAAGGAAAGCCACGTTAGGTTAAGTATGGCCACAATAGTAGAATGGTGGCTAAAACATACGTCATGGAGGCATGTAATGCCAGGGGGACCACTGTGCCAAACATTACCAGATGAATGGAAAGTTGGCCTTCAACAAAGCATGAGTGGGCACCATGCACAGAGGCCACAATTTTTCCAGGTATAGCCACAATGTTGATATGAATACCCTTGGCAAGTCAGTAATTGAAACCTTATGCCAGGGCGAGCATAAGGGAAGGAATGGGCGGAAATAATTCCACGGATACTCGTAATATGCTTAAAATGCCGATCTGACCCCAGGGCCACCGCCATACTGTATGTCCACGACTGCCACAGAAGTCCACCATGAAGCCACAGATGTCCACAACATGTCAAGCAGAGCTATTGTGTGTCAGGATCGTGATGATGCCACCAGATGTGGTCACAGTGATGGCTATGGACCCACAGCATTAAAAGGTGGCAACTTTATCCCATGGCCAGCATAACTCCAGACTTGACCTGAACTTTTGAGGCAAGTCAATAAAGGTAGCTAGACATAAACTTCTCTCATACAACCATACAGACCCCTTTACATACAAGAAAACACATAGCCACTTGTGTGCTAGCACACGTGCACACACATATGTACACACAGACACACGCACCTATCGACCTGTCAATCAGAAGGGGCGGGACCAGTACAAAGTCCTCCACAAGTCCTTCACTCACTTCAAACATACTATAAACTGCTCTAAATATTCCTGTTCACTCGTGTTTTTTTCGTTTCATTAACTTCTCTCTCTCAATCTCTATTTCTGTTCTTTGTTTTTTATGTATGTTATGTTTTCCCTTTCCTTTCTTTTACACAGGAATGTGCCTATACAGACGCTCACATGCGCACACACACACACATTCACTTTAATTTTTCTTTGTTTCTCCCTTCGGTTTCCATGTCATTTCCTTTCGTTATATTTTGGTTTTTTCTATTAATATCTCTAGTTTAACCCATTCCCATTATCCCACCTGGGCACATTCCCTGTGGATCCGGAAGTCGCGGAACCTGTGGTGCTGGGAACGCTCCGGGTTTGATCTATGAAGTATCCGTTCCTCTTCCTGCAGGGTGTTGCCAGCAGCAGTGACCACACACGTGGTGTTGTTCACCGGGGGGGACGCCAGGCAGGTTTCTGGAGAACGTTTCACCAGTGGTGGACCCTGGCTTGTTGCCTTCCTTTTCTTGTAGCCCTGCTGGCAGTTTTAGGGCTCCTCTGGGGTCTCTCCCATTGGTTCATGGCCCCAATGCTGCCCACGTGCAGCTGCTGTAAGAGGCTCTTGTAGTTATTAAGCAGCATTTCTTCCACTTTGGAATCCATTTGCGGTTCTCCTCGCTTCCCAAAGCGTTCACTGTAATGTGCAATAGTAAAGAGACATTGGCTGCAGTGATCTATGGACCCCAAGAACCTCCTCCAGTCCCGCTCGGTCATTTCTCATCAGCACACGACAACGGCGTGTTTCTAACCGCATTTTCTGCTCACCACGTGCAGTAGTGGTGCGACGTTAGCAGTCCTGGGCATTGGGATGTCTATAGTCAGGGTCACTAGAATTATGTGATTCTGTGGCTGCGGCCACTTTCGCATAATTAGAGATTTGCCGCAGTTGTCACTTAATCCATCATCTGCCGCATAATCTGCTGATTTTAACAAAAAATACATTTGCTTCTCTCTCAAATGCACGTGTTGTCATGCAGCGGAAGAACTGCTTTTTGCTATATTAAGGTGTTAAACTGGTACCAATGAGGTTCAGAAAATGCACAGACAGTGTTAATGTTGTGATTTACATACTCACGCAGACATAGCATGTTGTTTTACTGTAATTCCGTACTGACGTTCAGTCTCTGCATTTAGCTAAAGTTATAGCAGATGCATAATAACTAGCGTAAAAATTGAAAAATAGAAATATAATAAGGTAATACCATCAGAAAATATGCGGCATTACGCCGCATAATTTGCTTTTTCTTGCTGCATAATATACTCAACCCTGCCGCATAATTTGTCCCTCCCCTTCCGCATAATTCCAATGGCCCTGTCTATAGTTGCCGCCCCTACACCTCTCCATATATACATGAGGAGCTCAGATCAGGCTGACTGCTCACTTTGATGAACATGGAGGGCATCTTTTGAAGTGGTCACACTTTGCCCATCTCTGGGTAATGCTGTATGTGACGAGTAAAAGTGAACTACTAAATTCATTCTCCTACTCACAAATGTATATCCTCTTACACATACAGCTGTTGACTCTCCATTCGCGGTGGTGTTGCTTTTCATCACTAAGTATGGCTCATAAATCCTTTCCTGGCATTATTAAATATTCAGTAGATGTGCCCGGATAGAAAACATGGCAGTGGGAATGCGCCTCCTTTTCTTATTGTGCATCAACATTCCGTGTTTTGACCCATCAGTACTTATATTCACTTTTTAAAAAGGAGGCTACCTTATGTCTTGTAATAGCCGGTTCTCCTGCAGGTGGCTCACTCGGCACTTTACTGGGTGGGCTTCTTTTCAGGACAGCTGCATTCGACTACCCTGAGCTCTGTGATCTGAGGCAATATATTTGCCAGGATGAGCAGGTATGCTGCAGCTGCCTATGTATTGGTAAAGATGTTCAAGGAGTGAACCATAGAAGGTTAGGGGTCTATAACACCTGCTTGGCTAGTGGGGGGCATTTCACACTAAAGTAATTCAGCCCCCACTGCCTGGATAGTGGGGTGCAATCCTTCCTAAGCGAATCAGGGGGCATATTATCAAGCGGCAGCGATAATTATCGCTGGCCGCGCTTAGCGTGAGATTTTTTATCGCCGGCTATCGCTGGAAATTATCGCCATGCTAGCGCTGTATTAACAACGCATAGCGCAATGGTGATAATTATTCCAGCGATAGCGGTGTTTTCCATGGAACATCGCTGGTTTTCCAGCGATGTACCATGGAAAACGGCGATAACCTTGCTGATATGACCCTGTGGTCGTATCAGCATAATCCACCCCAATGTAAAGTATACTTAAGTCAGCATTTTAGCAGACGTTAGTTTTTGGCGAAAACCGCGGTTTTCGCCAAATCTAACGTCTACTAAAATGCGTGGGCCTCCTTGTAAATATCGCGATGTGCACATCAGCGATATTTTACAAGCAGTACTGCCCATTGACACCCACTTTGCATCTCATTAGAGATGGAAAGCGAGGCGTCGGGAAAACGGGTGCTAACATGCGCTAATGCATGTTAGCACCCACTTGTAAATAGGGCGATAGTTTTATCTCCGCTTTTTGGCTTTTAAAGCCAAAAAGCGGAGATAAGGCCCTTGTTGATATGCCCCCAGGAGCGGTGTCTACTGGGAAATCTGTCTACTTTAAATTGTATCTAGGATGCCCCCTTGGATGCACTGAAGCGCCATCTTAATTTTCCTAACATAGTATCCCGAAGGAATGATTAAAAGCCTCTACCTGCCTTAAAGGCTTTCGTTGACATTAAAACGCTATTTGCTGGGCCAAAGACTGCACCGATCTAGGAGATGAGTTAGGAACATTTAGGGGCATATTAGCAAGGGCACTATCGCCGCTTTAGCGGCACTTTTGCCGCTAAAGCGGCGATATTCTTATCGCCCTATCAGCAAACTGTCTCTAACAGCAGTTAGAGACAGTTTTCGGGCATTAGCGCCCGATGTTTTACCGCTTTGCATGTCAGCGATATTTATCGCTAATGACATGCAAAGTGGGCGTTCCCGACGAACAAACCTGGGAAACACCCGCTAACAGGCCTATCGCCTATTAGCAAGGTGGCCATGGCCCCAGTTAGCGACGTGAAAAGTCGCGCTAACCGGGGTCATCGCCATTTAACACCTGCAATTAGCAGGTGTTAGCCATATCTAACATGGGGGGGTGGATTATGCTGATACGACCACAGGGTCGTATCAGCAAGGTTATCGCCGTTTTCCATGAAACATCGCTGGAAAACCAGCGATGTTTTATGGAAATCACCGCTATGGCTGGAATAATTATCGCCATAGCGCTAAATGTCGCTAATACAGCGTTAGCATGGCAAATTATTCCGACGATAGCCGGCGATAAAAAAGTGCTCGCTAAACACGCTTTGCGATGTTTAGCGCACTTTTTAGATAATATGCCCCTTAGTTTGGTAGACTTAGTTTGAAATTTCCAGCTTGGTATGTATATTTATTTATTTATGTTTATCTTGAAAACACATATTTCAAAATATTTGAAAACAGACATTTTATATTTTGACGATATCAGCCTTGCCCTCGAGTCGAATTTGACCGTCACCTCGTCTTGTTATTACTTACATTGTGCACACTTGCTATTTTAACTCAAATTTGGGTGCTAAGGGCTAACATTTTGCAATAGCAAGATGCAGGCAATATCTGAGACCATAAAAAATAAATACTTTTAAGTAAATATTTTTCGAAGGAAAGCGTTCAAAGTAAATTATTTTCAAGCTGAATGTTTCCATCTATTTGACTAATACTGCGAGTTAATGGGAAGAAAACAGGAGGGAGAAGCACTCCTTAATATTCATTTAATGAAAGAAGAAATCCAGTGCAAAATATACAAGGCACAAACGTGAGCCACATCCAATCAGTAGGTTCCACAATGAGTGTTAGTGATGTCGAATAAGGTCACATTCCAAGCACCATAGATTGATATAAATAAATGTAAGGTTTTGAGTTCTTCGATGCAGATTTGCACCTTCCGACGAGTCCCAAGGTGAAAGATCCTTTAGCTTGTTGACAATTAATTGCACGGGTTCAGGACAGAGATGATCCTTTAGCTTGTTGACAATTGATCGTACGGGTTCAGGACAGAGATGATCCTTTAGCTTGTTGACAATTGATCGCACAGGTTCAGGACAGAAATGATCCTTTAGCTTGTTGACAATTAATTGCACGGGTTCAGGACAGAGATGATCCTTTAGCTTGTTGACAATTGATCGCACGGGTTCAGGACAGAAATGATCCTTTAGCTTGTTGACAATTGATCGCACGGGTTCAGGACAGAAATGATCCTTTAGCTTGTTGACAATTGATCGCACGGGTTCAGGACAGAGATGATCCTTTAGCTTGTTGACAATTGATCTCACGGGTTCAGGACAGAGATGATCCTTTAGCTTGTTGACAATTGATCTCACGGGTTCAGGACAGAGATGATCCTTTAGCTTGTTGACAATTGATCTCACGGGTTCAGGACAGAGATGATCCTTTAGCTTGTTGACAATTGATCGCACGGGTTCAGGACAGAGATAATCCTTTAGCTTGTTGACAATTGATCGCACGGGTTCAGGACAGAGATGATCCTTTAGCTTGTTGACAATTGATCGCACGGGTTCAGGACAGAGATGATCCTTTAGCTTGTTGACAATTGATTGCACGGTTTCAGGACAGAGATGATCCTTTAGCTTGTTGACAATTGATTGCACGGTTTCAGGACAGAGATGCCAACAAGCTAAAGGATCTTTACAGCTTGGGACGCGTCAAAAGGTGCAAATCTGCATCGAAGAACTCAAATACCTTAAATTTTTATCAATTTATGCTGCTTGGAATGTGACCTTATTCGACATCACTAACACGTATCGTGGAATCTACTGATTGGATATGGCACACGCTTGTGCCCTGCATATTTTGCCCTGATGAAGTCCCAATGCTTTGGGGCGAAACGCATTGGCTGTGTTTTGCCTCTCATAACGTTTGGAACAAGAAAATAAATAATGATTTTTGTCTATAAAAGGGAGCAGATTGTGATGTTTTGTCTTATCTAACTTAGTAGTGTTATAACTCTGATGAGACAATCTGTCCTTAGGTTTCTCGATGTTTATATAACTTTATACTGGACTTCTTTCATTAAATTAATATTTAGGAGTGCTTCTCCCTCCCTCCTGTTTTGTTCTTTTTTCATGATTGTTTGGGTTGTTTTGGAACGGTTGGCCCAGGGAGTGAGCACCCAAAAGATTTTTGGAACTATACAGAGTGCGGTGCTGTACACCATAACCATTCTTGTCTTGCTAGCATTAACTGCGAGTGAATGTGTATGGTCACTTCTGTAGCGTAGACTTAGTGTACATATAGGTTGGTGTGAGGAATACATGCTACCATGCTTCTCCACTTTTCTTGGGACCATAACTTGTTTGCCATGGGCGATGGATTTCAGGAGGCCAAAGATAAAAGAGAAGGCATTGCTCAGTGCATGAAACTCGCAATGAGATGTTCTGGGTGTGTTCACCTCATTGGGTTGATTGACAAAAGCATTTATGAGTTCAGGAAGTAGTACTACACGAGTACCCAATTATGTACTCTCACATGCCTAAGTAAAGCATCCCCAAAAAGTCTAACTCCCTAGTAATAAAGTGCAAAGAGGGCCCAGTCCTTTCTATTTGTACCAACTGTATATGAATATTCCCTGAGTATTCGCATTGTATGCCTGTTTTAGCTGTTTTAGGGCCAATTGACAATGGCCTGCAGGAGTATGTAAAAGAGTACTCCTGGAGTACTAATGCAGTACATTTTACAAGATGGAGGCGACGAGGAAGCCTGAGTGCCCTGTTTGAGCATCAATGTTTGTTGCTATTGTTTGCACACTAAGTCACACAAGTCATTTGGAAACTTAACACTGAACAAATTGTCTACTAACTACAAACAAGCAACATACACTATCAAAGGATGGCTACTCTGGTTTGATGGATGGTCTCCCAAGACCCACAGGAAAGGGTGCCCTGATGGAGAATTATCTCTGATGCCATACCAGTGGTTGTTGGCGCTATACAAATGTAAAATAACATAACATAATATAAGACAGTGGCATGAGACCCGAACATGCCTAGTTATTTCTCAACAGGGTATTGTGGTCCTTCTTATTATATGGTGACAAGCTCAAATGGCATTGGCACATTGTTAAAAGGGACCCTCTGCACGTGGTGTATCTATTGACATATTAAAAACACTCTAGTCCCTGTTCCACTGTCCTTTATTTTAAGAGCCCGACTGGTCTGTTGCCCAAATCCCTGGGCCTATTGAAATAACGCACTGTTTCTTTCATGTCTGCCATCTAAGTGTCACTTGTTTGACCTGACTGCTCCAAGATTTCAGTGATATATCTCATCACTGCCCGCCATCGTCATATCTATAGTGCCATGAGGCCAGTGGTGTAGCAACGGCACTATGGGTCCTAATGCAAGCAAAGACAGTACCCTCCTGGCACCATTATGCACTGTAAAAGACAGTCCTAATGGTAATGCAGTGTACCACTCACACCTCGGAACCCTGGTGCCACTGCACCTGATGTACTTGTTTATAGCTGTGCACATGAACGGGTTCTTTAGAAGTAACATTAGATATGCATTCACCGATCATGGAGTTTATAAGAAGAGTATGTCTTCTAAATCCTGTTTGTGTTGCCACAGTTTCAATGCTATATCAGCTTTAAAGCACGCAACATCCATAATGGATGTTGATGGACTTGTTGAAGGAGTCTATCATGGTGTGAGCCCTTTCTGCTGTGCAGACATCCCCATCGTCGTCCTTTGCACACTCTGTAATAGGACCATTGAAATCATGCCACCATGTGGTCCAAATATAGACGGTGAATTAATTGAACTATGTTATGGCCCTGGGGCGATGTTCGGGTGCGAGGGGTGGATAACAAGCAGAGCTAGAAATTAGGAACAGTCATTGGGGGTTCACAATCCTATCTGGCTATTTTCCTTTAAAAAGAGACATCCTTAAAAGTGCCCTTGAACAACTTTATATTTGATGTTAAGCAACATTGTTCTATTTCACACGGTTCCATTAAAGTCTCTGCTTCCACCTTCTCTTCTGCTACCGTCAGTTGTTTCAGCCATCGGTATGGCGTTCTTTGTTTTTTGTTTTCACTAGCCCTTTTGGGTCAAGCAAGGAGCTTGCAAGGAGCTATGGTATTTGGTGTGCAGACTGAGCCTTGTGGCTTCAGCACATGATGTCAGCCGTGCAGACTGGTGTCATGCCGGTGGGCTAAGGATGGAGAAGTCTTCTGTACAGAAAGAGCACCATGTCTGTGAGCTCAGGAAACAGCTGTCTGCTGGGCAGAGTGGGTGTTGTGTCTGTGGGCTGTGTGGAAAGGATACCATGCCTGTGGGCTCACGGCACACGTGGCTTTTGAGTCAGTAGGGCCAGGGCATAGATTTCTGCTTTGATGAAGGGTCCATGTGGGCCCAGGGCATAGGGTTCTCCTGTGCAGATTAAGTGTTGTGCCTGTCATCTCAAGATATAGATGTCTACCGTGCAGAAAGGATGCAATGCCTGTGGGCCCAGGAGACAAGTGGTACATGTGTTTCATGCAGAATAGGCCTTGTGAGCTCGGGCACAGGGTCTGTAGGATCACTGAGCAGCAGAGACCTCTATCCGGAGCCTGCGGGTCCATGCTCCACATTAGGCACCTGTGTCCTTAGCTCATCAAGCTACAGGTATCTGATGTGCTGAATGAATCCCTGTGGCTTAGGACATAGGTGTCTGTTGTGCTGAATCGACTCTGTGGGCTTAGGATACAGGTCCTGTGCTGAATGGATCCTGTGGGCTCAGGGCACATGTGTCTGCTGTGTTGATGGTCCCTGTGGGCTAAGAACACAGGTGTCTGTTGTGCTGAATGAGCCCTGTGGCAATAGGACACAGACGTCTGCTTCACTGATGGATCCTGCGGCGTTAGCACACAGGTGTCTGCTGCACTGATGGATCCTGCGGCCTTAGGACACAGGTGTCTGCTGCACTGATGGATCCTGCAGCCTTAGGACACAGGTGACTGCTGCACTGATGGATCCTGCGGCCTTAGGACACAGGTGTCTCCTGCACTGATGGATCCTGCGGCCTTCGGACACAGATGTCTGCTGCACTGATGGATCCTGCGGACACAGGACACAGGTGTCTGCTGCACTGATGGATCCTGCGGCCTTCGGACACAGATGTCTGCTGCACTGATGGATCCTGCGGACACAGGACACAGGTGTCTGCTACACTGATGGATCCTGAGGCCTTGAGACACAGGCGTCTGCTGCACTGATGGATCCTGCGGCCTTAAGGCACAGGTGTCTGCTGCCCTGATGGATCCTGCGGCCTTAGGACACAGGTGTCTGCTGCACTGATGGATCCTGCGGCCTTCGGACACAGATGTCTGCTGCACTGATGGATCCTGCGGACACAGGACACAGGTGTCTGCTACACTGATGGATCCTGAGGCCTTGAGACACAGGCGTCTGCTGCACTGATGGATCCTGCGGCCTTAAGGCACAGGTGTCTGCTGCCCTGATGGATCCTGCGGCCTTAGGACACCGTTGTCTGCCTTGCAGTGTGCATGTGGGGCCTGGAATCGGGTGTCTGCTGCACTGATGGATCCTGTGGGGTCAGGACACAGGTGTCTGCTGCACTGATGGATCCTGCGGCCTTAGGACACCTGTGTCTGCAGCACTGATGGATCCTGCGGCCTTAAGACTCAGGCGTCTGCTGCACTGATGGATCCTGCTGCCTTAGGACACAGGTGTCTGCTGCACTGATGGATCCTGCGGCCTTAGGACACAGGTGTCTGCTGCACTGATGGATCCTGCGGCCTCAGGATACAGGCGTCTGCTGCACTGATGGATCCTGCGGGCATAGGACACAGGTGTCTGCTGCACTGATGGATCCTGCGGCGTTAGCACACAGGTGTCTGCTGCACTGATGGATCCTGCGGCCTTAGGACACAGGTGTCTGCTGCACTGATGGATCCTGCGGCATTAGAATACAGGTGTCTGCTGCACTGATGGATCCTGCGGAGTTAGCACACAGGTGTCTGCTGCACTGATGGATCCTGAGGCCTTAGGACACAGATGTCTGCTGCATTGATGGATCATGTGGCCTTAGAACACAGGTGTCTGCTGCAGTGATGGATCCTGCTGCCACAGGACACATGTGTCTGCTACACTGATGGATCCTGAGGCCTTGAGACACAGGCGTCTACTGCACTGATGGATCCTGCGGCCTTAGGTCACAGGTGTCTGCTGGACTGATGGATCCTGCGGCCTTAAGGCACAGGTGTCTGCTGCCCTGATGGATCCTGTGGCCTTAGGACACCGGTGTCTGCCGTGCAGTGTGCATGTGGGGCCTGGACATGGGTGTCTGCTGCACTGATGGATCCTGTGGGGTCAGGACACAGGTGTCTGCTGCACTGATGAATCCTGAGTACTTAGGACACAGGTGTCTGCTGCACTGATGGATCCTGGGGCCTTAGGACACAGGTGTCTGCTGCACTGATGGATTCTGCGGCCTTAGGACACAGGTGTCTGCTGCACTGATGGATCCTGCGGCCTCAGGACACAGGTGTCTGCTGCACTGATGGATCCTGCGGCCTTAGGACACAGGTGTATGCTGCACTGATGGATCCTGCGGCCTTAGGACACAGATGTCTGCTGCACTGATGGATCCTGCGGCCTTAGGACACAGGTGTCTGCTGCACTGATGGAGGCTGCTGCCTTAGGACACAGGTGTCTGCTGCCCTGATGGATCCTGCGGCCTTAGGACACAGGTGTCTGCTGCACTGATGGATCCTGCGGCCTTTGGACACAGGTGTCTGCTGCACTGATGGATTCTGCGGCCGTAGGACACAGGTGTCTGCTGCCCTGATGGATCCTGCGGCCTTAGGACACAGGTGTCTGCTGCACTGATGGAACCTGCGGCCTTAGGACACCGGTGTCTGCCGTGCAGTGTGAATGTGGGGCCTGTGGGGTCAGGACAAAGACATCTGCTGCACTGTTGGATCCTGGGGACTTGGGACACAGGCGTCTGCTGCACTGATGGAACCTGCGGCCTTAGGACACAGGTGTCTGCTGCACTGATGGATCCTGCGGCCTTAGGACACCGGTGTCTGCCATGCAGTGTGAATGTGGGGCCTGTGGGGTCAGGACAAAGACATCTGTTGCACTGTTGGATCCTGCGGCCTTAGGACACAGGCGTCTGCTGCACTGATGGATCCTGCGGGCTTAGGACACAGACGTCTGCTGCACTGATGGATCCTGCGGCCTTAAGGCACAGGTGTCTTCTGCACTGATCGATCCTGCGGCTTTAGGACACAGGCGTCTGCTGCACTGATGGATCCTGCGGCCTTAGGACACAGGCGTCTGCTGCCCTGATGGATGCTGCGGCCTTAGGACACAGGTGAGGACACAGGTGTCTGCTGCACTGATGGATCCTGCGGCCTTAGGACACAGGTGTCTGCTGCACTGATGGATCCTGCGGCCATAGGACACAGGTGTCTGCTGCACTGATGGAGGCTGCAGCCTTAGGACACAGGTGTCTGCTGCCCTGATGGATCCTGCGGCCTTAGGACACAGGTGTCTGCTGCACTGATGGATCCTGCGGCCTCAGGATACAGGCGTCTGCTGCACTGATGGATCCTGTGGACTTAGGACACAGGTGTCTGCTGCACTGATGGATCCTGCGGCCTCAGGATACAGGCGTCTGCTGCACTGATGGATCCTGCGGACTTAGGACACAGGTCTCTGCTGCACTGATGAATCCTGGGGCCTTAGGACACAGGCGTCTGCTGCACTGATGGATCCTGCGGCCGTAGGACACAGATGTCTGCTGCACTGATGGATCCTGCGGCCTCAGGACACAGGTGTCTGCTGCACTGATGGATCCTGCGGCCTTAGGACACAGGTGTCTGCTGCACTGATGGATGCTGCGGCCTTAGGCCACAGGCGTCTGCTGCACTGATGGATGCTGCGGCCTTAGGACACAGGTGTCTGCTGCACTGATGGATCCTGCGGCCTTAGGGACACAGATGTCTGCTGCACTGATGGATCCTGCGGCCTTAAGGCACAGGTGTCTGCTGTACTGATGGATCCTGCGGCCTTAGGACACAGGCGTCTGCTGCACTGATGGATCCTTCGGCCTTAGGACACAGGCGTCTGCTGCCCTGATGGATGCTGCGGCCTTAGGACACAGGTGAGGACACAGGTGTCTGCTGCACTGATGGATGCTGCGGCCTTAGGACACAGGTGAGGACACAGGTGTCTGCTGCACTGATGGATGCTGCGGCCTTAGGACACAGGTGAGGACACAGGTGTCTGTTGCACTGATGGATCCTGCGGCCTTAGGACACAGGTGTCTGCTGCACTGATGGATCCTGCGGCCTTAGGACACAGGTGTCTGCTGCACTGATGGAGGCTGCGGCCTTAGGACACAGGTGTCTGCTGCCCTTATGGATCCTGCGGCCTTAGGACACAGGTGTCTGCTGCACTGATGGATCCTGCGGCCTCAGGATACAGGCGTCTGCTGCACTGATGGATCCTGCGGACTTAGGACACAGGTATCTGCTGCACTGATGGATCCTGCGGCCTCAGGATACAGGCGTCTGCTGCACTGATGGATCCTGCGGACTTAGGACACAGGTCTCTGCTGCACTGATGGATCCTGGGGCCTTAGGACACAGGCGTCTGCTGCACTGATGGATCCTGCGGCCTTAGGACACAGATGTCTGCTGCACTGATGGATCCTGCGGCCTCAGGACACAGGTGTCTGCTGCACTGATGGATCCTGCGGCCTTAGGACACAGGTGTCTGCTGCACTGATGGATCCTGCGGCCTCAGGATACAGGCGTCTGCTACACTGATGGATCCTGCGGACTTAGGGCACAGGTCTCTGCTGCACTGATGAATCCTGGGGCCTTAGGACACAGGCGTCTGCTGCACTGATGGATCCTGCGGCCTTAGGACACAGATGTCTGCTGCACTGATGGATCCTGCGGCCTCAGGACACAGGTGTCTGCTGCACTGATGGATCCTGCAGCCTTAGGACACAGGTGTCTGCTGCACTGATGGATGCTGCGGCCTTAGGCCACAGGCGTCTGCTGCACTGATGGATCCTGCGGCCTCAGGACACAGGTGTCTGCTGCACTGATGGATGCTGCGGCCTTAGGACACAGGTGTCTGCTGCACTGATGGATCCTGCGGCCTTAGGACACAGACGTCTGCTGCACTGATGGATCCTGCGGCCTTAAGGCACAGGTGTCTGCTGTACTGATGGATCCTGCGGCCTTAGGATACAGGCGTCTGCTGCACTAATGGATCCTTCGGCCTTAGGACACAGGCGTCTGCTGCCCTGATGGATGCTACGGCCTTAGGACACAGGTCAGGACACAGGTGTCTGCTGCACTGATGAATGCTGCGGCCTTAGGACACAGGTGAGGACACAGGTGTCTGCTGCACTGATGGATGCTGCGGCCTTAGGACACAGGTGAGGACACAGGTGTCTGTTGCACTGATGGATCCTGCGGCCTTCGGACACAGGTGTCTGCTGCACTGATGGATCATGCGGCCTTAGGACACAGGTGTCTGCTGCACTGATGGAGGCTGCGGCCTTAGGACACAGGTGTCTGCTGCCCTTATGGATCATGCGGCCTTAGGACACAGGTGTCTGCTGCACTGATGGATCCTGCGGCCTCAGGATACAGGCGTCTGCTGCACTGATGGATCCTGCGGACTTAGGACACAGGTCTCTGCTGCACTGATGGATCCTGGGGCCTTAGGACACAGGCGTCTGCTGCACTGATGGATCCTGCGGCCTTAGGACACAGATGTCTGCTGCACTGATGGATCCTGCGGCCTCAGGACACAGGTGTCTCCTGCACTGATGGATCCTGCGGCCTTAGGACACAGGCGTCTGCTGCCCTGATGGATGGTGCGGCCTTAGGACACAGGTGAGGACACAGGTGTCTGCTGCACTGATGGATCCTGCGGCCTTAGGCCACAGGTGTCTGCTGCACTGATGGATCCTGCGGCCATAGGACACAGGTGTCTGCTGCACTGATGGAGGCTGCAGCCTTAGGACACAGGTGTCTGCTGCCCTGATGGATCCTGCGGCCTTAGGACACAGGTGTCTGCTGCACTGATGGATCCTGCGGCCTCAGGATACAGGCGTCTGCTGCACTGATGGATCCTGTGGACTTAGGACACAGGTGTCTGCTGCACTGATGGATCCTGCGGCCTCAGGATACAGGCGTCTGCTGCACTGATGGATCCTGCGGACTTAGGACACAGGTCTCTGCTGCACTGATGAATCCTGGGGCCTTAGGACACAGGCGTCTGCTGCACTGATGGATCCTGCGGCCGTAGGGACACAGATGTCTGCTGCACTGATGGATCCTGCGGCCTCAGGACACAGGTGTCTGCTGCACTGATGGATCCTGCGGCCTTAGGACACAGGTGTCTGCTGCACTGATGGATGCTGCGGCCTTAGGCCACAGGCGTCTGCTGCACTGATGGATGCTGCGGCCTTAGGACACAGGTGTCTGCTGCACTGATGGATCCTGCGGCCTTAGGACACAGATGTCTGCTGCACTGATGGATCCTGCGGCCTTAAGGCACAGGTGTCTGCTGTACTGATGGATCCTGCGGCCTTAGGACACAGGCGTCTGCTGCACTGATGGATCCTTCGGCCTTAGGACACAGGCGTCTGCTGCCCTGATGGATGCTGCGGCCTTAGGACACAGGTGAGGACACAGGTGTCTGCTGCACTGATGGATGCTGCGGCCTTAGGACACAGGTGAGGACACAGGTGTCTGCTGCACTGATGGATGCTGCGGCCTTAGGGACACAGGTGAGGACACAGGTGTCTGTTGCACTGATGGATCCTGCGGCCTTAGGACACAGGTGTCTGCTGCACTGATGGATCCTGCGGCCTTAGGACACAGGTGTCTGCTGCACTGATGGAGGCTGCGGCCTTAGGACACAGGTGTCTGCTGCCCTTATGGATCCTGCGGCCTTAGGACACAGGTGTCTGCTGCACTGATGGATCCTGCGGCCTCAGGATACAGGCGTCTGCTGCACTGATGGATCCTGCGGACTTAGGACACAGGTGTCTGCTGCACTGATGGATCCTGCGGCCTCAGGATACAGGCGTCTGCTGCACTGATGGATCCTGCGGACTTAGGACACAGGTCTCTGCTGCACTGATGGATCCTGGGGCCTTAGGACACAGGCGTCTGCTGCACTGATGGATCCTGCGGCCTTAGGACACAGATGTCTGCTGCACTGATGGATCCTGCGGCCTCAGGACACAGGTGTCTGCTGCACTGATGGATCCTGCGGCCTTAGGACACAGGTGTCTGCTGCACTGATGGATCCTGCGGCCTCAGGATACAGGCGTCTGCTACACTGATGGATCCTGCGGACTTAGGGCACAGGTCTCTGCTGCACTGATGAATCCTGGGGCCTTAGGACACAGGCGTCTGCTGCACTGATGGATCCTGCGGCCTTAGGACACAGATGTCTGCTGCACTGATGGATCCTGCGGCCTCAGGACACAGGTGTCTGCTGCACTGATGGATCCTGCGGCCTTAGGACACAGGTGTCTGCTGCACTGATGGATGCTGCGGCCTTAGGCCACAGGCGTCTGCTGCACTGATGGATCCTGCGGCCTCAGGACACAGGTGTCTGCTGCACTGATGGATGCTGCGGCCTTAGGACACAGGTGTCTGCTGCACTGATGGATCCTGCGGCCTTAGGACACAGACGTCTGCTGCACTGATGGATCCTGCGGCCTTAAGGCACAGGTGTCTGCTGTACTGATGGATCCTGCGGCCTTAGGATACAGGCGTCTGCTGCACTAATGGATCCTTCGGCCTTAGGACACAGGCGTCTGCTGCCCTGATGGATGCTACGGCCTTAGGACACAGGTCAGGACACAGGTGTCTGCTGCACTGATGAATGCTGCGGCCTTAGGACACAGGTGAGGATACAGGTGTCTGCTGCACTGATGGATGCTGCGGCCTTAGGACACAGGTGAGGACACAGGTCTCTGTTGCACTGATGGATCCTGCGGCCTTCGGACACAGGTGTCTGCTGCACTGATGGATCATGCGGCCTTAGGACACAGGTGTCTGCTGCACTGATGGAGGCTGCGGCCTTAGGACACAGGTGTCTGCTGCCCTTATGGATCATGCGGCCTTAGGACACTGGTGTCTGCTGCACTGATGGATCCTGCGGCCTCAGGATACAGGCGTCTGCTGCTCTGATGGATCCTGCGGACTTAGGACACAGGTCTCTGCTGCACTGATGGATCCTGGGGCCTTAGGACACAGGCGTCTGCTGCACTGATGGATCCTGCGGCCTTAGGACACAGATGTCTGCTGCACTGATGGATCCTGCGGCCTCAGGACACAGGTGTCTCCTGCACTGATGGATCCTGCGACCTTAGGACACAGGTGTCTGCTGCACTGATGGATGCTGCAGCCTTAGGACACAGGCTTCTGCTGCACTGATGGATCCTACGGACTTAGGACACAGGTCTCTGCTGCACTGATGGATCCTGGGGCCTTAGGACACAGGCGTCTGCTGCACTGATGGATCCTGCGGCCTTAGGACACAGATGTCTGCTGCACTGATGGATCCTGCGGCCTCAGGACACAGGTGTCTGCTGCACTGATGGATCCTGCGGCCTCAGGATACAGGCGTCTGCTGCACTGATGGATCCTGCGGCCTTAGGACACAGATGTCTGCTGCACTGATGGATCCTGCGGCCTCAGGACACAGGTGTCTGCTGCACTGATGGATCCTGCGGCCTCAGGATACAGGCGTCTGCTGCACTGATGGATCCTGCGGACTTAGGGCACAGGTCTCTGCTGCACTGATGAATCCTGGGGCCTTAGGACACAGGCGTCTGCTGCACTGATGGATCCTGCGGCCTTAGGACACAGATGTCTGCTGCACTGATGGATCCTGCGGCCTCAGGACACAGGTGTTTGCTGCACTGATGGATCCTGCGGCCTTAGGACACAGGTGTCTGCTGCACTGATGGATGCTGCGGCCTTAGGCCACATGCGTCTGCTGCACTGATGGATCCTGCGGCCTTAGGACACAGGTGTCTGCTGCACTGATGGATCCTGCGGCCTTAGGACACAGACGTCTGCTGCACTGATGGATCCTGCGGCCTTAAGGCACAGGTGTCTGCTGTACTGATGGATGCTGCGGCCTTAGGACACAGGTGTCTGCTGCACTGATGGATCCTGCGGCCTTAGGACACAGCCGTCTGCTGCACTGATGGATCCTGCGGCCTTAGGATACAGGCGTCTGCTGCACTAATGGATCCTTCGGCCTTAGGACACAGGCGTCTGCTGCCCTGATGGATGCTGCGGCCTCAGGATACAGGTCAGGACACAGGTGTCTGCTGCACTGATGGATGCTGCGGCCTTAGGACACAGGTGAGGACACAGGTGTCTGCTGCACTGATGGATGCTGCGGCCTTAGGACACAGGTGAGGACACAGGTTTCTGTTGCACTGATGGATCCTGCGGCCTTAGGACACAGGTGTCTGCTGCACTGATGGATCCTGCGGCCTTAGGACACAGGTGTCTGCTGCACTGATGGAGGCTGCGGCCTTAGGACACAGGTGTCTGCTGCCCTTATGGATCATGCGGCCTTAGGACACAGGTGTCTGCTGCACTGATGGATCCTGCGGCCTCAGGATACAGGCGTCTGCTGCACTGATGGATCCTGCGGACTTAGGACACAGGTCTCTGCTGCACTGATGGATCCTGGGGCCTTAGGACACAGGCGTCTGCTGCACTGATGGATCCTGCGGCCTTAGGACACAGATGTCTGCTGCACTGATGGATCCTGCGGCCTCAGGACACAGGTGTCTCCTGCACTGATGGATCCTGCGACCTTAGGACACAGGTGTCTGCTGCACTGATGGATGCTGCAGCCTTAGGACACAGGCTTCTGCTGCACTGATGGATCCTGCGGACTTAGGACACAGGTCTCTGCTGCACTGATGGATCCTGGGGCCTTAGGACACAGGCGTCTGCTGCACTGATGGATCCTGCGGCCTTAGGACACAGATGTCTGCTGCACTGATGGATCCTGCGGCCTCAGGACACAGGTGTCTGCTGCACTGATGGATCCTGCAGCCTCAGGATACAGGCGTCTGCTGCACTGATGGATCCTGCGGCCTTAGGACACAGATGTCTGCTGCACTGATGGATCCTGCGGCCTTAGGACACAGGCTTCTGCTGCACTGATGGATTCTGCGGCCTCAGGACAACCGTGTCTGCCGTGCAGTGTGCATGTGGGGCCTGTGGGGGTCAGGACACAGGTGTCTGCTGCACTGATGGATCCTGGGGCCTTAGGACACAGGCGTCTGCTGCACTGATGGATCCTGCGGCCTTAGGACACAGATGTCTGCTGCACTGATGGATCCTGCGGCCTCAGGACACAGGTGTCTGCTGCACTGATGGATCCTGCGACCTTAGGACACAGGTGTCTGCTGCACTGATGGATGCTGCAGCCTTAGGACACAGGCTTCTGCTGCACTGATGGATTCTGCGGCCTCAGGACACAGGTGTCTGCTGCACTGATGGATGCTGCGGCCTTAGGACACAGGCGTCTGCTGCACTGATGGATCCTGCAGCCTTAGGACACAGGCGTCTGCTGCACTGATGGATCCCGCGGCCTTAGGACACAGGTGTCTGCTGCACTGATGGATCCTGCGGCCTTCGGACACAGGTGTCTGCTGCACTGATGGATCCTGCGGCCTTAGGACTCCGGCGTCTGCTGCACTGATGGATCCTGCTGCCTTAAGGCACAGGCGTCTGCTGCACTGATGGATCCTGTGGCCTTAGGACACAGGCGTCTGCTGCCCTGATGGATGCTGCGGCCTTAGGACACAGGTGAGGACACAGGTGTCTGCTGCACTGATGGATGCTGCGGCCTTAGGACACAGGTGAGGACACAGGTGTCTGCTGCACTGATGGATGCTGCAGCCTTAGGACACAGGTGAGGACACAGGCATCTGCTGCACTGATGGATCCTGCGGCCTTCGGACACAGCGGTCTGCTGCCCTGATGGATGCTGCGGCCTTAGGACACAGGTGAGGACACAGGTGTCTGCTGCACTGATGGATGCTGCGGCCTTAGGACACAGGTGAGGACACAGGTGTCTGCTGCACTGATGGATCCTGCTGCCTTAAGGCACAGGCGTCTGCTGCACTGATGGATCCTGCTCCTTAAGGCACAGGCGTCTGCTGCACTGATGGATGCTGCGGCCTTAGGACACAGGTGAGGACACAGGTGTCTGCTGCACTGATGGATGCTGCTGCCTTAAGGCACAGGCGTCTGCTGCACTGATGGATCCTGCTGCCTTAAGGCACAGGCGTCTGCTGCACTGATGGATCCTGCGGCCTTAGGACACAGGTGTCTGCTGCAGTGATGGATCCTGCGGCCTTAGGACTCAGGCGTCTGCTGCACTGATGGATCCTGCTGCCTTAAGGCACAGGCGTCTGCTGCACTGATGGATCCTGCGGCCTTAGGACACAGGCGTCTGCTGCCCTGATGGATGCTGCGGCCTTAGGACACAGGTGAGGACACAGGTGTCTGCTGCACTGATGGATGCTGCGGCCTTAGGACACAGGTGAGGACACAGGTGTCTGCTGCACTGATGGATCCTGCGGCCTTAGGACACAGGTGTCTGCTGCACTGATGGATCCTGCGGCCTTAGGACACAGGTTACTGCTGCACTGATGGAGGCTGCGGCCTTAGGACACAGGTGTCTGCTGCACTGATGGATCCTGCGGCCTTAGGACACAGGTGTCTGCTGCACTGATGGATCCTGCGGCCTCAGGATACAGGCGTCTGCTGCACTGATGGATCCTGCGGACTTAGGACACAGGTGTCTGCTGCACTGATGGATCCTGCGGCCTCAGGATACAGGCGTCTGCTGCACTGATGGATCCTGCGGACTTAGGGCACAGGTATCTGCTGCCCTGATGGATCCTGCGGCCTTAGGACACAGATGTCTGCTGCACTGATGGATCCTGCGGCCTTCGGACACAGGTGTCTGCTGCCCTGATGGATCCTGCGGCCTTCGGACACAGGTGTCTGCTGCCCTGATGGATCCTGCGGCCTTTGGACACAGATGTCTGCTGCACTGATTGATCCTGCGGCGTTAGGACACAGGCGTCTGCTGCACTGATGGATCCTGCGGCCTTAGGACACAGGTGTCTGCTGCACTGATGGATCCTGCGGCCTTAGGACACAGGCGTCTGCTGCACTGATGGATCTTGCGGCCTTAAGACACAGGTGTCTGCTGCCCTGATGGATCCTGCGACCTTAGGACACAGGCGTCTGCTGCACTGATGGATTCTGCGGCCTTAGTACACCGGTGTCTGCTGCACTGATGGTTCCTGCGGCCTTAGGACACAGGTGTCTGCTGCACTGATGGATCCTGCGGCCTCAGGACACAGGTGTCTGCCTCACTTATGGATCCCGCGGCCTTAGGACACAGGTGTCTGCTGCACTTATTGATCCTGGGCCTTAGGACACAGGTGTCTGCTGCACTGATGGATCCTGCGGCCTTAGGACACAGGCGTCTGCTGCACTGATGGAACCTGCGGCCTTAGGACACAGGCGTCTGCTGCACTGATGGATCCTGCGGCCTTAGGACACCGGTGTCTGCCGTGCAGTGTGAATGTGGGGCCTGTGGGGTCAGGACACAGACATCTGCTGCACTGTTGGATCCTGCGGCCTTAGGACACAGGCGTCTGCTGCACTGATGGATCCTGCGGCCTTAGGACACCGGTGTCTGCCGTGCAGTGTGAATGTGGGGCCTGTGGGGTCAGGACACAGACATCTGCTGCACTGTTGGATCCTGCGGCCTTAGGACACAGGCGTCTGCTGCACTGATGGATCCTGCGGCCTTAGGACACAGACGTCTGCTGCATTGATGGATCCTGCGGCCTTAGGACACAGGTGTCTGCTGCACTGATGGATCCTGCAGCCTTAGGACACAGATGTCTGCTGCACTGATGGATCCTGCGACCTTAAGGCACAGGTGTCTGCTGCACTGATGGATCCTGCGGCCTTAGGACACAGGCGTCTGCTGCACTGATGGATCCTGCGGCCTTAGGACACAGGTGTCTGCTGCACTGATGGATGTTGCGGCCTTAGGACACAGGCGTCTGCTGCACTGATGGATCCTGCGGCCTCAGGACACAGGTGTCTGCTGCACTGATGGATGCTGCGGCCTTAGGACACAGGCGTCTGCTGCACTGATGGATCCTGCAGCCTTGGGACACAGGTGTCTGCTGCACTGATGGATCCTGCGGCCTTAGGACACAAGTGTCTGCTTCACTGATGGATCCTGCGGCCTTAGGACACAGACGTCTGCTGCACTGATGGATCCTGCAACCTCAAGGCACAGGTGTCTGCTGCACTGATGGATCCTTCGGCCTTAGGACACAGGCGTCTGCTGCACTGATGGATCCTGCGACCTTAAGGCACAGGTGTCTGCTGCACTGATGGATCCTGTGGCCTTAGGACACCAGTGTCTGCCTCACTGATGGATCCTGTGGCCTTAGGACACAGGCGTCTGCTGCACTGATGGATCCTGCAGCCTCAGGACACAGGTGTCTGCTGCATTGATGGATCCTATGGCCTCAGGACACAGGTGTCTGCAGCACTGATGGATCCTGCGGCCTTAGCACACAGGTGTCTGCTGCACTGATGGATCCTGCGGCCTCAGTACACAGGTGTCTGCTGCACTGATGGATCCTGCGGCCTTAGGACACAGGTGTCTGCTGCACTGATGGATCCTGCGGCCTTAGGACACAGGTGTCTGCTGCACTGATGGATCCTGCGGCCTTAGGACACAGACGTCTGCTGCACTGATGGATCCTGCGGCCTTAGGACACAGGCGTCTGCTGCACTGATGGATCCTGCGGCCTTAGGACACAGACGTCTGCTGCACTGATGGATCCTGCGGCCTTAGGACACAGGCGTCTGCTGCACTGATCGATCCTGCGGCCTCAGGACACAGGCGTCTGCTGCACTGATGGTTCCTGTGGCCTCAGGAGACAGGCGTCTGCTGCATTGATGGATCCTGCGGCCTTAGCACACAGGTGTCTGCTGCACTGATGGATCCTGCGGCCTTAGGACACAGGTGTCTGCTGCACTGATGGATCCGCGGCCTTAGGACACAGGTGTCTGCTGCACTGATGGATGCTGCGGCCTTAGGACACAGGCGTTTGCTGCTCTGATGGATCCTGGGACCTTAGGACACAGGTGTCTGCTGCACTGATGGATCCTGCGGCCTTAGGACACAGGTGTCTGCTGCACTGATGGATCCTGCGGCCTTAGGACACAGGTGTCTGCTGCACTGATGGATCATGCGGCCTTAGGACACAGGTATCTGCTGCCCTGATGGATCCTGAGGCCTTGAGACACAGGTGTCTGCTGCTCTGATGGATCCTGGGGCCTTAGGACACAGGTGTCTGCTGGACTGATGAATCCTGCGGCCTTAGGACACCGGTGTCTGCTGCTCTGATGGATCCTGAGGCCTTAGGACTCAGGCGTCTGCTGCACTGATGGATCATGAGGCCTTGAGACACGGGTGTCTGCTGCACTGATGGATCCTGCTGCCTTAGGACACAGGTGTCTGCTGCACTGATGGATCCTTTGGCTTAGGACACAGACGTCTGCTGCACTGATGGATCCTGCGGCCTTAGGACACAGGCGTCTGCTGCACTGATGGATCCTCCGGCCTTAGAACACAGGTGTCTGCTGGACTGATGGATCCTGAGGCCTTGAGACAGAGGTGTCTGCTGCCCTATGGATCCTGAGGCCTTGAGACACAGGTGTCTGCTGCACTGATTGATCCTGCAGTGTTAGGACATAGGTGTCTGCTGCACTGATGGATCCTGCGGCCTTAGGACACAGGTGTCTGCTGCACTGATGGATCATGCGGCCTTAGGACACAGGTATCTGCTGCCCTGATGGATCCTGAGGCCTTGAGACACAGGTGTCTGCTGCTCTGATGGATCCTGGGGCCTTAGGACACAGGTGTCTGCTGGACTGATGAATCCTGCGGCCTTAGGACACTGGTGTCTGCTGCTCTGATGGATCCTGAGGCCTTAGGACTCAGGCGTCTGCTGCACTGATGGATCATGAGGCCTTGAGACACGGGTGTCTGCTGCACTGATGGATCCTGCTGCCTTAGGACACAGGTGTCTGCTGCACTGATGGATCCTTTGGCTTAGGACACAGACGTCTGCTGCACTGATGGATCCTGCGGCCTTAGGACACAGGCGTCTGCTGCACTGATGGATCCTCCGGCCTTAGAACACAGGTGTCTGCTGGACTGATGGATCCTGAGGCCTTGAGACAGAGGTGTCTGCTGCCCTATGGATCCTGAGGCCTTGAGACACAGGTGTCTGCTGCACTGATTGATCCTGCAGTGTTAGGACATAGGTGTCTGCTGCACTGATGGATCCTGCCGCCTTAGGACACCGGTGTCTGCGTGCAGTGTGCATGTGGGCCTGGACACAGGTGTCTGCTGCACTGATGGATCCTGCTGCCTTAAGACACAGGCGTCTGCTGCACTGATGGATCCTGCTGCCTTAAGACACAGGCGTCTGCTGCACTGATGGATCCTGCGGCCTTAGGACACAGGCGTCTGCTGCACTGATGGATCCTGCGGCCTTAGAACACAGGTGTCTGCTGCACTCATCGATCCTGTGGCCTTAGGACACAGGTGAGGACACAGGTGTCTGCTGCACTGATGGATCCTGCGGCCTTAGGACACAGGTGTCTGCTGCACTGATGGATCCTGCGGCCATAGGACACAGGTGTCTGCTGCACTGATGGAGGCTGCAGCCTTAGGACACAGGTGTCTGCTGCCCTGATGGATCCTGCGGCCTTAGGACACAGGTGTCTGCTGCACTGATGGATCCTGCGGCCTCAGGATACAGGCGTCTGCTGCACTGATGGATCCTGTGGACTTAGGACACAGGTGTCTGCTGCACTGATGGATCCTGCGGCCTCAGGATACAGGCGTCTGCTGCACTGATGGATCCTGCGGACTTAGGACACAGGTCTCTGCTGCACTGATGAATCCTGGGGCCTTAGGACACAGGCGTCTGCTGCACTGATGGATCCTGCGGCCGTAGGACACAGATGTCTGCTGCACTGATGGATCCTGCGGCCTCAGGACACAGGTGTCTGCTGCACTGATGGATCCTGCGGCCTTAGGACACAGGTGTCTGCTGCACTGATGGATGCTGCGGCCTTAGGCCACAGGCGTCTGCTGCACTGATGGATGCTGCGGCCTTAGGACACAGGTGTCTGCTGCACTGATGGATCCTGCGGCCTTAGGACACAGATGTCTGCTGCACTGATGGATCCTGCGGCCTTAAGGCACAGGTGTCTGCTGTACTGATGGATCCTGCGGCCTTAGGACACAGGCGTCTGCTGCACTGATGGATCCTTCGGCCTTAGGACACAGGCGTCTGCTGCCCTGATGGATGCTGCGGCCTTAGGACACAGGTGAGGACACAGGTGTCTGCTGCACTGATGGATGCTGCGGCCTTAGGACACAGGTGAGGACACAGGTGTCTGCTGCACTGATGGATGCTGCGGCCTTAGGACACAGGTGAGGACACAGGTGTCTGTTGCACTGATGGATCCTGCGGCCTTAGGACACAGGTGTCTGCTGCACTGATGGATCCTGCGGCCTTAGGACACAGGTGTCTGCTGCACTGATGGAGGCTGCGGCCTTAGGACACAGGTGTCTGCTGCCCTTATGGATCCTGCGGCCTTAGGACACAGGTGTCTGCTGCACTGATGGATCCTGCGGCCTCAGGATACAGGCGTCTGCTGCACTGATGGATCCTGCGGACTTAGGACACAGGTATCTGCTGCACTGATGGATCCTGCGGCCTCAGGATACAGGCGTCTGCTGCACTGATGGATCCTGCGGACTTAGGACACAGGTCTCTGCTGCACTGATGGATCCTGGGGCCTTAGGACACAGGCGTCTGCTGCACTGATGGATCCTGCGGCCTTAGGACACAGATGTCTGCTGCACTGATGGATCCTGCGGCCTCAGGACACAGGTGTCTGCTGCACTGATGGATCCTGCGGCCTTAGGACACAGGTGTCTGCTGCACTGATGGATCCTGCGGCCTCAGGATACAGGCGTCTGCTACACTGATGGATCCTGCGGACTTAGGGCACAGGTCTCTGCTGCACTGATGAATCCTGGGGCCTTAGGACACAGGCGTCTGCTGCACTGATGGATCCTGCGGCCTTAGGACACAGATGTCTGCTGCACTGATGGATCCTGCGGCCTCAGGACACAGGTGTCTGCTGCACTGATGGATCCTGCAGCCTTAGGACACAGGTGTCTGCTGCACTGATGGATGCTGCGGCCTTAGGCCACAGGCGTCTGCTGCACTGATGGATCCTGCGGCCTCAGGACACAGGTGTCTGCTGCACTGATGGATGCTGCGGCCTTAGGACACAGGTGTCTGCTGCACTGATGGATCCTGCGGCCTTAGGACACAGACGTCTGCTGCACTGATGGATCCTGCGGCCTTAAGGCACAGGTGTCTGCTGTACTGATGGATCCTGCGGCCTTAGGATACAGGCGTCTGCTGCACTAATGGATCCTTCGGCCTTAGGACACAGGCGTCTGCTGCCCTGATGGATGCTACGGCCTTAGGACACAGGTCAGGACACAGGTGTCTGCTGCACTGATGAATGCTGCGGCCTTAGGACACAGGTGAGGACACAGGTGTCTGCTGCACTGATGGATGCTGCGGCCTTAGGACACAGGTGAGGACACAGGTGTCTGTTGCACTGATGGATCCTGCGGCCTTCGGACACAGGTGTCTGCTGCACTGATGGATCATGCGGCCTTAGGACACAGGTGTCTGCTGCACTGATGGAGGCTGCGGCCTTAGGACACAGGTGTCTGCTGCCCTTATGGATCATGCGGCCTTAGGACACAGGTGTCTGCTGCACTGATGGATCCTGCGGCCTCAGGATACAGGCGTCTGCTGCACTGATGGATCCTGCGGACTTAGGACACAGGTCTCTGCTGCACTGATGGATCCTGGGGCCTTAGGACACAGGCGTCTGCTGCACTGATGGATCCTGCGGCCTTAGGACACAGATGTCTGCTGCACTGATGGATCCTGCGGCCTCAGGACACAGGTGTCTCCTGCACTGATGGATCCTGCGGCCTTAGGACACAGGCGTCTGCTGCCCTGATGGATGCTGCGGCCTTAGGACACAGGTGAGGACACAGGTGTCTGCTGCACTGATGGATCCTGCGGCCTTAGGCCACAGGTGTCTGCTGCACTGATGGATCCTGCGGCCATAGGACACAGGTGTCTGCTGCACTGATGGAGGCTGCAGCCTTAGGACACAGGTGCCTGCTGCCCTGATGGATCCTGCGGCCTTAGGACACAGGTGTCTGCTGCACTGATGGATCCTGCGGCCTCAGGATACAGGCGTCTGCTGCACTGATGGATCCTGTGGACTTAGGACACAGGTGTCTGCTGCACTGATGGATCCTGCGGCCTCAGGATACAGGCGTCTGCTGCACTGATGGATCCTGCGGACTTAGGACACAGGTCTCTGCTGCACTGATGAATCCTGGGGCCTTAGGACACAGGCGTCTGCTGCACTGATGGATCCTGCGGCCGTAGGACACAGATGTCTGCTGCACTGATGGATCCTGCGGCCTCAGGACACAGGTGTCTGCTGCACTGATGGATCCTGCGGCCTTAGGACACAGGTGTCTGCTGCACTGATGGATGCTGCGGCCTTAGGCCACAGGCGTCTGCTGCACTGATGGATGCTGCGGCCTTAGGACACAGGTGTCTGCTGCACTGATGGATCCTGCGGCCTTAGGACACAGATGTCTGCTGCACTGATGGATCCTGCGGCCTTAAGGCACAGGTGTCTGCTGTACTGATGGATCCTGCGGCCTTAGGACACAGGCGTCTGCTGCACTGATGGATCCTTCGGCCTTAGGACACAGGCGTCTGCTGCCCTGATGGATGCTGCGGCCTTAGGACACAGGTGAGGACACAGGTGTCTGCTGCACTGATGGATGCTGCGGCCTTAGGACACAGGTGAGGACACAGGTGTCTGCTGCACTGATGGATGCTGCGGCCTTAGGACACAGGTGAGGACACAGGTGTCTGTTGCACTGATGGATCCTGCGGCCTTAGGACACAGGTGTCTGCTGCACTGATGGATCCTGCGGCCTTAGGACACAGGTGTCTGCTGCACTGATGGAGGCTGCGGCCTTAGGACACAGGTGTCTGCTGCCCTTATGGATCCTGCGGCCTTAGGACACAGGTGTCTGCTGCACTGATGGATCCTGCGGCCTCAGGATACAGGCGTCTGCTGCACTGATGGATCCTGCGGACTTAGGACACAGGTGTCTGCTGCACTGATGGATCCTGCGGCCTCAGGATACAGGCGTCTGCTGCACTGATGGATCCTGCGGACTTAGGACACAGGTCTCTGCTGCACTGATGGATCCTGGGGCCTTAGGACACAGGCGTCTGCTGCACTGATGGATCCTGCGGCCTTAGGACACAGATGTCTGCTGCACTGATGGATCCTGCGGCCTCAGGACACAGGTGTCTGCTGCACTGATGGATCCTGCGGCCTTAGGACACAGGTGTCTGCTGCACTGATGGATCCTGCGGCCTCAGGATACAGGCGTCTGCTACACTGATGGATCCTGCGGACTTAGGGCACAGGTCTCTGCTGCACTGATGAATCCTGGGGCCTTAGGACACAGGCGTCTGCTGCACTGATGGATCCTGCGGCCTTAGGACACAGATGTCTGCTGCACTGATGGATCCTGCGGCCTCAGGACACAGGTGTCTGCTGCACTGATGGATCCTGCGGCCTTAGGACACAGGTGTCTGCTGCACTGATGGATGCTGCGGCCTTAGGCCACAGGCGTCTGCTGCACTGATGGATCATGCGGCCTCAGGACACAGGTGTCTGCTGCACTGATGGATGCTGCGGCCTTAGGACACAGGTGTCTGCTGCACTGATGGATCCTGCGGCCTTAGGACACAGACGTCTGCTGCACTGATGGATCCTGCGGCCTTAAGGCACAGGTGTCTGCTGTACTGATGGATCCTGCGGCCTTAGGATACAGGCGTCTGCTGCACTAATGGATCCTTCGGCCTTAGGACACAGGCGTCTGCTGCCCTGATGGATGCTACGGCCTTAGGACACAGGTCAGGACACAGGTGTCTGCTGCACTGATGAATGCTGCGGCCTTAGGACACAGGTGAGGATACAGGTGTCTGCTGCACTGATGGATGCTGCGGCCTTAGGACACAGGTGAGGACACAGGTCTCTGTTGCACTGATGGATCCTGCGGCCTTCGGACACAGGTGTCTGCTGCACTGATGGATCATGCGGCCTTAGGACACAGGTGTCTGCTGCACTGATGGAGGCTGCGGCCTTAGGACACAGGTGTCTGCTGCCCTTATGGATCATGCGGCCTTAGGACACTGGTGTCTGCTGCACTGATGGATCCTGCGGCCTCAGGATACAGGCGTCTGCTGCTCTGATGGATCCTGCGGACTTAGGACACAGGTCTCTGCTGCACTGATGGATCCTGGGGCCTTAGGACACAGGCGTCTGCTGCACTGATGGATCCTGCGGCCTTAGGACACAGATGTCTGCTGCACTGATGGATCCTGCGGCCTCAGGACACAGGTGTCTCCTGCACTGATGGATCCTGCGACCTTAGGACACAGGTGTCTGCTGCACTGATGGATGCTGCAGCCTTAGGACACAGGCTTCTGCTGCACTGATGGATCCTACGGACTTAGGACACAGGTCTCTGCTGCACTGATGGATCCTGGGGCCTTAGGACACAGGCGTCTGCTGCACTGATGGATCCTGCGGCCTTAGGACACAGATGTCTGCTGCACTGATGGATCCTGCGGCCTCAGGACACAGGTGTCTGCTGCACTGATGGATCCTGCGGCCTCAGGATACAGGCGTCTGCTGCACTGATGGATCCTGCGGCCTTAGGACACAGATGTCTGCTGCACTGATGGATCCTGCGGCCTCAGGACACAGGTGTCTGCTGCACTGATGGATCCTGCGGCCTCAGGATACAGGCGTCTGCTGCACTGATGGATCCTGCGGACTTAGGGCACAGGTCTCTGCTGCACTGATGAATCCTGGGGCCTTAGGACACAGGCGTCTGCTGCACTGATGGATCCTGCGGCCTTAGGACACAGATGTCTGCTGCACTGATGGATCCTGCGGCCTCAGGACACAGGTGTTTGCTGCACTGATGGATCCTGCGGCCTTAGGACACAGGTGTCTGCTGCACTGATGGATGCTGCGGCCTTAGGCCACAGGCGTCTGCTGCACTGATGGATCCTGCGGCCTTAGGACACAGGTGTCTGCTGCACTGATGGATCCTGCGGCCTTAGGACACAGACGTCTGCTGCACTGATGGATCCTGCGGCCTTAAGGCACAGGTGTCTGCTGTACTGATGGATGCTGCGGCCTTAGGACACAGGTGTCTGCTGCACTGATGGATCCTGCGGCCTTAGGACACAGACGTCTGCTGCACTGATGGATCCTGCGGCCTTAGGATACAGGCGTCTGCTGCACTAATGGATCCTTCGGCCTTAGGACACAGGCGTCTGCTGCCCTGATGGATGCTGCGGCCTCAGGATACAGGTCAGGACACAGGTGTCTGCTGCACTGATGGATGCTGCGGCCTTAGGACACAGGTGAGGACACAGGTGTCTGCTGCACTGATGGATGCTGCGGCCTTAGGACACAGGTGAGGACACAGGTTTCTGTTGCACTGATGGATCCTGCGGCCTTAGGACACAGGTGTCTGCTGCACTGATGGATCCTGCGGCCTTAGGACACAGGTGTCTGCTGCACTGATGGAGGCTGCGGCCTTAGGACACAGGTGTCTGCTGCCCTTATGGATCATGCGGCCTTAGGACACAGGTGTCTGCTGCACTGATGGATCCTGCGGCCTCAGGATACAGGCGTCTGCTGCACTGATGGATCCTGCGGACTTAGGACACAGGTCTCTGCTGCACTGATGGATCCTGGGGCCTTAGGACACAGGCGTCTGCTGCACTGATGGATCCTGCGGCCTTAGGACACAGATGTCTGCTGCACTGATGGATCCTGCGGCCTCAGGACACAGGTGTCTCCTGCACTGATGGATCCTGCGACCTTAGGACACAGGTGTCTGCTGCACTGATGGATGCTGCAGCCTTAGGACACAGGCTTCTGCTGCACTGATGGATCCTGCGGACTTAGGACACAGGTCTCTGCTGCACTGATGGATCCTGGGGCCTTAGGACACAGGCGTCTGCTGCACTGATGGATCCTGCGGCCTTAGGACACAGATGTCTGCTGCACTGATGGATCCTGCGGCCTCAGGACACAGGTGTCTGCTGCACTGATGGATCCTGCAGCCTCAGGATACAGGCGTCTGCTGCACTGATGGATCCTGCGGCCTTAGGACACAGATGTCTGCTGCACTGATGGATCCTGCGGCCTTAGGACACAGGCTTCTGCTGCACTGATGGATTCTGCGGCCTCAGGACAACCGTGTCTGCCGTGCAGTGTGCATGTGGGGCCTGTGGGGGTCAGGACACAGGTGTCTGCTGCACTGATGGATCCTGGGGCCTTAGGACACAGGCGTCTGCTGCACTGATGGATCCTGCGGCCTTAGGACACAGATGTCTGCTGCACTGATGGATCCTGCGGCCTCAGGACACAGGTGTCTGCTGCACTGATGGATCCTGCGACCTTAGGACACAGGTGTCTGCTGCACTGATGGATGCTGCAGCCTTAGGACACAGGCTTCTGCTGCACTGATGGATTCTGCGGCCTCAGGACACAGGTGTCTGCTGCACTGATGGATGCTGCGGCCTTAGGACACAGGCGTCTGCTGCACTGATGGATCCTGCAGCCTTAGGACACAGGCGTCTGCTGCACTGATGGATCCCGCGGCCTTAGGACACAGGTGTCTGCTGCACTGATGGATCCTGCGGCCTTCGGACACAGGTGTCTGCTGCACTGATGGATCCTGCGGCCTTAGGACTCCGGCGTCTGCTGCACTGATGGATCCTGCTGCCTTAAGGCACAGGCGTCTGCTGCACTGATGGATCCTGTGGCCTTAGGACACAGGCGTCTGCTGCCCTGATGGATGCTGCGGCCTTAGGACACAGGTGAGGACACAGGTGTCTGCTGCACTGATGGATGCTGCGGCCTTAGGACACAGGTGAGGACACAGGTGTCTGCTGCACTGATGGATGCTGCAGCCTTAGGACACAGGTGAGGACACAGGCATCTGCTGCACTGATGGATCCTGCGGCCTTCGGACACAGCGGTCTGCTGCCCTGATGGATGCTGCGGCCTTAGGACACAGGTGAGGACACAGGTGTCTGCTGCACTGATGGATGCTGCGGCCTTAGGACACAGGTGAGGACACAGGTGTCTGCTGCACTGATGGATCCTGCTGCCTTAAGGCACAGGCGTCTGCTGCACTGATGGATCCTGCTCCTTAAGGCACAGGCGTCTGCTGCACTGATGGATGCTGCGGCCTTAGGACACAGGTGAGGACACAGGTGTCTGCTGCACTGATGGATGCTGCTGCCTTAAGGCACAGGCGTCTGCTGCACTGATGGATCCTGCTGCCTTAAGGCACAGGCGTCTGCTGCACTGATGGATCCTGCGGCCTTAGGACACAGGTGTCTGCTGCAGTGATGGATCCTGCGGCCTTAGGACTCAGGCGTCTGCTGCACTGATGGATCCTGCTGCCTTAAGGCACAGGCGTCTGCTGCACTGATGGATCCTGCGGCCTTAGGACACAGGCGTCTGCTGCCCTGATGGATGCTGCGGCCTTAGGACACAGGTGAGGACACAGGTGTCTGCTGCACTGATGGATGCTGCGGCCTTAGGACACAGGTGAGGACACAGGTGTCTGCTGCACTGATGGATCCTGCGGCCTTAGGACACAGGTGTCTGCTGCACTGATGGATCCTGCGGCCTTAGGACACAGGTTACTGCTGCACTGATGGAGGCTGCGGCCTTAGGACACAGGTGTCTGCTGCACTGATGGATCCTGCGGCCTTAGGACACAGGTGTCTGCTGCACTGATGGATCCTGCGGCCTCAGGATACAGGCGTCTGCTGCACTGATGGATCCTGCGGACTTAGGACACAGGTGTCTGCTGCACTGATGGATCCTGCGGCCTCAGGATACAGGCGTCTGCTGCACTGATGGATCCTGCGGACTTAGGGCACAGGTATCTGCTGCCCTGATGGATCCTGCGGCCTTAGGACACAGATGTCTGCTGCACTGATGGATCCTGCGGCCTTCGGACACAGGTGTCTGCTGCCCTGATGGATCCTGCGGCCTTCGGACACAGGTGTCTGCTGCCCTGATGGATCCTGCGGCCTTTGGACACAGATGTCTGCTGCACTGATTGATCCTGCGGCGTTAGGACACAGGCGTCTGCTGCACTGATGGATCCTGCGGCCTTAGGACACAGGTGTCTGCTGCACTGATGGATCCTGCGGCCTTAGGACACAGGCGTCTGCTGCACTGATGGATCTTGCGGCCTTAAGACACAGGTGTCTGCTGCCCTGATGGATCCTGCGACCTTAGGACACAGGCGTCTGCTGCACTGATGGATTCTGCGGCCTTAGTACACCGGTGTCTGCTGCACTGATGGATCCTGCGGCCTTAGGACACAGGTGTCTGCTGCACTGATGGATCCTGCGGCCTCAGGACACAGGTGTCTGCCTCACTTATGGATCCCGCGGCCTTAGGACACAGGTGTCTGCTGCACTTATTGATCCTGGGCCTTAGGACACAGGTGTCTGCTGCACTGATGGATCCTGCGGCCTTAGGACACAGGCGTCTGCTGCACTGATGGAACCTGCGGCCTTAGGACACAGGCGTCTGCTGCACTGATGGATCCTGCGGCCTTAGGACACCGGTGTCTGCCGTGCAGTGTGAATGTGGGGCCTGTGGGGTCAGGACACAGACATCTGCTGCAGTGTTGGATCCTGCGGCCTTAGGACACAGGCGTCTGCTGCACTGATGGATCCTGCGGCCTTAGGACACCGGTGTCTGCCGTGCAGTGTGAATGTGGGGCCTGTGGGGTCAGGACACAGACATCTGCTGCACTGTTGGATCCTGCGGCCTTAGGACACAGGCGTCTGCTGCACTGATGGATCCTGCGGCCTTAGGACACAGACGTCTGCTGCATTGATGGATCCTGCGGCCTTAGGACACAGGTGTCTGCTGCACTGATGGATCCTGCAGCCTTAGGACACAGATGTCTGCTGCACTGATGGATCCTGCGACCTTAAGGCACAGGTGTCTGCTGCACTGATGGATCCTGCGGCCTTAGGACACAGGCGTCTGCTGCACTGATGGATCCTGCGGCCTTAGGACACAGGTGTCTGCTGCACTGATGGATGTTGCGGCCTTAGGACACAGGCGTCTGCTGCACTGATGGATCCTGCGGCCTCAGGACACAGGTGTCTGCTGCACTGATGGATGCTGCGGCCTTAGGACACAGGCGTCTGCTGCACTGATGGATCCTGCAGCCTTGGGACACAGGTGTCTGCTGCACTGATGGATCCTGCGGCCTTAGGACACAAGTGTCTGCTTCACTGATGGATCCTGCGGCCTTAGGACACAGACGTCTGCTGCACTGATGGATCCTGCAACCTCAAGGCACAGGTGTCTGCTGCACTGATGGATCCTTCGGCCTTAGGACACAGGCGTCTGCTGCACTGATGGATCCTGCGACCTTAAGGCACAGGTGTCTGCTGCACTGATGGATCCTGTGGCCTTAGGACACCAGTGTCTGCCTCACTGATGGATCCTGTGGCCTTAGGACACAGGCGTCTGCTGCACTGATGGATCCTGCAGCCTCAGGACACAGGTGTCTGCTGCATTGATGGATCCTATGGCCTCAGGACACAGGTGTCTGCAGCACTGATGGATCCTGCGGCCTTAGCACACAGGTGTCTGCTGCACTGATGGATCCTGCGGCCTCAGTACACAGGTGTCTGCTGCACTGATGGATCCTGCGGCCTTAGGACACAGGTGTCTGCTGCACTGATGGATCCTGCGGCCTTAGGACACAGGTGTCTGCTGCACTGATGGATCCTGCGGCCTTAGGACACAGACGTCTGCTGCACTGATGGATCCTGCGGCCTTAGGACACAGGCGTCTGCTGCACTGATGGATCCTGCGGCCTTAGGACACAGACGTCTGCTGCACTGATGGATCCTGCGGCCTTAGGACACAGGCGTCTGCTGCACTGATCGATCCTGCGGCCTCAGGACACAGGCGTCTGCTGCACTGATGGTTCCTGTGGCCTCAGGACACAGGCGTCTGCTGCATTGATGGATCCTGCGGCCTTAGCACACAGGTGTCTGCTGCACTGATGGATCCTGCGGCCTTAGGACACAGGTGTCTGCTGCACTGATGGATCCGCGGCCTTAGGACACAGGTGTCTGCTGCACTGATGGATGCTGCGGCCTTAGGACACAGGCGTTTGCTGCTCTGATGGATCCTGGGACCTTAGGACACAGGTGTCTGCTGCACTGATGGATCCTGCGGCCTTAGGACACAGGTGTCTGCTGCACTGATGGATCCTGCGGCCTTAGGACACAGGTGTCTGCTGCACTGATGGATCATGCGGCCTTAGGACACAGGTATCTGCTGCCCTGATGGATCCTGAGGCCTTGAGACACAGGTGTCTGCTGCTCTGATGGATCCTGGGGCCTTAGGACACAGGTGTCTGCTGGACTGATGAATCCTGCGGCCTTAGGACACCGGTGTCTGCTGCTCTGATGGATCCTGAGGCCTTAGGACTCAGGCGTCTGCTGCACTGATGGATCATGAGGCCTTGAGACACGGGTGTCTGCTGCACTGATGGATCCTGCTGCCTTAGGACACAGGTGTCTGCTGCACTGATGGATCCTTTGGCTTAGGACACAGACGTCTGCTGCACTGATGGATCCTGCGGCCTTAGGACACAGGCGTCTGCTGCACTGATGGATCCTCCGGCCTTAGAACACAGGTGTCTGCTGGACTGATGGATCCTGAGGCCTTGAGACAGAGGTGTCTGCTGCCCTATGGATCCTGAGGCCTTGAGACACAGGTGTCTGCTGCACTGATTGATCCTGCAGTGTTAGGACATAGGTGTCTGCTGCACTGATGGATCCTGCGGCCTTAGGACACAGGTGTCTGCTGCACTGATGGATCATGCGGCCTTAGGACACAGGTATCTGCTGCCCTGATGGATCCTGAGGCCTTGAGACACAGGTGTCTGCTGCTCTGATGGATCCTGGGGCCTTAGGACACAGGTGTCTGCTGGACTGATGAATCCTGCGGCCTTAGGACACTGGTGTCTGCTGCTCTGATGGATCCTGAGGCCTTAGGACTCAGGCGTCTGCTGCACTGATGGATCATGAGGCCTTGAGACACGGGTGTCTGCTGCACTGATGGATCCTGCTGCCTTAGGACACAGGTGTCTGCTGCACTGATGGATCCTTTGGCTTAGGACACAGACGTCTGCTGCACTGATGGATCCTGCGGCCTTAGGACACAGGCGTCTGCTGCACTGATGGATCCTCCGGCCTTAGAACACAGGTGTCTGCTGGACTGATGGATCCTGAGGCCTTGAGACAGAGGTGTCTGCTGCCCTATGGATCCTGAGGCCTTGAGACACAGGTGTCTGCTGCACTGATTGATCCTGCAGTGTTAGGACATAGGTGTCTGCTGCACTGATGGATCCTGCCGCCTTAGGACACCGGTGTCTGCGTGCAGTGTGCATGTGGGCCTGGACACAGGTGTCTGCTGCACTGATGGATCCTGCTGCCTTAAGACACAGGCGTCTGCTGCACTGATGGATCCTGCTGCCTTAAGACACAGGCGTCTGCTGCACTGATGGATCCTGCGGCCTTAGGACACAGGCGTCTGCTGCACTGATGGATCCTGCGGCCTTAGAACACAGGTGTCTGCTGCACTCATCGATCCTGTGGCCTTAGGACACAGGCGTCTGCTGCACTGATGGATCCTGCGGCCTCAGGACACCGGTGTCTGCCGTGCAGTGTGCATGTGGGGCCTGTGGGGGGTAAGGACACAGGTGTCTGCTGTGTTGTATGGATGTGGGGCCAGTGGGAACGGCATTTATGTTTGCCTTTGATGGGATGGGAATGGGGTTTCCCCGGTGAGAACCCACATGTTCACAGCTGTTCCCACCACCTGCGCCCCTTCCAGAACTGCCCTCACTGCTGTCCATTTTGCTGGTTACAAATTCAGAAATATTTCCGTGCCGGTGGACTTTCCTTCTTTGTAAAATTCCACACATTGCGATTCTGTGAATCCAGAAATGTAATTCGCACTCACAAGTTGCTGTTTCAATGACCGAAGTGTGTGCTGGCTAAAGTGTGCAAGCGCCTAATTTAATCCAATTTAGGTACATAAATGGCTTCCAACTGAAAACTCATATTTGAACTTCAGGTATTTCCAATTTGCAAAAATAAATTGTTTTGATCACACGGTTAAGTGTGGTGTAGTGGCACATCCGCCCCAGGGGCGGGGACTCGGCATTTCCGGGCAGGTATTTTCACACTTGCCATGGCCCATAACTATCCTAGATGCGGTGGGAAGTGTATCTGACGAGACCTCGAGGAGCTACACTAGTGTAAATGCGGAACTGTGCATTTCCGAACCGTGTCACACCACGAAGGCGGCAGCATTACCTACTCGTGACAGCGTGCTGCGGGCGCGGAGCCTCGTCTAGGCGCTTCAGATGAGTGGCTCTACTGCCGCTCCCAAAGCAATATACAGCCTATCTATTGTATAGGATCATATAGCGCCTAATAAAACTGAGATGGATCAGAAGCGCTATGAAAGGGTATATAGTGCACTGTACCGCCCCAGAGGGGCCAGGTGGAACATGCCTTTGATGCTGAGCAGATAGTAGGACATAGTCCGAGACAATATGATTAGGGCTCGATGCCTCTTTACTCCACCCCACACGAGAGACTTTCACTGCCGCCTTATGGATTGTACTTAATTGTATAGTGCCTCATACCTCTGACGAGGGGAAGACGCGCTATGAACGTTTAAATACTGCACTGTACACATCCTAGAGGTGTCAGGTGTAACATCCATTTGATGCTGAGCAGAAAGCATTACATACTCTGTGACTGTGTGCACAGGTCTCGGCGTTTCTTTAGTTCACTTCAGAGGGGATGCTCGAACTGTATAGCGCCTGATACCCCCGATGAGAGCTAGAAGCGCTATGAAAATGCGAATATTGCAGTGTAGACACCCCTGATGAGCCAGGTGTAACATCCCTTTGATGCTGAGCAGACAGTATTACATACTCTGTGACTGTGTGCACACGGCTCGGCGCCTCTGTAGTTCTCCCTCGGAGGGGAGGCGCTCGCTGCCGCCCGCTGACAGGCACTCCCTGTTCACTGACCCCGCACTCACTCACTGCCGATTTCCTTTTCCAGAGCTCCCTCGGCCGACTCCTGCAACAGCTGTCACCAGTTATTTCACACATTTATAGCATAACCGCACACAAATATCTCTCCTACCACAGCGCCGGGAGAGCTCTCACCCCCTCAGCCCATAAAAAGTGCCCGCGCCACGTTCAGGGCAGCGCTGCCAGGACGGAGGCGTCCAGAGGATGAGGTATTGAACTGAAAAAGGACAGGAAAATATCCAGGGCGGGGTCTGGAGGGGAGAGAGAGAAATCAAAATACGGCGAGCGTCTGCCTTTTAGGAAGGTCAGGACTAGACCTGCTGTAGCCACACGGTAAATATTATGTCGTGTTCGGCTCCTGGTGGCCCGCAGGATGACGTCAGCCGCCAGTCAGAGGGCTTCTAGCGCGCCTTAGCCAATCAGAGGCTGTATCATGAAGGGGTGCGCTGGAGCAGAGCAGAAGCTGTGCGCCTGTTCGTAAGGCTATCTAAATAAAGCACATGCATTTAGTTTGGAAGCTATCAGGGTTAGAGCATGAGTTGTAGATGGCACAGCTCGGAGACAGGCAACCGCTGCTCCGTCTTTCACTGTAATTATAAGGAAGGGGAGCACCAAATTATGCGGCATAATGTAGCATTTTTTATAGTATTCATTATTTTGTAATCTTTACACATGATAAAACTGTTTGGGCAAAGATATATCCTCATCAGTACCATTTTAACAACCAAATACAAAAAGAAGCAACTGACAGATGTCCAGTTAACCTTTGCAAAGAGCCTTCCACTGCGCGTGAACACACGGTGCCATGTTTTTAGCAACTTTTAATCTGTTTGAGCTAGAAACAAAATGTTTTTTTTAAATCTTTAGATTATGCAGCAGACAGGAGCGGCCCGTGTAGGTAAGAGTGGTGGGGGGTGGGGGGAACTTGACAGACACAGCAGAGGGAAAATTAATTATTTGTTTAATTTTCCCTCGTCATCGTCTGTCGAGTCCCCCGCCACCACGCCCCACTGCTCTTACTTGCACGGGCCGCTCCTGGCAGCAGATGATGGATTATATGGAACATGAGGCAAATCCATAAGTGTGCAAAAGCAGCTGCAGAATTGCAGAATTCCAGTGGCCATGGAAATAGGGTGTAACTGCCCCTGTCAGCGGGCAAATTCATGTGGGTCCTTGGACCCCTGTACCCTTCTCCTGAGGGCCACCCTTGGGGGTGTGCACTGTGTCACCTTCTATGTGCCATACAAATAGTGTGCCCCTTGACAGCTTCTATGGAGCTGTGCCGGCATCTGTAACGTGCAATGCAAAGAAATAATGGACAGAATGCTGAATAAATCAAACATCCCCCCCGTCAAGAGATCTGGGTTAAATCCATGTTCTTTAGCTCACAATGCCACGCCAGTTAAGACCCAGCCATATGCAAATCAGTCTTGACCATGCTCTTCATGGGAACAGTCCAGCCTGAACTGCCAAGCCAGGTCCTCCCTGGACCGGAAACAAGCATCCTGGGACTGGTTGCGGAGTATCACCCCTCGTCAGCCAGGCTATCTTGAATCCAGTGGCACAGTGAGCAAGCGACCCAAGTCTGGGCATACCCATCCTACTTAGGGCGAAAAGTGTTATGCAAACAGACGATGGACGGAATGCTCAGTAAATCAAACATTCACCTCCAGTCAAGAGATATGGGTTAAATCCATTGTTCTTTTGCTCACCATGCCACACCAGTTTAGATCTGGCCATATGCAAATCAGTCTTGACCCTGCTCCCCATGGGAACAGTCCAGCCCGAACTGCCAGGCCAGGTCCTCCCGGGACCAGAAACAAGCATCCTGGGACCCGTTTCGGGGTATCTGCACCACTGTACTCTATGCCACTCTATACCACTGCACTCTACGAAACTCTACTCTGCACTACTGCACTCTATACCAATGCACTCTATGCCACCGTACTCTGCACCACTGCACTCTATGCTACTGCACTCTACTATGCACCACTCTAATCTATGCCATTGCATTCTATAATGCTGCACTGTACGCTGCCGAAATCTATGCCGCTGCACTCTGCCACTACACTCTATTCCACTATACTCTGGAACACTCTACACCAATGTACTCTTCACCAGTCCTCTCTACTGTATGCCACTCTACTGCAGTCTACTTTACAACACTCTACTCTACAGCACTCTACTCTACACCACTGCACTCTACTCCACTCTACTCAACACCACTCTACTCTACACTGCTGCGTTGTATGACACTCTACTCCACTGCACTTTATGACACTGTCTCTGCAACACTGCACCCTATGCTACTGAACTCTATGGCACTTTACTGTGCACTACTGCAATCTATGCCACTGAACTCTACACCACTGCTCTCTACACCACTGAACTCCGTAGCACTCAACTCTACTCCACTGCACTCTTGTCCACTATACTCTGCAACACTCTACACCAATGCACTCTACACCAGTCCACTCAACTCTACGCCTCTCCACTGCAATCCACTCTACAGCACTCTACTCTACTGCACTCTATGCCACTCTACCCTATGCTACTGCATTGTACAGCACCCTACTCCGCTGCACTTTATGACAATCAATCAATCAGTGGCTTGTAAAGCGCAGCTACTCACCAGTGAGGGTCTCAAGGGGCTGGGGGTAGGGGGTAGGGGGGGCTGCTGGTCCCTCTGGATGTAGGATCATTCGAAGAGCCAGGTCTTGAGGTCCTTCTTGAGTTGGGTCAGCGACGCGGAATGCCTGAGGTGGAGGGTCAGGGTGTTCCAGGTCTTGGCAGCGAGGTAGGAGAATGAACTTCCACCGGTTCTGGTCTTGTGGATCCTGGGGAAGGAGGCTAGGGCGAGTTGGGTGGAATGGAGTTGTCTGGCAGGTACGTGGAATGTGAGGCAGTGGTTCAGGTATGCTGGTCCCTTGTCGTGGAGAGCTTTATAGGCATGCGTGAGGAGCTTGAAGGTGATTCTCTTGTTGACTGGAAGCCAGTGGAGTTGTCAGAGGTTTTGTGTGATGTGGCTGCGGTGGGGGATGTCCATGACCAGTCTGGCTGCCGCATTTGGACGTTCTGTAGTTTCTTGAGTTGTTTCTGGGTGGCGCTGGCACAGAATGCGTTGCCGTAGTTAAGTCTGCTGGTGATGAGTGCGCGGGTGACTGTCTTTCTGGATTCTGGGGGGATCCATCTGAATGTCTTTCAAAGCAGGTGGAGCGTGTGGAAGCAGGCTGAGGAAACTGCGTTGATTTGGCGGTTCATTGTGAGCAATGAGTCCAGTATGATGCTGAGGTTGCGAGCGTGGTTCGTCGGGGTGAGAGGGGGGTCCCAGAGCAGCTGGCCAAGAGTCGTCCCAGGCTGAAGGGGAGGGTCCCAGGATGAGTACTTCGGTCTTGTCTGAGTTGGGCTTGAGGCAGCCGTCTTTCATCCAGGTGGCAACAGCCTTCATTCCGCTTTGGAAGTTGGTTCTGGCGGTTGTGGGTGATCTCTGTAGCTTCTGAGAGGAACAGGGGTAGTCAGACTCGCTGAGTCTGGCCGGTGAGGAAGGAGTGGATCCAGTCCAGTGCCTTGTTCCGGATGCCGACGTCGTAGAGTCTCGTGATTAGGGTGCTGTGGGAGATGGTGTCGAAGGCGGCCGAGAGGTCAAGTAGGATGAGGGCTGTGGTCTCACCCCAGTATAGAAGGGAGCAAATGTCATCGGTGGCGGCAAGCAGTGTGGTCTCCGTGCTGTGGTTGCATCGGAAGCCGGATTAGGAGGTGTCCAGGACGTGGTTCACTTCTATGAACGCGGAGAGTTGGGCGTCGATGGTCTTCTCTGTGGCCTTGGCTGGAAAGGGGAGGAGGGAGATGGGTCTGAAGTTTTTGAGGTCCGTGGGGTCTGAGGATGGCTTCTTCAGCAGGGTGTTGATCTCGGCATGTTTCCAGTCATCGGGGAGGGTAGCGGTTTCGATGGAGCAGTTGATGGTGCGGCGAAGCTGGGGGCGATGGCAGCGGCTGCTCTGTGGAAGATGTGGTACTGGCAAGGATCCAACGGGGCTCCTGAGTGGATGCTCTTCATGGTCTTGAGTGTATCCTCTGTTGTGAGCGGGGTCCAGCAGAGCATGGTCTGTTGGGGTGCAGCATGGTTGTGTGCGGTAGTAGCGAGCGTAGTGGCAGGGTCTAGGGTGTCGAAGCTGTCGTAGATCTGCCTGATCTTGTGGTGGAAGAAAGTGCCGAGTTTGTTGCAGAGGTGTTGGGAGGGAAGGACGTCTGTGGTCTCACTGTTGGGCCTGGCGAACTCCTTGACGATGGCAAAGAGTTCTTTGCTGTTGTGTGCTTTGGTGCTGATTCTGTCTTGGAGGGCTGTTTCTTTGTGGTTTTGATGAGGAGGTGGTGTGCATTGATGGCATATTTCAAGGCAGCGTGGGTTTCCGGGGTTTTGTTGTTCCTCCATCTCTTCTCGAGTCGTCTGCAGGTGCATCTAGACTTGTGGAGGGCCGGAGTGAACCAGCTGGTTTTCTTGGAGTGTTGCTTGCCTGGTCTTTCCTTGAGGGGTGCCAGAGTGTCGGCGCTGTTGGAGATCCATTGGTGAAGGTTGCGTGCTGCGGTGTTGGCGTCTATTGGCGTTGGCGGAGTGGTTGTGCTGAGGGAGTCGATGAGAAAGTCCTTCGGTGGCCTTGATCCAGCTGCGACGGGTGCGGTGAAGGCGAAATGCACGCAGTGGTGGTCAGTCCAGGAGAGTTTGGTGGTGTGGGTGTAGCTGATGTTCCCACTGGCGAAGAAGACGGGGTTGACGTGTGTCCGGCTGTGTGGGTCAGTGTGGTGGCTAGCTGCTTGAGACCGATGTTGGCGAGGTTCTCCAGTAGGGAGGCGGTATTCTGGTTGCTGGGGTTGTCCATGTGGAAGTTGAAGTCTCCGAGTAGGATGTAGTCGGTGGATGCGAGAGCCTGGGGTGCGATGAGGTCTACGACGGCGTCGGTGAATGGTGGTAGGGTTCTGGGGGCCTGTAGACCAGAGTGCTGTGCAGGGTGGTGTTGGGGTTGGTCTGGAACTGGAAGTGGAGGTGTTCCATGGTCGTCGTTGCAGTGTTAAGAGTGAGTGGTTAGTCAGAGGGTGTTCTTGTGAACGATGGCGATGCCTCCTCCTGGGCGGTCGGGCGGTCCTTGCGGGTGATTTTGTAGCCGTGAGGGATGGCGATGGCAGTGTCCGGTCTGGAGCAGGGGCTTGTCCAGGTTTCCATGAAGTAAGCGATGTCGGGGGAAGTGGCGTCAAGGAGGTCCCAGATTACTGTGGCGTGTTTGGGAAGGGATTGCACGTTGAGGAGGATGCAGTTGAGCCAGTTGGGTGCGCTGTTGGGCGTCTGGGTGGCAAGAGGTGCTGGTGTGTTGGCGTGGGTGTAGGCGCGTTGCAGTTCCGGCAGGTGAAGGATCCTTGGGTCTTTTTCGGTGACGCTAGATGGCAGGAGGCATGGCGTCCAGGGCAAGGAGGGTGCTGGCGTCGTAGCAGTGGAAGGGCAGAGAACCAGGGTTCCTTGCGCTGGGGACGGTCTTGACGTGGATGGGCGCAGACAGGCTTGCCTTTGGGGTGCCTTGAGCGTGGCTGTACAGCGGCGGCTATTAAGTAGTGCATCGGGGGGGCTGGATAGCTGGGAAGAGGAAAACGTGGAAGCGGAAAAGGACACTGGAGGGGGGCGGGCCACGGGGGATCGCAGGGGCGACGTAGGAGACTTACAGGAGGAATAAGGAATAAGGAAAGAGAAGCAAAGTCCAAAAGGCAGAGGCAAAACAAAAAGAGAAAAACAGGGGGAATAAGGAAAAAGCAAAGCCCAAAAGGCAGACGCAAAATAAAAAGAGAAAAACAGGGGTAATAAGGAAAAAGCAAAGCCCAAACGGCAGAGGCAAAATAAAAAGAGAAAAACAGGGGGAATAAGGAAAAAGCAAAGCCCAAAAGGCAAAGGAAACATAAAAAGAGAAAAACAGGAGGAATAAGGAAAAAGCAAAGATCAAAAGGCAGAGGCAAAATAAAAGAGAGAGAGACAAGCAGGAAGAGAGACAGAGAAAGCAGAAAGAGAGACAGAAGGGCAGTCAAGCAGCAGAGCAGTGACCCTCTACCACTGGACCACCAGGAATGAGGTGCTGGCAGGAACCTGCGGGTGGAGGAGGGCCTCGAACTCCTTACCTCTGGGTAAGCAGCAGCAAGCGGGGTCAACAGCAGCTACCAGAAGGAGCTGCGCTGTGAAAGGAACAAGTCCACTAAATGACAGTGACACAGTGATATGACACTGTCCTCTCAAACACTGCACTCTACGCCACTGAACTTTACACCCCTTTACTCTGCACTACTGCATTCTATGCCAGTGAACTCTATGTCACTGCACTTTGTAACACTCCACTATACCTACTGCACTCTATGGCACTATATTCCACTCTGCACACTCTAAGTCACTGTACTCTATGCCACTCTATTCTGCACCACTGCACTCTATGCCACTGTACTCTACGCCACTCTACTGTAGTTTGCACCACTCTACTCTATACCACTGCACTCTACACCACTGCACTCTATTATGCAACACTCGAATCTACGCCACTGAATTCTATGACGCTGCATTATACGCCGCTGAATTCTATGCTGCTGCACTCTATGCCCCTATACTTTGCAACTCTATGCCAATGCACTCTACACCAGTCCACTCTGCTCTAAGCCACTCAACTGTACGCCGCTCTACGCGACTCCATTCTGTGCCACTCCAATACACGACACTCTTTGTCACTTCACTCTACAACACTCTACTCCACTCTCCAACGCTCCACGCCACTCTCCGCTACGCCACTAACTTTTAGCCGTGCTGAACAGCAGCCACTCTGGTGAACAAAATGGCTAAAACACATTGGCCAAGCATATAGCTTCTGCTGCATAGGCGAGACCTATTGGCTTTGCCAATGCTTTTTCACACACACTGACGACGGGTGGGAGAGGGCTCCAAATTTGGTTTTGCCCAGGGCGCTACCTCCCCACAGGCCACTAGAATGGTCAGTGCAAGGGATCAGCAGCGGCCGTTGCAGGTAAGCGCAGTGGGCTCTGCGGGGGAGGAGGGATGTCGACAGATGACGGAAAAAGAGTTATTTATTAATTTAATTTGCCTATTCTGTCGTCTGTCGACATCCCCCTCGCCCCACCGCGCTTACCTGCACCCGCTACTGCCAGGGATTCTAATCGGCAAGACAGGGCTAACAGCTGCCTCTGCCTACATGTACGGCCCCCACCCCCAAATCACAGTAGAGAGGCACAGTAGTGATTTTAATGCCCTCTTTACGAACCTCGGAGGGAAGAAAGCCTGAATGGCCTGAACGGTAATCAGATGGTTGCAGATGACCCTGCCCCGGACCCCTCCTAGTACTCCGCAGCCGCGCTTCCGGCCTCCGCCATCTTTTATAAAGCGTCACATGCTGTCCCGTGCGCGGCTTCAAGGAGCCTCAGTAGCGCTCCGTCGGCTCTCCGTCTTTGATGCAACCACACAGCCTCATATAAACAAGCGATTATTCATGGACTTGACAAGAGACAGTGGCTGTTTTTTCTCACTACATGTTCCAAACCCACCGAGACGAATCACAGAACCTCCCAGTGCAAGACACATTCTCGGATCGGCACATGGCTCTCGGTGCGGTGAGGCGCTATATATGCAGGGCAGCTGGAATAGTCCCTCCAATAGCAGTAAAGAGTCTTCTATGCATTATATTGTGTTGTTAATGTCTGCTTACGTGGCAGTAAAGACAGCATGTGTGACACTGTGTCCTGGCCACGTGTACACATAACGGTCAGGTAATATAGGTGTTTTCCAAAGATCACACAGCGTGCTTATAGCGAAGCAGGGACTGGTGCCCAACATTCAGTTTTGTAATGGGTTGAAAAGAGACAGAGCACAGTGCTTCTTCTGCCTGTCTGACAGCTAAAAATAAAATATTTTTCCAACAGTCTCGTCAACCCACACACCAGATAATAAATATAAGACTCACAGACGCAACGTGAGGAATTGCCCAGGGCCCCCACCTTTCGAGGGGCCCCAGGGAAACTAAAATGTTAACTCCATCTAGCTCACCTCAGTCGATTTCCACATTTCAACCTTTCTCCTTTCGCTCTGAATCTGTTTCTCTTTGCCTAGTTCAAATCAGAGAAGACAGAGGTCCTCATCCTCGGACCCTCCCCCTCTGCATGGGACAACACCTGGTGGGCCACCGCCCTCGGCAGCCCCCCCGCCCCCACAGACCACGCCCAAAACCTCGGCATCATACTCGACTCCTCCCTCTCCATGACCCGACAGGTCAACGCTGTCGCCTCCACCTGCTTCAAAACCCTCCGCATCCTCTGTAACACCTTCAAATGGATCACCCCGAATCAAGTAAGACCGTCACCTTCACACTCATAACCAGCAGACTGGACTACGGAAATGCCCTCTACGCTGGGATCAACAAATCTCTGCTCCGCAAACTCCAGACCATACAGAACACCGCAGCTAGACTCGTCCTCGGCATCCCGCGACACAATCACATCACCCAACACATGTGTAACCTCCACTGGCTGCCCGTTGAGAAGAGAGTAACTTTCAAGATACTCACCCACGCCTACAAATGCCTCCACAACACCGGACCCCAGTATCTCAACGATAGAATCTCCTTCAACGTACCCAAGAGGAACCTCCGATCCGCCGACCTCGCCCTTGCCGAACCCCCGCGCATCCGCAGAGCAAGAATGGGTGGAAGAACCTTCTCCTACATCGCGTCCAAGACCTGGAACGAGCTCCCGATCGACATCAGACGCGCCCTACACATCTTCAGGACGACCCTCAAGACCTAGCTCTTCGCCTGACCGGAGCTGCTCCTCCCCCTCCCCCCACCCCCACCAGCGCCTTGAGACCCTCACGGGTGAGTAGCGCGCTCAAAACCCCCCTGATTGATAGCGGCATCTTAAGGATTTCTGAGGGCCCTGTAAAGACATATTGCAATTATGTTTGTGCCAACCCTGTGTTTGGCATCACAAGGGCTTCAAGTAGCAGGAAATGGGTAATAAAAGTTGTTACAAACAGCGGGCTACATAATATGTGTTGCCTGGGGTCCCAAAATCCCAATTACCACACTGAAGCCCTATTCTTTGTATAGTCCAGCTGTAATCAGGTGTTCTCAGTTTTTGCAGGTAAAGTAGCTGGGCTGCATAAAGTTCCCACTCATAGAACTTTTTCCACACCCAAGTTGCACTCCTCTTAATTATATGAGTGTACATGAGTGCTTAATTTGTAAAAAAAAAAATAAGTGCCAGGGCTGTAGTCAGGAGTCCTCTGCAGCTAGCGCCACCCATTGCTACTGCCAACTTTGCAATGATAGTACCTACACAACTACTAACCAGCACACTCCTACAAGTGTGACAATTCAGACTGTTCCAGGCCCCCAAAGCTATAAAAATGGTTTTGGCAGCAGGTATTAGTTGTTTTTAAAGTATACTGAATTAATAAACAATTGCTGTTCTGATCATCTCTAAATTATACAAACAGCGCCACCACGCGGCAGCTGTGATAAGTGCCGGGGTTGACAATTAAGAGACGGTGCCGAGCACCGGAATCCACAGACTCAAATTAAGCACTGTACATGGCACACCCTAGTTGATAGTTAGGATCAGCGTCATTTATGCTCGCAGATGGAACTTACTCCAGGCAATTATATTTTCTACAGTCTTTAGTTAGGAGTAAAGTTGGGAACATGGGAGTTCACCAGTGGATGGGCAGAGGAGCGCCGACTAGGAATATTGTGCACACCCACATACTTTGTTGGTTTACAGGAGCATTCCCAATTTATTTTACTCACAAAATACACACGTAAATGTACAAAAGACCAAGGTTAGAGGCAGCATAAGTGTACCAAACGTCCCATATGTTCGTGGGGTACTGGGTTGGGGGGGCTGGGGTTTCTTTACATGGACACACTTTTTCAACAGGAGAAAAATGTGGGAAAATGTGCAACTGCGCATCTCTTCCACTCTAAACTTGCACATTCCCTGCTTCATCACATCCCGCAGGCGTGGGGTTATAGGAGACAGGCCGGTGCCAGGATAGCAGCAGTTGTCAGAGATGTTCATGTGCACTATTTGGGGTTTCTATGAATTCTCCAAAAATGTGTAAATCTGTAAAAATCGTAGGTGCTAGTTTAGGACTCGTCGACATGGACTCATCTTATTATAGAACTGTTCTCAAGGTAATTTTCTCAGGATTTGCACATACAGTGGTGTTGCCTCGCAGTCGTAACACAATTAATACGACATTATAAAATATATTTAGAGGCTTGCAGAAACAGTAGGGAAATGACCTGCAGTAATAAGGTTACAGTCTACAGGGCCGCAGTTTAGTTGGCGGTAAACACCGTTATAATTTACCATGATATGCCATGGGAATGGCTGTCAATGTTTAAAAATATAGGCACAATTCTCGGTAACCCAGTTAGAGGGCGTTTAGACCGCTTCCCAGCAATACTTGCAAGCTCTGTCTTGTTGATCTGAAATGCAATCCCAGCTGCAGCAGTCAAGGACCCACTGTAAACCAACATTTATTAGTGCAGACAGTGTGGCCAGAATAAAGGGACTGTTTTTAATAAGGCGGGAAATGAAATTCATTCCACACCAGTAGCGGCTCGTGGTGGGAGTGCTGCGGGGCGGTGGGGCGGGGCGGGGGAGGAGCAGGATGGGGGTAGTAAACTACGGCCTACGGCCGAACAGAGGTAAGTAAATAAATAAATAAATAAAACGAATTTCATTGCGCGCGCTGCATTGCCAAATGCCATGCAGCACGCGCAACGAAATTCGTTTTATTTATTTATTTGTTTACTTACCTCTGTTCGGCCGTATGCCGTAGTTTACTACCCCCCATCCTGCTACGCCCCCGCCCCGCCCCACCGCCTTGCAGCACTCCCACCACGAGCTGCTACTGTTCCACACGTATGATAGAGGATGTCAACAGGAAGAGGCGGTGCCAAGAACTGACAGAGAATGTCATCAGGAAGAGGCGGAGCCAAGAATTATGACTGAGGATGTCAACAGGAAGAGGCGGAGCCAAGAACAGCCCCAATTTTTGGAGACAAAGGGCCTCATTTGGAGCTTGACGTACGGGATACTTTGTCACTAACCTGGCCCAGTAACAGAGCAAGGATGCTTAGGGCCTGGTGCAAGCAAAGAGAACGGCCCCTTGGACTGCTGTTGGGGTTGTGAAATACAGCAATTATAGGGGTTCAATGGGCTCCTCAGGACTCTAGGCTCCGGTGCCGCGGCACCTGCTGCACCATTGGTAGCTGATATGCCATATTGCAAGTGCATTATATCCTAAAGGCACATGTGATATGACGGACGGGATAGCATCAAGTGAGTGACGGTGTAACCCGTCCGCCAAATGCTCCATCAGGCCCAGAGTTGGTTTATTCAATTTAAAATAAAAATCAATCCGCAATTTACAACTACTTTAATACTCTGTGCAAAAGGAACCCATGCAAATCTGGAGAGCTAATTGTATGATACAACAGAAGAAGTATATACTGGGGCATTCAGGTCACCATCCTAGGACATCCCAAGGTTCTTGGCACTCACGTCATCATCCCTTGATACTGGGGCGCTCACATCATAATTTTTGGATACTGGGGTGCTCAGGTCATCATCCCAGGATACTGGGTACTCCGGTCATCATCCATAGATACTGGGACACTCAGGTCCCCATCCCTAGATACTGGGACGCTCAGGTCACCATCCCTAGATACTAGGGCGCTCAGGTCATCATCCATAGATACTGGGACGCTCAGGTCCCCATCCCTAGATACTGGGGTGCTCGGGTCATCATCCATAGATACTGGGGTGCTCAGGCCATCATCCATAGATACTGGGATGCTCAGGTCCCCATCCCTAGATACTGGGGTGCTCAGGTCATCATCCATAGATACTGGGGGGCTCAGGCCATCATCCATAGATACTGGGACGCTCAGGTCCCCATCCCTAGATACTGGGGCGCTCAGGTCATCATCCATAGATACTGGCGTGCTCACAACATCATCCTTGGATACTGGGGTGCTCAGGTCATCATCCCAGGATACTGGGTGCTCAGGTCATCATCCATAGATACTTGGATGCTCAGGTCACCATCCCTAGATACTGGGGTACCAAGGCCATCATCCATAGATACTGGGGCATTCAGGTCATCATCCCTAGATACTGGGGCGCTCAGGTCATCATCCCTAGATACTGGGGTGCTCAGGTCATCATCCATAGATACTGGGGTGGTCAGGCCATCATCCATAGATACTGGGGCGCTCAGGTCATCATCCCTAGATACTGGGGTGCTCAGGTCATCATCCATAGATACTGGGGTGCTCAGGCCATCATCCATAGATACTTGGATGCTCAGGTCCCCATCCCTATATACTGGGGCGCTCAGGTCATCATCCATAGATACTGGCGTGCTCACAACATCATCCTTGGATACTGGGGTGCTCAGGTCATCATCCGTAGATACTGGTGTGCTCACAACATCATCCTTGGATACTGGGGTGCTCAGGTCATCATCCATAGATACTGGCGTGCTCACAACATCATCCCTAGATACTGGGGCTCTCAGGTCATCATCAATAGATACTGGCGTGCTCACAACATTATCCTTGGATACTGGGGTGCTCAGGTCATCATCCCAGGATACTAGGTGCTCAGGTCATCATCCATAGATACTTGGATGCTCAGCTCACCATTCCTAGATACTGGGGTGCTCAGGCCATCATCCATAGATACTGGGGCATTCAGGTCATCATCCCTAGATACTGGGGCGCTCAGGTCATCATCCATAGATACTGGGGCGCTCACAACATCATCCTTGGATACTGGGGTGCTCAGGTCATCATCCCAGGATACTGGGGTGCTCAGGTCACCATCCATAGATACTGGGGCACTCACAACATCATCCTTGGATACTGGGGCGCTCAGGTCACCATCCCTAGATACTAGGGCGCTCAGGTCATCATCCACAGATACCGGGGCGCTCACAACATCATCCTTGGATACTGGGGTGCTCAGATCACCATCCCTAGATACTGGGGCGCTCAAGTCATCATCCATAGATATTGGGGTGCTCAGGTCATATTCCCTAGATACTGGGGTGCTCAGGTCATCATTCCAGGATACATGGGCACTCAGGTCATTATCCTAGGATACTGGGGTGCTTAGGTCATCTCCCAGGATACAGGGACGCTCAGGTCATTATCACAGAATACTGTGCTGCTCAGTTCATTATCATAGGATACTGGGGTGCTCAGGTCATCAGCGCCTGCATGCCACGAGTGGAATTATGCCTGTGAAAATTAAGCGGCAGCATGTCCAGCAACCTACGACCATTTCCCTACTGATGACAGAGGAATCAAGAAACACGTGTCTAGGGATACGCGATAACAAATTAAGGCATTAGCCTATTATTACTACGAACTTTGTACTGAACTGAAAATGATGCACTACATCGACCAAGATGCCCAGAGGTAATGACGCTGAGACGTGATGACAGTGTGCTCCTACCCCCTTTTACTGTTTAAAAGGCTCCCTCGAGCCGCCTGAGCTGACGAGCTTGGGAGCGCCTGCATGCCCTGAGTGGAATTATGCCTGTGAAAATTAAGCGGCAGCATGTCCAGCAACCTACGACCTTTTCCCTACTGATGACGGAGGAATCAAGAAACACGTGTCTAGGGATACGCAATAACAAATTAAGGCATTAGCCAATTATTACTACGAACTTTGTACTGAACTGAAAATGATGCACTACATTGACCAAGATGCCCAGAGGTAATGACGCTGAGACGTGATGACAGTGTGCTCCTACCCCCTTTACTGTTTAAAAGGCTCCCTCGAGCCGCCTGAGCTGACGAGCTTGGGAGCGCCTGCATGCCCTGAGTGGAATTATGCCTGTGAAAATTAAGCGGCAGAATGTCCAGCAACCTACGACCTTTTCCCTACTGATGACGGAGGAATCAAGAAACACGTGTCTAGGGATACGCGATAACAAATTAAGGCATTAGCCTATTATTACTACGAACTTTGTACTGAACTGAAAATGATGCACTACATCGACCAAGATGCCCAGAGGTAATGACGCTGAGACGTGATGACAGTGTGCTCCTACCCCCTTTACTGTTTAAAAGGCTCCCTCAAGCCGCCTGAGCTGACGAGCTTGGGAGCGCCTGCATGCCCTGAGTGGAATTATGCCTGTGAAAATTAAGCGGCAGCATGTCCAGCAACCTACGACCTTTTCCCTACTGATGACGGAGGAATCAAGAAACACGTGTCTAGGGATACGCGATAACAAATTAAGGCATTAGCCTATTATTACTACGAACTTTGTACTGAACTGAAAATGATGCACTACATCGACCAAGATGCCCAGAGGTAATGACGCTGAGACGTGATGACAGTGTGCTCCTACCCCTTTTACTGTTTAAAAGGCTCCCTCGAGCCGCCTGAGCTGACGAGCTTGGGAGCGCCTGCATGCCCTGAGTGGAATTATGCCTGTGAAAATTAAGCGGCAGCATTTCCAGCAACCTACGACCTTTTCCCTACTGATGACAGAGGAATCAAGAAACATGTGTCTAGGGATACGCGATAACAAATTAAGGCATTAGCCTATTATTACTACGAACTTTGTACTGAACTGAAAATGATGCACTACATCGACCAAGATGCCCAGAGGTAATGACGCTGAGACGTGATGACAGTGTGCTCCTACCCCCTTTTACTGTTTAAAAGGCTCCCTCGAGCCGCCTGAGCTGACGAGCTTGGGAGCGCCTGCATGCCCTGAGTGGAATTATGCCTGTGAAAATTAAGCGGCAGCATGTCCAGCAACCTACGACCTTTTCCCTACTGATGACGGAGGAATCAAGAAACACGTGTCTAGGGATACGCGATAACAAGTTAAGGCATTAGCCTATTATTACTACGAACTTTGTACTGAACTGAAAATTATGCACTACATCGACCAAGATGCCCAGAGGTAATGACGCTGAGACGTGATGACAGTGTGCTCCTACCCCTTTTACCATCATCCCAGGATACTAGGTGCTCAGGTCATCATCCATAGATACTTGGATGCTCAGGTCACCATCCCTAGATACTGGGGTGCTCAGGCCATCATCCATAGATACTGGGGCATTCAGGTCATCATCCCTAGATACTGGGGCGCTCAGGTCATCATCCCTAGATACTGCGGCGCTCAGGTCATCATCCATAGATACTGGGGCGCTCACAACATCATCCTTGGATACTGGGGTGCTCAGGTCATCATCCCAGGATACTGGGGCGCTCAGGTCACCATCCATAGATACTGGGGCGCTCACAACATCATCCTTGGATACTGGGGCGCTCAGGTCACCATCCCTAGATACTAGGGCGCTCAGGTCATCATCCATAGATACCGGGGCGCTCACAACATCATCCTTGGATACTGGGGTGCTCAGATCACCATCCCTAGATACTGGGGCGCTCGGGTCATCATCCATAGATATTGGGGTGCTCAGGTCATATTCCCTAGATACTGGGGTGCTCAGGTCATCATTCCAGGATACATGGGCACTCAGGTCATTATCCTAGGATACTGGGGTGCTCAGGTCATCTCCCAGGATACTGGGACGCTCAGGTCATTATCACAGAATACTGTGCTGCTCAGTTCATTATCATAGGATACTGGGGTGCTCAGGTCATCATCCCTAGATACTGGGGCTCTCAGGTCATTATTCCTAGATACTGGGGTGCTCAGGTAATCATCCCTAGATACCGGGGTGCTCAGGTCATCTTCCTGTGTAGTGGGGTGCTCAGGTAATCATCTCTAGATACTGAGGTGCTCATTTCATCATCCCATGTATTGGGGTGCTCAGGCCATCATCCCGAGACACCGGGGCACTCAGGTCATCATCCCTAGATACTGGAGCGCTCAGGCCATCATCCCTAGATACTGCGGCCCTCACGCCATCATCCCAGTATACTGGGGCGCTCAGGTCATCCTCCCTAGATACTGGGGTGCTCAGGTCATCATCCTTAGATACTGGGGCACTCAGGTCATCACCCCTAGATACAGGGGTGCTCACATCATCATCCCAGGATACTGGGCACTCAGGTCACCATCCCAAGATATTGGGGTGCTCAGGTCATATTCCCTAGATACTGGGGTGCTCAGGTCATCATTCCAGGATACTGGGCACTCAGGTCATCACCCCTAGATACAGGGGTGCTCACGTAATCATCCCAGGATACTGGGGTGCTCAGGTCCTCATCCCTAGATACTGGGGCACTCAGGTCATCACCCCTAATTACAGGGGTGCTCACATCATCATCCCAGGAAACTAGGGGGCTCCGGGTATAATCCCTAGATACTGGGGCACTCAGATCATCAAGCCTAGATACTGGGGTACTCAGGTTATCATCCCTAGATACTGGGGCGCTCAGGTCATCATCCTTAGATACTGGGGCGCTCACGTCTTCATCCCATGTACTGGGGCGCTCATGTCATCACCCCATGTACTGGGGCATTCAGGTCATCGTCCCGGAGTATAGTGGGGCACACATGTCATCATCCCTAGAAACTGGGGCGCTCAGGTCACCATCTCTAAGGATACTGGGGTTCTCATGTTATCCCATTTACTGGGGCTCTCAGGTTATCATCCTAAGATACTGGGGCGCTCACTTCATCATCCCATTTACTGGGGCACTCAGGTCTTCATCACTAGATACTGGGCATTCAGGTCATCATCCATAGATACTGGGCACTCAGGTCTTCATCCCTAGATACTGGGCACTCAGGTCATCATCCCTAGATACTGGGCACTCAGGTCATCATCCCTAGATACTGGGCACTCAGGTCATCATCCCAGGATACTGGGCACTCAGGCTTCATCCCTAGATACTGGGCATTCAGGTCTTCATCCATAGATACTGGGCACTCAGGTCATCATCCCAGGATACTGGGCACTCAGGCCATCATCCCTAGATACTGGGCACTCAGGTCATCATCCCAGGATACTGGGCACTCAGGTCTTCATCCCAGGATACTGGGCACTCAGGTCTTCATCACTTGATACTGGGCACTCATGTCTTCATCCCTAGATACTGGGCACTCAGGTCATCATCCCAGGATACTGGGCACTCAGGTCTTCATTCTAGATACTGGGCACTCAGGTCATCATCCCAGGATACTGGGCACTCAGGTCATCATCCCAGGATACTGGGCACTCAGGTCTTCATCACTAGATACTGGGCACTCAGGTCTTCATCCCAGGATACTGGGCACTCAGGTCACCATCCCAGGATACTGGGCACTCAGGTCTTCATCCATAGATACTGGGCACTCAGGTCATCATCCCAGGATACTGGGCACTCAGGTCTTCATCCCTAGATACTGGGCACTCAGGTCTTCATCCCAGGATACTGGGCACTCAGGTCACCATCCCAAAATACTGGAGGTGTTTTTCCCCTGAGTTCTCCCTGCTCTGCAGCAGTGCTCGCAGGCTCATTACTTCTGCGCCCTGGAAGCCTGCAGGGATTTAGGAAATGTCAATATTTAATGGAGCGCCTTCAGTCTGCACTTTTCGCAGTAAAACCGGCCATTCATGGAACCGAAAAGTGTCGGCCTGAAGACTTTTCTTGGTATCCTGGACGTTTATTTTTCCATATTATTTAGTTAAACTAATAAACCCTAATGCTCAAATTTGGCTGGGCGCGTGGTGTGACTAAGCTAACATAGACGCTACAGATACACTTTATGTTGGAAACTGGAAGCAGAATAAACAAGAGTCCGGCGCTATTACCGCCTCTTCCGTGTGTTCCTGCCTTGATCGTGAACCGCTCGACGCGCGGCGAGGAAGGACCTCCTCTTGTGAACTCATCCCTTACCCGAAGCCCAGCTTGGTCTCAAGGTTCCATTGGGGTCCTGAGGCTGGCTCCACAGAAAACAGACCAAAGAACAAATTTAGCAACAACATAGGGATTTCTGCCAAAAACACAACCGAAAATTTTCACCAGTAGGTTTCCTTCTACGTTTGGGGATTCAATTTTCAATTCGGTGTTCACCAAGGTCTCCAGATGTAGACGTGGGAGGCTGCCACAGTCGTGGCTTCCCCAGAATTGTCCTGGAACATTGTGTGAATTCCTGTTTACTCTCCCTGAAAGGTAGATCCACATGCGTAAATGTATTTAGTGTACATTTATGCTTAAATGTAATTGTGTTTTGTAACTTTGGGGCATATTAGCAAGGGCGTTATCGCCGCTTTAGCGGCACTTTTTGCCGCTAAAGCGGCGATATTTCTATGGCCCTATTAGCAAGCTGTCGCTAACAGCTGTTAGCGACAGCATTATGGCGAAAGCGACCGTTTTGGTGCCGCTTTGCATGTCAGCGATATTTATCGCTAATGACATGCAAAGTAGGCGTTCCTCAACTAAAAGCGACTGCAAACAGACGCAAACACAACTTCCCCTATTACCAATGCCCGCGAAGCGATAAAAACGTTGCGCTAACCACGATTATCGCTGGAATTTAACACCTGATAAAAACTTGACTTAACCATCTTGTCAATGGGAGGTGGATTGTAAGGTTGAGTCCTCACCTGCCTATTAGCGAGCTTTTCATTAGCGCAGTGAATTTATCGCTGGATTTCTCGCGCTATTGCTGGGTTTCGCCGCTATCGCTGGATTTTTTATCGCCTTGGAGATAAGCGTTGATAATAACGCGTTATCGCCGCGATAAAATCCAGCGATAGCCGGCGATAAAAAAAACAGCGCTAAGCGCGATTTGCGATAATTATCGCAAATCCTTGGTAATATCCCCCTTTGTTTCTCCAAGGTGAAAATACTCTTCTCCCCAGCGAGGCCCATTCCTCTACACCGCTCCAATTGTTATGAAGCTCCCTTCCCATTCCCACCTTGGAAATTGAATTACTCCTTCTCTTGATGGGAGCAAATATTCAACTTTTCCCAAAGAGAATTGACCAAAAAGAATTGAGAACAACCACAAATATGTTTGTTTGTGATATTTAGAAGCTTATCGCGCATTACCCCTTTGGAACGTCCTCTCCCATCGGAGAAGAGGTATTTATGAAAAAAAACGTAAACCACGGTTTGTACATCACAGATGCTGCTTTACATTCATACAGGGGTCACTTATGCTTTTGTGTTGAACTGACACACACAAACCCTTGGACTCCAAAATATAGACTGCCAAAATCTCAACCTTACATGTCTATCCCCCGCACAAAAGTATAATTTGTTTATAATACCGAAATCCTTTCAAAGTCACTTCTTACAATACTTAGAACTGAATTAATTTGCTTTCCAAACTTCAGTTCTATTATGTGTGTGGGCAAGGGGTTGAGAGCCGGGTCAGATGCCGGCCCCTGCCCCTGAGCACTCTACCGACTGCCAAAAGTAACTGTCCTGTGGTCCATCCTGCCGAATACCTCTGGGTACGCTTCTAGAACATTCTCAGACCTTCCAGACAGTGCCTAGTTTCACAAACAAAATCCTTGTTTCATTCTCAGATAACCGAATCACACCATATAATTAAACGAAAAGAGTGCAGCACAGACAACCCTCGGTGCACGTGCTTAAGGAGGAGGAAGCAACCTAGGACCCTGCAGGGACACCAGCAGGACCACTTCCGGTTCAGAAAAGAGCTGAACACTGCTTTGTTCAGGCAGGTTCACCCCCAGTCACCAGCTCACCAGGCAGGGACTAGAATGTGATAATTCGAGCTCTACCAGTAGAATGATTTCATTTCTCATTAGATTTACACCCCATCCTTTTCTCCTTTAGTTTTTCATGTAGCACCTTGAAATGGCTTCCATGGGACATATATCACATACAATATCACCAGTACCTGAATAAACAAATAAATAGCAAAACATGACCAAAAGGGAATAAATCTGCTTCGTACGGTAACTTCTCAGTTCATGAATGAGTTTTTTTTTCTTTTCCAGCCTGCTCTCACCTTCACTTCTATTATGTCCCTCTGGTGCTTCCGTAGCTGGCTCGAATTGTGCCTACTGATAGATACCCCCATAAATCTGATTAATTTCCTTTCATTTTTCTTTGTTCTGAAAGGATCTTCCCAGGTCCCATCCTCCTGAAGTGTGTAATTTGATTGGGGGCCTTCTATCCAACCTTCACACGTTTGGGCTTTGACTGACCCAGATGGCGCATTCCTCGTGGCTGTCACTGGAGTCACTCCAGACTTACCCCAGGCTCCTCTCTTGCACAAAACATTATTTTAGAAGGCACGTTTTCCTCTTTTTGAAACAGTTGTCATGGCTCGTGCCCGTTCTACCTAGGCCTTAGTTCTTAGGTTTAGTGTAAATGAAACACTGTTTTACATGGGAGACGTATCACACAGTCAGGTGTTCACCACATTCAATCCGCTAGCCCAAAGAGGCTGAAACTTGCCCAAAGAGGATGAAACTTGCCCAGAGCTTAAACTTGGACCACTTGCGTTGGACCACTTGCGTACTCAGGAACGAAACCCAGAGGAGGGGAACACATCGAAGAAATCATTGAAGACCCTTCCCCCTCTCTCTTTACCCACAACAAACATCCATGGGCTGGATGAGATTTGAAATCGTTGTTTTAGAATTAGTTGGAGCGTCTGCGACCTTCGTGACCTTGAGCACATTTGGGTCTTGACCACTTTTCTCAGGTGGTTTTCTGCAGTGTCACTGGGTTGGTGGGGGGATAAAGTGAGGCACACTATGAAGCCACTTGCTGTCAGATGCCCTCAACCCTCACTCCACTCTAGCTCACAAATGACAGCGTCTTCTCCCGTTGTACGCCCAGAATCTGGAACCTCATTTGCTGGTATGACCCATCCCTCCTGTAGTTCAAAGGATGCTTCTACAACTCGCATCACAATAAGGGTGCAATTTCCCTGTTTGCGCCACGGTGCACCTTAAAATATGTGCTCTGTGCGCAAACAGGGAAAGCGCGCCCTATTACAGTGAATGCACTGCCCTGAGGGAAGCTGCAAAGCCGCACTGCCCTCGGAGTAGCGCATTCAAGTGAAATACAGACCGGCTGCTACAAAGCCGCTCTGTGTTTCACACTGCAGGAGGCACCTGCATGCACTTTGAAGAGGGGCCAGAGATCCCCTTGCAGGCGAGTGCAGTGAGTGACTGCACCCTCCTGCCAGGGGATGTCTATTGGGTCCATGGGACAGCTTTCTACCCTCCAGAGGGCTGCCTGTAGCAGGTGCATTGAAAGTGTGCCACCTTTTTGTGGAGCACTGTAAGTGCGCCACCTAAGGGCATGTTTGCTTCTGCGCCCGCATCCATAAGACGGCGCGGGCGCAGAGGCAAAGTGATTCCCTCATTTGCGTGGGGCCACACCCCCATGCAAAGGAAGGAACACCCTCTAATGATAGTGCTGGCCTACATGCCCGACAGCGCTATCAGCATTACAGAAGGGGACGCACATGCGGCTGCAGCCTCTTCTGTATTACCAAAGTGCCCCGAGGATCACAAAGTGAGCGCACATGCTCGCTGTGCCCCTGGAGCACTTTCTGTAATACGGCCCCTGGTCTTTATAGATAAACAGCCACTGCAGCTCAAAACAGAAGCTACTGTCCTATTGCCCCTTAGCCCCAATTAATGTACACAATGCCGAATTGCTACCCAGCCCTCCTCCACATACAGCACTTCGTTGCTCCTCAGCTAGGTTTACATAGTGTAAATACCATCACACACATACAAAAAAACACTTTAATGTTCTCCGGGATTTGAAAATTGTTTTCATGGTGTCCTCATTTGAGGACATTCAATGGTGAGGACTCTTGATGGCAATTAGTTTCCCTTCATTGCGAGGTAGTGAGTGTCTAATATTGCTTTGATTGAGCCATATAAGGCCGCATGCTTGTGTATGGGATGTTTAAGATCTTGCTTGACAGCACAGCTATCTGCAGACCCACTGTTAACAATCATTTAAAATATGCATAGAGCGGGCTTTGTCTCCACCGAGAGGGTTCTTCAATGTTACCATGCATGCCATTACCACAAATGTAATACCATGCGTTGACCTTTACTGTGCATGGCATTACATTGCATCGTGGACCTTTACCACATATTTTTGTGGTTATGTATGTATTACCTACTGGCAGTTGCTGGTAGGTGGTTCAAGTTAGGACCTTGCTTCCATAGGAAAAGCATTATTTGTTTGGCCAATAACTTAAGCGCCATTTGACAAATCCTCGCGAAAGTTTTAATATTAGTACGACGCATACTTCAGATGCTATCTTGAAAGTTTCGGGGTGATCCATCAAGTGAGGGCAGAGAAGAAGGGGGGGTCTCCAATCACGTTTACCCCATCCAAATTCCCATAGGGATTTTAGACACGACTATAGCCCGAACTACTGAACGGAATTGCACAACATTTAGCAGAAAGGTAGCTGTTTGTTCAGAAAGCGACCTTTTTGAGGACTGGTGTAAATCAGTTCAGTAGCTTTTGAGATAGTAAAAGAAATCTAAAGTTAGATATATAGGGACGCGGATCCTCCGAGGATCTGACGACAGTCCCTGTGCTGAAATCTGATTGGCTGCTAACACTTCAACCTGGAAGTTTTGGCAGCCATCTTGGAACTCGGCTTCAACTGAGACCCACAAAAAACGTTTAAAAAAGAGAAAAGGGGGCAGAGTAGGAATACCCTGACCCCCTAACTGTGGTCCTGGAGTCCTGCTGTGATCCCGACAGGGCCAAAAAGCACTTTTTAAAAATAAAATTGGTGCGGAAAAGCATCAGAGCCTTGAATCTGCAGCAAAAAAAGAAAAAAACACAAGCGCAGACTCCCGTGCTTGTTTTGATTAGAACCCCCAGGTGGGCCAACTCCCGGGGGCATTTATTAAAAAAATGAGGGGGGCACACAGGATTCCCCTCCTAGGGCTTTTAGAGACCTAGGGACCACCACCTCCCAGGGGCTTTCTTTACATATTGGAGGGGGAGGTGCGGACCCCCCTCCATGGGCTCTCTTGAGCCCCGGGAACCACCACCTCCCCGGGGCTTTATTTAAAATATAGATGGGGGCCGCGCAGACCCCCCTCTATGGACTCTTTTGAGCCCCGGGGACCACCACCTCCTCAGGGCTTAATGTGAATAATTAGTGGGGGGCCACGCAGAACCCGCGTGCCTCAGGGACCACCGCCTCCCCAGGGCAGCAAGTAAAAAACATGTGGGAGGGGAGCCACGTGGCCCCCTCCCAGGCCATATATGACCCCAGGGACCACCACTTCCCCGGGGCTGGCCCGGTTAAAAGAGAATGAGGGGGGCACACGGCATCCCCTCCTGGAGCCATAAATGGCCCTGGGGACCACCACTCCCCATGGCCGGCTCCTGCTATGTCCTGGGGTGCCCACCCCCGGGACATAGCTGTTTGCTTTTGCTTGGTGGGAGCTGACAGCTGCCACCAAGCAAAAGTAGCGGACTGCAGGCAAGCTGTTCAGGAGGGCAATCACAGGGGGAGCGGGCACATGGACCTGCTCCTGTGTGCCCCCCTTCTTTTTTTACTACACACCCAGTAGCATATCCACTCACACTCCCACACCCACTCATGCACCCACTCACACACTCATGCACCCACTCACAGACCCATTCAGAAACTCACACACCCACTGACAGACACACTCAGACACTCATGCACCCACTCACAGATCCATTCAAGGACTCACAGACCCACTTAGACACTCATTTTCCAATTCACAGACCCACTCAAAGACTCATGCACCCAGTCACAGATCTGCTCAGAGGCTCAGGCACCACTCCCAGACCCACACAGACACTCACAGACCCACTCTGATACTCAGACAACCACTCACAGACCCACTCAGACACTCACACACCCACTCACTCACTCACTCACTCACTCACAGACCAACACACCCACTCACTCACTCACTCAGAGACCAACACACCCACTCACCTACCTATAGAGCCACTCACTCACAAACTCTCAAAGGTTACAGGTTAGAGTTAGGAAATAAAATGTAAGAAAACGTAGAAATTCACTGAAAAAAACAAAGGTTACAGGGGTGTTATAGTTAGGAAATAGAATTTAAAAAAACGTAGAAATGCACTGGAAAAAACAGAGGTTACAGGGACATTATTGTTAGGCTCAGATTTCACTTGTACAAAACCAATTAAATTCAGCAGTTACAGTCACCTGAGCTGACTGTAAGTTATGCCCCACACTGCACTACTTATGACCTCACATATTACATCACTCATGACATGGTCAGTGGCATCACTGATGACATCTCAAATGACATCTCAGATGACATCATCCACAGACCCACTCACACCCCCCCTCACACCTCCATACAACCTCTCATACACCCACTCACACACCACCTCACATACCCATTCACAGACTCATACAACTACTGACACACACACTCACTCATTTATACAGCCACTCACACAACCACTCACTCACTCATACAGCCACTCACGCAGCTACTCACAGCCCCATACAGCTATTCACATACCCACAAAACCATTCCCACTCACAGACCCATACAGCTACTCACACACCCATACAACCACTCACGTACATATTCACACAACCGCTCACACAACCACTCACTCAGCCATTAGGCTACTAATAGAGCTACTCACTCACCCATACAGCCACTCACACATCCATTTACTCATCCACAAAACCACTTACATATCCATTCACACATTAATACAATCACGCACACACCCACTCACTCATCTATACAGCTACTCACACAAGTACTTACTGTACAAAACAGCCACTCACACACCCAGTCACTTGCCCATGCACCCAGTCAAACAGCCACTCACTTACCCATACATCCATTCATTTATAAACCCAGGCACTCACTGATACAGCCATTCACACAGCCACTCAGTCAACCATACAGTCACTCATACACACACTCATCCACCCATAGAGCCACTCACACAGCCACCACAATCACCAATACAGCCACTCACACACACACTCACCAACCCACCCGTACAGCCACTCCCACAGTCACTCACTCACCCATACAGCTACTCACACACCCACTTATTCACCTATACAGCCACTCACACACCCACTCACACACCCAAACAGCCACTCAAACACCCACTTCCACACTGATACAGATAGTCACAGTGTCACTGAAATTACATATATTATAAACAGTATTACTCATTAGTAGTACAAAAAGAATAATAATTTTTACCTATGCTGTAGCTTAGTATATATATTTAACTCTCAGAAACCTTTACAAAACACTTATACTCACTGATGTCATCAGTGATGTCATTTGAGATGTCATTTGAGATGTCATCAGTGATGTCACTGACCATGTTATGAGTGATGTAATATGTGAGGTCATAAGCAATGCATTGCCGGGGCATAAGTTAAAGTTAGCTCAGGTAACTATAACTGCTGAATTTCAATGGTTTTGTACAAGTGAAATCGGTGCCTAACTATAATGTCTCTGTAACCTTTGTTTTTTTTTAGTGAAAAAAAATAAATATAAGTATATATATATATATATATATATATATATATATATATATATGGAAAAACCAAAGTCCTTGAAGCGCCAACTACACAGCAGCACAGCAGGTACGGACCACACGGGGCAAATCCATGAATTTAAAAGTGCTTTTATTCGGTGATATCAGTGCATCAAAAATGAATGTGGCAAGTGCCCAGCATTACGCGTTTCGCCTGCGTTTCCGAAAGAACTATTTATGAAAAGCTTTTTTATAAAGAATTCTATGAATGCTTTGTTTAACTTTTTATGACGATGTCAATTGTTTAAATGGTTAAAATTCAATCCCACAAGATTCCCACTCCAAACTACTATAACACAAGGTACAAGATAGTATCTTTAACCAGTGAATGTTATATTGATGACCACTATCAAACCTAAAAGAATCTATGTATATATAGTATATAGATATGAGATTAGTAAGACACCTGTAGTTATTTCTATATACTAATATAACTGCTAAAATAATACCTCTCTCTTGGTGTTAGATAAAAACAACAAGAAAAATTAAGTGACAGATTTGTATATTTGCACAGCGAAGCACTAAGCACTTTTTTGCACTCAGGCACTTAGGGTTAAATAACTAGTTAGGTTAGCACACTTTGCACATTGGAGATAATGAATTAGGCGGTATTTGGCATATCCAGCAAGTGATGTAATACGCCATAGGAGGGTTTTTCTTGTTATTACAGGATACTCTGTTAAAGTTGATATTTATGGAATTAGATGAGTCCTACATCACAAGTATTATAATGCATTTAAGCCATTAACAAATACTACAAAATGATGAGGACTCAATCCAAGTTGTCATCATTGTGAATATTTCACCTTGATTATTATTGAACTGAATATGCACAACTTACTAAATTTGCACATGTAAATATATATTTATTTATTTATTTATTATAATGATATATTTATTGTGCTTTTACTCATGTAGATAAGGATTTTCAAAAAATATGATTGTCTTTTAAAAAAACATGATTACTCTCCGAACAAAATGAAATGAATACATTGCTGGAGAACAGTCTGTTTACTATGCCTATGCTCCATTACGTCACATGATTAGATCACATGTTGTGTTTAAAATCACGAATGTATAGCGTTTCTTTATGTGAGCAAGGTCACAGGGTGACCGAAACGTTATGGCATTAAGTAAAGGGTAAATAAAAATTATTACAGCAAGACAAGAGGAGTTTGTGCTCTGTTTTCGTCAAGCATTTAGACGGCGAGAGCGATTTGGAAATCGATATATATATATATATATATATATATGTATATATATATATATATATATGTATATTAAAGCAATACCCTTTCAGGCTTAGAGTGCTGCATAAATTAAACAAAAGAGGGAGGTAGGGAACCCTGGGTAGTTCCCAAGGCAGGGAGCAGCTCCTTCACATGCGTCAGTATTTAGAAGTCAGGATGTGAGCTCGGATCACATTTCTCCTGCCCTGAAGTCCTTACTGTGGCTTCCAGTCCAGAAACCTTTCCCCTCTCGGAATGATTCATGGTCTGTCATCCAGGGCCCACTCTCACATCCTCTCATCTGGTGACTGCAAGGCACCACGGTAAACAGATCTTGTGTGGGTGGTCAGTCTTTCTAAATCGCATTGAACAGATCTTGTGTGGGTGGTCACTCTTTCTTAATCGCAGTTGTCTAACTCTAGAATTCCATTCCTCCAGCCTGGTAGAAAGAACCACATTTTTTACAATTCCAAACATGTATTAAATATTGTTTTTCCCAATTGATGTTGTTCATTCTTTCCGCATTTTTACTTTTTCCTCAGTGCCAAGAAGTCCATTGGGTAGGACAAGCTCTGTATACATTTCATACAGTTATACAATTACAATAATATCGCTTGATAGGAAAGCAAGGCAGGAGCTTAAAGCTTTGTAAAGCCGAATCTGCTATGTATTACATTCTTCGGGAGCTGCCCTGGCTGTTCCCAGGAAGGTCTGTGTCCTTTACACTATGTCTCCATGACACTCGGGGGCAAATTTTGCAGGGCCACGTTCCGCCATTTCCAAGACGCAGAGATGTGCTGTATTTACAACAATATGGTGCACTGTTTTTTCCCTAGCGCTGGCACTAAAAATAGCTGCCTAGCGCCAACGCAGAGAGGTGTGGTGCAGCGGCCAGGGCAGCTGACTTCGGAGCACAGGGTTCACGGTTCGATCCCCGGCTCCGGCGGCAGCTTAGCTCAGCACCATGTGACTCTGGGCAATAGCTCACTTAATTTCCACGACAGCCCCCAGCGCCTTGAGACCCGTAACGGTGAGTAGCTGCGCTATATAAAAACGGACTTACTTACTTACATTTACACCCTTGCGGCAAAGTGGAAGGGAGCCTGCGTTGCAGGGAAGGATTGTTTATGTGCAGGAAGGTGTCCCTTCCTGCACATAAACAACCAATAATGGTGATGTGTTACTTCTATGAATGCAGCACGCAGAGAAAAAGCAAAAAAAAAAAGGAGAAATAAAATTATTTCTCCTCGTTGCGCCATTCTCCCGCCTGCTCTTGCATGGCGTTAGTTTTTGGCGCTGCCTCAGATTTACATCTCTTTGTAAATCTGGGGCAAGGTAAAAAAGCAATGGGTGTTGCGGTGGAACGCCCACAGCAGCACCCATTGCACGCCCCTTTCACGCAGACCTGCATGAAAGGGTAGCAGAATTACAAAACGGTGTTAAGCCACAAAAAGTGGCTTAACGCCACGAGGTATATATGATGCAGGGCATTGCGCGTCCGGAACGTCCTTAAAAGTGACTTGTAAACATGCCCCTTTTGTATTTTTTTTACGACGAATTTCTTTTTAAATTTACATTATCGTCTCTTTATGTTGACTTGATTGTGCAGTAGCCGTTTTTTACATCCATTACAGCTTCACGCACATCACATCACTTTCATAACATTCTGTGTAGTTTTAAATGGTTTCCCAAAGCCAGCTTGTGCCTGCAGCAGTAATGTATTCCTTTTGCTTTGTAAGACTGTGCCGAGAATTTCCCGAAAAACATGCGTTGCCTTCCAAATTGCAATTTCGAAATGATGTTAGAACTTTGGGCAAAAAAACAAATTGGCAGCACATGGCTCATTTTACCAAAGTATGTATGAGCTGTCATTGCATAAATATATATAACCAGCACGAAATCCGGAGTTTCCTTTGCAGACAATATTACAATAATTGCTATTCCTGCCTGGGACTTTGGCACAGATATAACTCTGCAGACCACCTACCTTTTGACACTTTGTGGGACAAAAGAATACATGCTCTGGAAAGTCCATCTTGGATATCCCCCTCAGACGGTTAGACTTTAGACTGTGTCAATAGTACATTTGCAGTAGAGAGGAAGTTTTGGGTTTTTCGTCATCCCCATACCCACATACTAGATGTCACTTAGCTTACGATCAAAGTTTTTGTGAAAGGGTACTAAGCCAAGGTAGGTTTGACGTTTACTTATGGACAGGATAATGAAATAGGCAAAAATTGATGCCTCGATAAAAGGAAATGAGTTCCCACACTGACGAAACGCCTGGCTTCACACGCGTACTGGCTGTAGAGGGGACATCCATGTGTGTAAATTCCAAGATCGTGATTTACAGAATCCAGAACTGTGGCCATTTGCACCTACTAAAGGAACTTGAGGGCATATTTACAAGACCCAGTGCGTTGCTCTTGCACCACGCAACGTAGTGCAAGGGCCACGCAACTCTAAAAAGAAGATTTTTGAAGCCACGAAAGGCCACCTTGCATGGCCCTGCGTGGCTTCATAAATCTCGAGTAATGTAACGCAGCGCAAATTGCTGCGTTGTATTACTCTGCATCAGGGAAGCATTTCCATGGGTGTTGAGTGGGTGTTCCAACGCAACATCCATGGATTTTGGCGCATTCCCAGATTTACAAGAACAGGTAAACCTGGGAATGCACCAAAAAACTACGCTTCCCCAGGAGAGGTGTAACAAGGAGAAATATCTTCATTCATCCTCGTTTTTCCTCTTCCCACGTGTGCTGCATTGTGCAGTACACATAGAAAGAGGAAAACGCCTTGCAGGATTGTTTTTGTGCAGGAAGGTGCCCCTTCCTGCACAAAAACAAACCTGCATGTACGGTGCAAGTGTGCCTGCATTGGTGCTAGGCAGCCCATTGTGCACCAGTGCCGGGGAATGGACTTGAATGCGTTGTATTCTTTTAAATACGGTGCATTCCTGCCCTTTCCCTGTCATGCAGCGCAGCATAGCAAGGTGACTTTCTGCGCTGCATGACTTTTGTGTAAATATGCCCCTTGGTATCACAAAAAATCTGAAAATATGGTTATTTTTTACCTTGCTAAGTGTAAGTTTAAGGGTGGGAAAGAGGGTTGTGATAATATGGTGGGAGTGCACGGAGCGTGGAATTTAGAATGTTGGAGGTCGCATGCAGGGCCGGACTGGGCACCGGGCATTTCCTCGGTGGGCCGCTAGGGTGGGGGCCGGTTTTGGGCCCCTGTGGGGTCGTTTTTGTTACAGGGCCGTTTTTGCAGCATAGCTGCAATATCGGCCCCTGTAACAAAATCGTCCGAAACTGGCCCTTGCAAACAGCTCGGCCGCACACCCAAACCCCCGGGGGACCCGCCGAGCACTTTGCCAGGGCTGGTTTGGGTTCCCAGTCCGGCCCTGGTCGCATGGGATGGATGCGCAGGTGGGTGGAACATGAAGAGTGAGTGGGTGTGCAGGGTGTTGGCCGTGCGCGATGCATGGAACACCCACAAAGTTATAACCCAAAGTTTGCAAGCTTAAGACCCATATTGCATGGCTAGTCCCTCTGTAGAAACACTCCTCATGTTCCCCAAAAGATCATGTCATATGGAACGTTCCCATGTTTTATGTGGCTGGCTGTAGGGGACAAGATTTCTATTGGGGTGAATATATTGTTCTTCTGGGGAAAAAAAGTACTTGTGGAAAGGCAGACAACATCTTAGGGGGAAACATGAGAGGTCAGTGGTACAGCTGTGGGCACCGTCATTCCCAATTGGGCCGATATCAGTGCTAGCGGCCCCATTGAGAAGTACAGGAGTCTCGTGATGGGCTTAAAGTGGTTCAAAGGGCATCAGTGACTCTCAGACTTCCAATGGTGTCACAACTACAAGTGAGAGTGACAATTTTCCTTACTACTTTTCTGAGCCACTTAAATTAGAATTGTTAAAATTTGGGAAGGAACGCCATATAGAGTGTTCAGGCTGATAGTCAGAAGGTCATCTGAAGGTCAGACGATGAACATACTGTGAGTCAGAAGAGCTAGAAGGCCACACTTAGGGGCCGATTCCGATTCCGGCCGGAAATCTCTCCGACCGAGCCGGACCCGGAGAGAATTCCGACCGAATCGGACCCTAGCAGTCCGACCGAACGAGTACGATGCGCACGCATGCTATCGGACTCGAGTCGGTCGGACTCCCATTGAAGTCAATGGGAGCCGGTCGTACAACGCGTACGCGGGCTCCCATTGACTCAATGGGTGCGAGGCGGACAAGGGCGCCCCCTACAGTGTGTACGCGTCCATGCGCATCGCGGCGTACATGCACAGGTAGGGGGGACCCATGGGTCCCCCCTGTGTGCGACTCGCAGGCCTACGCGTACAAGGGGGTCCGACGCGGACCCCCAAAGTCCGGCTCTGACAGCTTTTTCGAGCCGGACGGCGCGAGTCGGTCGGACTGCTCGCGGCGCGCATCGTACTTACCCGGCCGGGAAACGTCTCCATAGCGCAGTGCGAGTCGTGTCCATGCGAGTCGGTCGGAGCGTGTTGAAGCCGCGTTCGAGTCGGTCGGCGATTTCTCAGGTGCTTGCATCGTACTCGCTCGGCCGGACCCGCGTACGATTCGGTCGGGAATCAGGGCTCCGAATCGGATCCGGTGAATCCGAATCCGATTCGGAGCACTACCGGCCGAGATCGGAATCGGCCCCATAATGTCAACAATGGCTTCACCTAGACTCTTCATTGGTCCACACACCAGCCTGCTGCAGAGCTTTACATGTACTGCAGATGCTATTTATAATTATGATGTATTAAACTCAGATCTGTATCATGGACGTACCTGCACAGGGAATGGACCGCTCCATCAGTAGCAGATACAGGCACAGGGATGTAGGAGACGGAGAACAATAACAAAACTGACAACAGAGAGGGGATGTAGGCAGCGGTGAAGGTCCCAGATGTAAATTTGTTCTTTCAGCTGGGATCTGAATAGGTTTTCATTGAGTCTAAGATCTTCAGGCAGGCTGTTTGAACATCCTGAAGTCAAACATGCTGTAGTTTGGTGCAGTGTGTTGATTTTTCTCATTTTCAGGATTTCTTGGATCCATCATTATGTACTTGTGGTACTGCTCTTCCCTCCAGTGATCATGAGTTTTCTTTCTATCAGTTGATAGAGGTCATCGGCTGCTACACCTGCCTGAGGTGAGTTTGTTGGTCTCTTGCTTTGAATTGACCCAGATGTGCACCACAATCTGATGTTATTGGACAGCAGTAATGGTAGTGCCAGACGTGGCGGCCACGCACAGGCGAAGTCTCCTTACAGCACTTTCAGGATTTGGGTAAATTCAAACTAAGGCCATTTTCTTAGATATCCACCATGCAGTTGCCAAGCATCTTGATAGGCACAGGTTTTAAGAGAGAGCCCTTAAGGGCATGACTAATCCAACAACGAATGTTCCATCTTAGCGCCATTGAGCTTTTTTTATCGACTGCCACCCATTCACCAATCCTGTAGCGCACCATTCGAGGGTCACTGACACATACAGTTCTCCATATGTTATTTTAATGAGTATGAAAGCCAAACCCAGTTCCGTAAGCATGTCCATGGTTGGCCACAGACAGGTATGAAAAGAGCAGGTGGCAAAGGTGGGAAGTTTAAGGAATCCAGCACTCACCTGAATCGGTGATACAAAAGTTTAATTGCTCAAATGCAAAAGCTGTTCCAATGAAACATTTTTTGAGCCTCTTTAAGGAGGTGCCAACGGCCTGGGGAATAAAAGCAAGGCTTGCCAACAGGACTCAGATGTAGTAGGAAGACCGGAGACTCAGTAGTATCCTCGCGTAGGCCAAAACATCATTACGTGAGGCCACCATTAATGTCTTTGTCCCATTAGTGGGACATAGATTTGACTGGTGACAGTCCTCCCTTCATTCAGTGGCATGAAATTTGACTTGCTGTGTTTTTGAGGAGTGTTGAGGGCCGCAGTGACTGGACCTTAAGTTGACTTTACAGCAAGGAGGCGTGTTTTGAAGAAGATTTTCTTTTTAACTTTTTCTGATAATGGAGTCATTAGTGGATCTTAAATGTGGAAATATTTTCCCAACTATTGCAGTTCAAACAGTGACACTTCTGCATGATAAGTTCACATGGATCCTAAAGGCTACCTGATGGGTTACTAAGAGCGGATCCATAATGTGTTCGATAGATTGCCATGTGACCTTTGACACAATAACATGAAGAAAGGTGAGGTCTTTTGGAATCCAATTTCTCCACCCTCCATTGACCCCATTTTTGGGTCTGCTTCTTGACCCACAAGGCTCGGGAGCTACCCAAGCTTTGCAAGGTTGCAATATTGAAGACAATTAGGTTGAACAAAGCACAATTATTGAAACTTTACCCTTTGCCCAAACAGTGGAACTGTCCTTGAATATGGATTACTCACATAAACGCCACATTGTGTTCCTACGACTGGACGATGAAGTTGACCCAGGGATTAGTCACTTGCCATTTTTTGAGACACAGTTCACTTTATTCTAGAAATCAAACTTCTAGGTTGTCATCTCTTATCCAGTGCCCACAGATGTCAGGGTGTTGATCGAGCCCTAAAGCTCTGATCTCTAGAAATCCATAGGGCACCCCTCATGGGCCTCTTCAGACCAAGTGTTGCATGTTGCGTCAATGAGCTCGATAAATGGTGTCAGACCTCAACTGCTCCATCATTCAGAAGGCCACCTTCTTATTCGCCACCGGAGGGGTAGGTGGCCCCCGTTCAATATGTTATGTTATTTTATTTTATAGCACGCACAGCTACTCCGTGGAGTGTCCCGGCGCGAGCCAAGAGGGGTAATACAGGTTGAACTAAACAAAGAGAAAAGTTTTCAGATTTTTTTGTAAAAGCCCTGGGGTCTTGGGTGTTGCGTAACGCAAGTGACAGTGCGTTCCAGGCCAAGGCGGCTTTCAGGGCAAGAGAGCTGCCACCCAACCTTTGACGTTTAAAGCGGGGAACCTGGGCTAGAAGTTGAGACGTAGAGCGCCGATGTCTCGCAGGGGCATAGAAGGAGAACCGCTTCTGAAGGTAGGTAGGCCCTAGGCCATAAAGGGCACGATGAGCAATGACTAGGGATTTAAATTTGACCCGTTCTGCCACTGGAAGCCAGAGCAGTGAGCGCAGGTGTTGTTTCACGCTGCTTCTAATAGGGATGTCAAAAAGAAGCCTGGCTGCCGCATTTTGGACCACCTGTAACTTATTCAGCAGGTAGCCAGGGATGCCAACGTACAGAGCGTTGGCATAGTCTAATCGGGATAAGATGAGAGCACGGATAACCGTTTCTTTCGCAGCCCTAGGAAGGAGAGGGAGAAATTTCCTGAGGGTTTTTAGTAGCCCAAAGCAGTTACCGGCAAGCTTCTTGACCTGAGTGGAGAATGATAGGTTCTCTTCGAGCCAAATCCCCCAGGTTCTTAGCGGGTTTTCCTGTCGATGAGGGCATGGAGAACTCGGGTGGCCAGATCGTTTCTCTAAAATTAGGGGGGAATTTTCCGTAGAGGAGTATCTCAGAATTCTCTTCGTTGCACTTAAGTTGGGCAGCAGCTAGCCACTTAAATACAGAAGACAAACAATTTTTTGCGGAGGAGATGGAGTGCACGTCTTTACCCCAGGTAAATAGGAGCTGGGTGTCGTCAGCGTAGGCAATGATTTTAGCCCCCAAGTCCTCGGCAAGTTGGACCAGTGGGGTAACATAGATATTAAAGAGAAGGAGGCTAAGAGAAGACCCCTGGGGGACACCTGTGGCCACTGTCCGAGGGGCTGAAGAGAACGGCGGAAGCCAGACCTGTTGCATCCGCCCCTCCAGAAAGGACTTAAGCCAACCCCAAGCAGTACCAGACACACCAATCTCAGCAAGTCGAGAGAGCAGCAGTGAGTGTGGAACCGTGTCGAACGCTGCCGACAGGTCGAGCAGAATCAGCTCTGTCCTCCGGCCGGCGTCCAGACACTCCCGGATGGCTTCTGAAATTTCCACCAGGGCTGACTCGGTGCTATAAGAAGCCCTAAACCCTGACTGGGCCGGGAGCAAGAGGCCTGAGCTTTCGATAAACTCAGTGAGTTGTTTGGTCACCACCTTTTCGCACACCTTAGCCACACTAGGCAAGAGGGAGATGGGACGGTAGTTCCCAGGGCTAAGAGGATCAAGAGATGGTTTTTTTAGTAAGGGAAGAATCTTGGCCTGCTTCCAGACTTCCGGGACACGAGCCTCCTGGTGGGACATGTTAATGATGCTTTTGACTTCCAAGTTGATAGTCCCTGCAACAGCTGCCAGCAATCTGGCTGCACAGGGGTCAGATGGAGAGCCTGATTTCAGGCCCTTCAGAATTTTAAGAGAGCTGGGAAGATCAATGGGAGTACAGGCAGGCAGGGAGTGCATAGGATTAGCAGGTGGAGACACCAGGGGCAGGGAACCAGCTGTGGCCCCACTGCAGGAGGTAAAAGCTGCATGAATAGTGCAGATTTTATCCATGAAGAAGCTAGAGAGAGTATCACACCAGGCCTCTGTGGATGGAAAGATGCTCGATTGGGCTGTGGGAGCCATGAAGCTCTGGACGATAGCGAAAATTTCTTTGTTGTTGTTTTTGGCAAGGTTAATGCGGGCCGAATAGTATAGGCTTTTAGCCTGGGCTATGGCAGAGTAGTACATTTTTTGTTTTAGCCTGAGCTTATGTTTAGCCAAGGGGCAGAATTCTCTGCGCCGCCAGTCCCGCTCTAGTTTCTTACACTCGTTTTTAACGCTTTCAAGTCGGGCGTAAACCAAGATTTGGAAGGTGACTCTCTAGAAAGCCTAAGGGGGGGGGGGGTATCGTATCCATTGTGTTAGAAACCCAGCTCGTAAACCCAGCAAGTCCCCCCTCAAGATCCTCCGGAAGAGTGGGCCTAGAAACCTCCAGGGCCTGGCTAAACACAGTCGGGTCAACTTTGCAGAAGGCCGGTTTGCGATTGTACCAGACAGGGGGGTCAGCATTGGCTACCGCCCAAGAGAAATAGGTTAAGAAGTGGTCAGACCAGGGAACCGGGCAGGGGTCGTTCACCAATATGGAAAAATTTGAGCAAATTGGATCGAGGATGTGACCCCCTTGGTGAGTAGGGAGACTAACCCACTGAGAAAGCTGGGCAAGATGTAGGATGTCAAGAAAATCAAGTGCGTCCCTAGAGTCTGCCTGGTCAAGGTGGATGTTAAGATCACCTAGGACCATGTAGTGGGAAAAGCGAAGAGCTCGGGGTACAACAGCATCACCCCATGCTTTAAGGAAACCCCCGGCAGGACCGGGAGGCCTATAGACCAAGGAGCTTCTCATAGTTCTGAGCTCAATTGCCGAATGATCTGGATGCAGAAATCCAGATCTATGATTTTCTCCCTTAATTTTGTGAACACCTCAGTTTTGAAAACTATGCCATCCTTTGTTTTCGTGGTGAGACTCTCTTGAGTGGTGACCCATTGGCTCTTTACCTTGCAGATGGCGTTCATTCTTTCTTGTTCCATTCCTGGGACTACTTTCTCTGCATGTACGTGGGTGGCACTCTAAGAACCTGTTCCTGTGGTTTCTGATTGATAAACGTTCAGCTTTATTGACTGTCACTGAGCTGGTCTGCAGTGAGGCAAAGTGCCCGCCTCTTCCGTGTTTCCATAGGGTCTGCCAAGATCCTGAGATGCAGCTGGGCATCAGCCCCATGCACCTCACACACACACACACACAAACACACCTTCCTGCCTTTATGGGATCACTCAGAAACTTCCTGGAGATGTTTACGTGAACTGCAGGCCATAAAGAGTCTTCATGTGAGATGTGGTATGGGGTATCAACAGAGGAGCAATGTTTGACCATCTGTGCTCAAAGCCATGGCACTGGGTTGGCATTCCCACTAGCACGCCCCTGCCCCACTGCATCGTACGGTGCTAGTGTTCATCAGAGTAGCTGATATGTGCTTCCAGCAGAACTAACATTCAATCTCTTTAATTGTCTTCTCTTCTTACCAGTTCATACTTAGTGACAATAGCAGCATGTTAAAATATATCCCAATGCCTAATTATTTCCAACACCTCCTTCTTTCAAGCTTCTCCGGGCCCATTGAGCTATAATGAAGTTGAACCATTACTAGGTAAAGACCAGTCCGTGACCTACAACTGAAGTGTGTGTAAATGCAGGAAATGCTATTTTAAAGGTTTCACCTTAAAAACTATTTGAAATTCTCAGATTAGCTCCAGGAGAGCCCATGTCAACAAATCGGTGGAAAAGGGTTTAATGCAGGCAGTATGTATAGCATTTCAGTGCGCACCCTTTTAAACCGAAACAGTCCTAGGGGCCGATTCACAGAACTAATCTGAGACAAAATCCCAAACTTACTACTTTTGGTATTCACAGAAGGCACTTACGATTTTTGGTATTCACAGAAATCACTTCCGACTCCTAACTTTACGTCCGCAGTCGGGTCGGAATCTCCGCACCCGGACCATACTCTCCGCACCTGGACCGTACTCTCCGGCTAGGGCCGTACTCTCCGGCTTGAGTGTAATCTCCAGCTTGGGCCGGATAAAGTGTAATCAATGAGTTGGAAAGCAATTTTTTACAAAAAGGAACATTAGGAATGTGTGATAAATGATAGAGGAGGTCATGAAAAATAGTGTGGGCAGGGAAAAGGGTATGGCCAGACACTACATCATAACCCAGAAAAGTTTGCTCCTTTGCATCAAGGTACATGCAGTGCACAATTTGCGCTCCTTTCAGTGTTGACTGCGGTGTGAACACTACAGTCAACACTAAGGGGAGAGCAAATTGTACCATGATACAAAGGAGCAAACTATTCTGGGTTATGATGTAGTGTCTGGCCATACACTTTTCCCTGCCCACACTATTTTTCATGACCTCCTCTACCATTTATCACACATTCCTAATGTTCCTTTTTGTAAAAATTGCATTCCAGCCCATTGATTACACTTTATCCGGCCCGAGCCGGAGATTACGGCTCGAGCCGGAGAGTACGGCCCTAGCCGGAGAGTACGGTCCAGGTGCGGAGAGTATGGTAGAGGTGCGGAGATTCCAGCCCGACTGCGGACGTAAAGTTAGGAGTCGTAAGTGATTTCTGTGAATACCAAAAATCGTAAGTGCCCTCTGTGAATACCAGAAGTAGTAAGTTTAGGATTTTGTCTCAGATTAGTTCTGTGAATCGGCCCCCTAGTCATTTTAAGCTGCCTAGCCCTAGAAGGACACTGGTTAAGGAGGTCATTTGGAGTCTTCTGACCAGTTCGGGCTCAAGGACCTCCACAAAGAAGCGGAGTTGGGTTTGGCTGCATCCTTACTAAGTGATCTGAGAGTCTATCTTAGTTTCGTCACGTGTGGAGTAAAACCATGGTTGTTTAATGCAAGTGCATGCAACACTTCCACTAGGGCACTGGTTGGTACCAGTCAACTTCATTTTGTTACCAAACCATGTAAGCTATGCTCTGGGGTAAAATTGACGTTGGTTTATTTGGTACATTATGTTGCCTTGCTACTGGTTGTTGCATATCACATGTCTGCCCCAGGTGTGGATTCCTGGCTCTTGTGGACTATCCGTATGTGAGTTGTTGCCGTGTTCCGAGATGTTTGTGATACACAGTATCGGCTGTCTGCGGTTACTGCAAACCACTAAGACAACGGTGATGTAGGAGTTGGTCCCATGTGTGCACCTGAGCGTGCAAGACAGGCTTTCATACAAAGGCTGGCATGTGGAACATACTGCTGTAGTAAACCTACCACAGTAGAGTAAGATTGGAGGGGTAAATATGTCCCAGTTAAAGTGCTTGGGTGTGTTGTTGCGCACAACAAAATGTCGCTGGTTGGCTTATGGTGCTGTGGTAGATGTGTGTGTGCAGGGCGTGCAGGAGGAAGGAAAACTGGGCTTGCGAGGCTGGAGGCAAGAGGGCGAAGAGAGTAGTGTGGCTGTTCTATTGATAGTCACATGTTGCCAGTGGGCTAGTTTTAGGCATAGTGGTGGTTGTGGAGACAACCAAAACGTTTGAGAGAAAGGTGAGGGCACGCACTTTCTTGCAACAAATTGGTGAAAGTGTCCTTTGTTATTATGTTGCGTTGTAGGAGCACTGGACGCTTTCCATTTCAAAGTAGGGACCTTGGTTTGGCTCTCAGCGTCAATAAAACTACTATCTGTTAATCTAGATTCAATATTGACTCAAGAACCTGAGTTGAGAATGACTATGCGTCTGCTTTCAACTTACTACATTTTCACAATTCTTTCCCATTCCCTGATTTATTTTAGAGGCATAAATGCTACATGCAATTGTATCAAGAGTATGACCTCGTTGAGAGCAGGGAGCTATCTCAAAATGGCTTCACAAACGATATCTTTGTACAACACAAATGCGTAATTTAGAATAAAGTTTTCTAAATATGAATCGGAGGTATAATTTAAGGAATCTCATAAAACCTCACCGGTTAAAGAAATGCAAGCCACACTCTGCTAGTCTGACAAGGTTTACTATAGTTCCCCGTGATGCCTCTGAACAGCGCCTCGATCACAATAGGAGGCGCTGTCCCTTTCTGAGCCTGGTGCACCCAGTGAAGACACCTGTATTACTGCCCTATTTAACATAACGTGTATTTGTAAAGCACACATTCATCCAGAAGGGTATGTTGGCCGTGAATAACAGATGTTTATCGTTACTCAACTCCGTGGTACTCATTTTATCGACCTCAGAAGGATGAAATGCTGAGTGGACACGCTGGGATTTGAACCTGTGACCATGAGGTCCAAAACAGGCCCCTACAGTGAGCACATTAGCCCACTGAGCCACCAGACCTGGGTGAACCAAATGACTGATTTGTAGCAAAGCACACTTTCAAGGCTCTTGTTCTCTGAGACTTTATATGGATTAGTGAGGGTACATAAACTTTATTAATAAATGAACTTGTGATTCTTAGTCAAGCCACCAATGTGCAAGTCTCATGAAGACAAGTTTACTGTTTTACAGTCCAAGTCACAGACACCAATATGGGCAAACACCCACTGCCTCTAATCACATGTCAATTTCACCAATGGTTGGCATCCATCTTTCTTGAAAACGCCGACCAGCCATCGCTTCCGGCAATGGCCAAGGTGGGCCTTCGGGCACAGGACATCTCCCTACTTAACTCATCAGGTTCATTCCACATCCTTTTTAAACCGGTCACACACTTAAGATCCTCCGTGCATGAAGAAACTAAAGTCCCAGGCGCTATCAGCTTCTACCATGTGACAGGAGAAGCATTGCTCAGCTTTGCCAGGTAAACCTGGCTCACAGCAACCGGGGAGTGCACACTGCCCACAATTATATCAGATTTGTAGCTCCTAGAGTTTCTTTGGCTGTGGGAGTGCTAGAGTGTCTTTGGACTGTGGGAGCATCACTGTCCCTAGTTACTCTGCCCCAAGGCCCCCTCCCAAGCAGGGAACCCCACTGGCCAGGCCCTACAATCAGTGGTCACATCCCTCCCTTGTCTGCAGAGCACTGGGCGGCAGTGACCTGGCGGACAGGTGAACCAGTCACTCAAGAAAGCAACATGTTCTTTCTTTTAAAGAACACAACTTATTTTAATGGTTTCCGGGTGTGTTTCATTTTTAACAGTCAGAGAAAGCTTATTTTAGAATTTGTGACCTATCCTAAAAATGATCATTTGCTGTTTGAAAAGTTAACCATGTTCTGATTGTTCTGCCTTAGCACAACCAATGTGTTTCATTAACTGAAAGTGGTAGTTACATACTGTCATTTGTGTAATGCAAACAGTTTCCAGTGTCTTGAAGTCACCATTGGTTTCACCGGGACGGTGGGAAACAGGGCATGAATCCCACCTTTTTTTATCTTATTTTTCGTGCCTCTGACAAAGTTCAATGTCATTAATTCGCTGATGGTCAGTGGCGCCTTACCCGGGTTACTGGGAACAGACAAACTTTGACTATCTCATTGCGATGTCTGAACATGGAGGTATGTCTGTAGAGGTAAGTCTGAACATGGAGGTATGTCTGAAGAGGTAAGCCTGAACATGGAGGTACGGATTTACTTCAGATGGAAGAATTGGCGGTGATAAACCCTAAGTCATTTTGGTTCTAATTTAGACGAAAACCAACAAATATCTCAGGAGCTTCACTCTGTGAGTTCTCCTGGGCCCTATCCCTTCTCTCAAGACCTAAGTAAATATTCCAGGGGTGTTCATAGCAAACACTCTTGTTATGGCTTTAGAAGCCAGTTATGTAGCATGCGCTATCATTGACCGTCTGTCAGTCCTTTGGAATGTTGTCCACCTTGTTCCATAAGGAATTTCCCAAGAATGATCAGTTTCCTTGTTAACTCCAATCACGGCTAATGAAACAAGCTTTGTCTTGGACTTTTGATGGGCAGGTACATGAAGCTCGATAGCGCCTAGAATGCCGGAGTCTACCCCTAGACCCAAATCAGTTTCAAATGTTGCTGGTTGCTTCATAAGTGTTTTCAAGCTCACCACCATAGGAGGCTGCCATTTGGGATCTTCAGGATGTGACCTCTAGAACTTCCATTCTGTCCCCTTTGGCAAGAGCTCCTAATAGAAGGTCATCTGGCCATCCTGGCCCTCACAGACTAGCGCCTAGAAACATTCTCACCGTAGTAGTGTGCTACATGACTCTAATCCAGTCTCCTCTTACATAGCCTTAAAATGCCATATAACTGCGTTGTCAGAGTGCTTTGGGACAGACCTACGCCCAGAATCTACATTATGGGAATAAACATTGGGATACAGCCGTAGGCACCCATGTAAACTGACGGATCTTTCTATATTTTCATTGGTGAGGGTTCATTGGTGCCACCATGATTGTGGGATGTCAAAGTTCAATTTGTTTTGAGTAGAACTTACAGTGCACTCTGGGAGCCTTTGGGCTTTATATGAAAGTTGCTAGAGTGAGGCGTCTTTATGCTAAATACTTAAAGGTGCTCTTTGGAACCTGCCCCATAGCAAATGTGCTACCTCGTAAGCGTGTCGCCCCAACGAACCCTCACTTGTATAGCAGCATATGTCTGACTGGCACATGTATGTTTGAGTGCATCTTAGCTCTGCAAGAGCTGCAGGGGCGCATGTTACACCTCTCATGAATTAATAAGACATCAGGTCTCTTTGTTGAACAGCAGGATGACGTCCCAATCCTCAGGCGTCTTCCACTAAAAGTGAATAAAACACCACCAAATGTGGTGTGGTGGGAGTCCTTTGTGCCATCTAGTGGCCCAGAGAGAATTTGGTGTCGTCCCATTTCTCACCCTGCTATGTTTTGGCGGTGATAAAGAAATGATTAATGCTGCACTACACACTCCCGTGCATCAGAATAAAAGAAGAAAAAACAGTATAAACAGCAGCTACTACAAGCAGTATAAACAGCAGCTACTACAAGCAGTATAAACAGCAGCTACTACAAGCAGTATAAACAGCAGCTACTAAAAACTGTATAAACAGCAGCTACTAAAAACTGTATAAACAGCAGCTACTACAAGCAGTATAAACAGCAGCTACTACAAGCAGTATAAACAGCAGCTACTAAAAACTGTATAAACAGCAGCTACTAAAAACTGTATAAACAGCAGCTACTAAAAACTGTATAAACAGCAGCTACTAAAAACTGTATAAACAGCAGCTACTACAAGCAGTATAAACAGCAGCTACTACAAGCAGTATAAACAGCAGCTACTAAAAACTGTATAAACAGCAGCTACTACAAGCAGTATAAACAGCAGCTACTACAAGCAGTATAAACAGCAGCTACTAAAAACTGTATAAACAGCAGCTACTACAAGCAGTATAAACAGCAGCTACTACAAGCAGTATAAACAGCAGCTACTAAAAACTGTATAAACAGCAGCTACTAAAAACTGTATAAACAGCAGCTACTAAAAACTGTATAAACAGCAGCTACTAAAAACTGTATAAACAGCAGCTACTACAAGCAGTATAAACAGCAGCTACTACAAGCAGTATAAACAGCAGCTACTACAAGCAGTATAAACAGCAGCTACTAAAAACTGTATAAACAGCAGCTACTAAAAACTGTATAAACAGCAGCTACTACAAGCAGTATAAACAGCAGCTACTACAAGCAGTATAAACAGCAGCTACTACAAGCAGTATAAACAGCAGCTACTAAAAACTGTATAAACAGCAGCTACTACAAGCAGTATAAACAGCAGCTACTACAAGCAGTATAAACAGCAGCTACTACAAGCAGTATAAACAGCAGCTACTAAAAACTGTATAAACAGCAGCTACTACAAGCAGTATAAACAGCAGCTACTACAAGCAGTATAAACAGCAGCTACTACAAGCAGTATAAACAGCAGCTACTACAAGCAGTATAGTCTTCGAGGAATGATCATTATGCAAGAGGCAGATTGTCTAACGGTGCACTACCTCTCTTTGCAGGGCGGAGTGACAGACGACAAGAGCGATGATGGGAAGTCAGTCTCGACACTGAACTTTGGAGTGAATAGACCCACCATCTCCTGCATTTTTGACTGTAAGTGAACTCCAGGGTTGTGCAACTCCTTTGCTAAGATGGCGCTATGTTACCATATGTTATGTTGCCTTATGCTAGAGTATGTTACTTTACGCTATATTGTTATATGCTTTGTTACCTTATGCTATGTTGCCTTATGTTATAGTGTTACTTTACTCTATATTGTTATTTGCTATGTTACCTTATGTTATGTTCTCTTATATTAGAGTATCTCACTTTACGCTATATTGTTATGTGATTTGTTACATCATGTTATGTTCTCTTATATTAGAGTATCTCACTTTACGCTATATTATTATATGCTATGTTACATCATGTTATGTTCTCTTATATTAGAGTATCTCACTTTACTCTATATTATTATATGCTATGTTACATCATGTTATGTTCTCTTATATTAGAGTATCTCACTTTACTCTATATTATTATATGCTATGTTACATCATGTTATGTTCTCTTATATTAGAGTATCTCACTTTACGCTATATTATTATATGCTATGTTACATCATGTTATGTTCTCTTATATTAGAGTATCTCACTTTACTCTATATTATTATATGCTATGTTACATCATGTTATGTTCTCTTATATTAGAGTATCTCACTTTACGCTATATTGTTATATGCTATGTTACATCATGTTATGTTCTCTTATATTAGAGTATCTCACTTTACGCTATATTGTTATATGCTATGTTACATCATGTTATGTTCTCTTATATTAGAGTATCTCACTTTACTCTATATTATTATATGCTATGTTACATCATGTTATGTTCTCTTATATTAGAGTATCTCACTTTACGCTATATTGTTATGTGATTTGTTACATCATGTTATTGTGTTTTATTAAATGATCTACTTGCTTCTGCAAGACAACCTCACCAGTGACTCCTGCTGACAATTAGCGGTATTATAGCTTATAGGGAATTTCAGAATTAGTTACTCTATACATCCAAGGTTTTAAATATGATGAGGAAACTAGATAAGTTAACTGTTGTAGTTAGTTCAAAACATAACGTATCCCCCCTACTGACCTTGAGTGGTCAATAGGCAGCTTTAGATACTACACTGAAATGGGGTAATAGGAAACCAGAAAGAGAAGAAGGACTAGTAAAGCAAAGGTACCTACTAATGGAAGACCAGAAATAGAGAAAGGGCTATTAAAGCCAAATCACCCACCAATGAGAGACCAGAAAGAGAGGAAGGGCTATTAAAGCCACGTTATACCCCCTCTCCCCCCTCTCCCCCCTTCTCCCACACAGACACATTGAAGCTGTTTTTTTTGGGGTGCAGCCACAACACAGGTTTTAAATGCAATATGATCCCTAGCTTTAGAATTCGTTATTATATACTCACCTTATTTAGTAGTACTTTTACTTGTCCAAAGGTATTCCCAAAAGTCTGCCGTATAAATAATTCCAAATATCACTTGGAGACAGAAGTATGTATTTTCGCCAACAGCATAAAAAGGTCTATTTTTATATCTTGCTACGAATATCGAACTATAAACAATGGTAACTAATCCTTAGGTCAGTGACCTCCCACGTGTAGCATCTCCTATTACTTGCTAAGATGTAAGATACCATCATTCTCCTTCTCAGTTCATCTCTCAGTTTCCTTGCGCTTTCCCCTGGGCCAATCTTTCCACTGGGAAGAACGAACATGTTTGAAACTGTCAATAGAAAATGTCAGCTCTCCTTGTAAAACAATAGCTTCCCCTGGACTACTTCTGATTGGTTGCCTAACCGCAGGCGAAGGGTGATTGGATGTTGCATGGCAACAGGATAATACTTGGAATGAGGAAATCAGGGATGCTATTGGATGAGAGAGGCAGAGTGACACATCGGATATATTTGGCAAGAAAAGGGTTTTTGTTTTACGTTCTCATGTATTAATAATAATAATAATAAGAATAATAAGAATAATACTTTATTGTGTGATTACTTAAAACCATTACTCGTTAATCTGCATTCAGGACTGTATGCCTCTGCTGGAAAATGACAAAGTAACATTTAGAAATGGAACAAACCAAGAAGGCCAATAAATGTAACAATTGGGAACAGGGACAATAATTGTAACACAGCTTAACACGTTTTGGGCATTTGTATTGTAGAAACTTGTTAGAACTATAATGATTTCTTTGAGGAAACAGGAAGGACGTCACGTCAGCATAAGGGGTATAGTGTCTCGACGGGCAGCGCACTCTCTGAGGCAAAGGAGCTACAAAGAGCGAGATACCAGATGATTCTCTCCCACTGGGCCGCAGAGGGTCTGATAAGAGCATATGATGTGTGCTGATGATGGAGAGAGATGGATCAGAAAGTCCAGGAAGGGCTGGATGCAATAATATTAAAGGTCATAAAATGCCCAGATGGGCAGATCACTGACATGATAGGGAACACAATAGGAGACCAGCATATAAGGGGCAAACCAGAAGATCAAGAGGGGCAAAACATGAAGCAGAAACTCCAGACAAAGACGTTCAAAATGTGTCGAAATATGTCACGATGGGGAGATGGAAAAAATACAGCGGAATCCGGTGGGTACCATGCTAGAAGGCTTTGCAATACCGCTCAAAGTCACAGAAGTTCATTGAGTCAATGTCCAGGCGGTACAGGGCAGGGGAAGCGAGACAAATATCCATTAGGATGGTCATTGCTCCATATTAGTTTTCCAGTGCCTTTGAATGCCCTCTCTAGTAAACTTAAACAGGCCCAGAGGCTTCTGGGTAGCCCAGCATCCACTCTAGGGGACACAATGGGGGAACAATGGCCACAGTGTTCTTGAGCCTTCTAAATGGCGTCACTGGGGCTTTATTCCTGTGGGTCGGGGTGTCCTTCCGGAATAATGCAGGCAAAATAACGAAATGCTGAAATATTATAACCAAAGTATTGAGTACAAGACTATTGGGAAGGTAATTATATAAAGGTAAGTATAGGTTCACTATGCATATATGTGCCTGGATTATACATAGTTTCCAGATAGGTAGATGTGGAGTTAACGCTCTTACCATATTTCGCAAGGGCTGACACTGACGGCTGATAGCTGACACTGATGGCTGATAGCTGACACTGACGGCTGATAGCTGACACTGATGGCTGATAGCTGACACTGATGGCTGATAGCTGACACTGATGGCTGATAGCTGACACTGATGGCTGGTAGCTGACACTGATGGCTGGTAGCTGACACGGTTGGCTGATAGCTGACACTGATGGCTGATAGCTGACACTGATGGCTGATAGCTGACACTGATGGCTGGTAGCTGACACTGATGGCTGGTAGCTGACACTGTTGGCTGAGAGCTGACACTGATGGCTGATAGTTGACACTGAGGCTGATAGTTGACACTGACGGCTGATAGTTGACACTGACGGCTGATAGTTGACACTGACGGCTGATAGCTGACACTGATGGCTGATAGCTGGCACTGATGGCTGATAGCTGACCCTGATGTCTGATAGCTGACAATGATGGCTGATAGCTGACACTGATGGCTGACACTGATGGCTGATAGCTGACACTGATGGCTGATAGCTCACCCATTAAGTTAACCCAAAACTAGCTAGTCTGGTCTCTGGTTCAAAGCACGCTATGCCCACCCACTAGCTGTCCACCATCACCTCCCGCACCTGCAGAGACCCGGAAGAAGATGCCTGACTCTGCAGCAGGAGAGCCACGTGACACAGTAAAGGACATGTCTGGTGCTACTGGGCAACCAGACATGGAGAAAGAGTCTGGTGTGCCCACCTGGTACGAAAACAAGGCTGGCTGCATATTCTACAATGTGAAGATCCTAATCTGATAGCAAGTAATGCTTTTCACAAAAAGCATGATTAATGGAAGCTTAGGGAATCTTTTACATTTCAAATGAACTTTTTACAACTTTTGCTATTGAGGAAAGTTAAAGTTGAACATTCTGTGACTTTAAGGACCATCCAAACGCTGCTACTATATCAGTGACGAGGCACAGACTGAAGAAAAGAAAAAGATTGGCAGCTAACCCAGTCTCAGGGCACCACCCACAGGCTTGAGCCGCAGACTAGGGGCACATACATGCAACACAGTGCTTAATTTGAAAGAAAAAAAAAACATAAGTGCCAGGGCTCTCATCAGCAGGCCACTGCAGCCTGCACCACACATGCCCCTTGCTATGCTGCCAATGATAGTAACAACACAACTACTAACCATCACACTCCTACAGTTTGGGTTATTCCAGGCCCCCAAAGTTATAAGAATGGCTTGGGCAGCAGATAATAATAATTTTTAATGTATATTGAAGTAATAATTAACAGTTGTTGTGGTCATCTCTAAATTAGCCAGACAGCGCCACCTTGTGGCAGACTGTCACAAGCGCCGCTGTTGACAATTAAGTGCCGGTGCCGAGCCCCGGAAACCACAGGCTCAAATTAAGGACTGCAACAGTGCCCCACCAAAGTGTGGGCTAGGAAGAGGCAACTGTTTAAATGAAGTGGCCTAACGGAACACTCTCTGAAATACAGGAAACTTCATTCCACCTAAAGGCCCTTGAGCCAGCTATGCCGCTGAATATCTTCAACTTTCTCACAAAAATACAGCCTTCCATGTTTGGCCCGTGGGGTGACTGTGGATGCACTGTGAAAGCCATGGCCCCTGTATGCCCTTCCAGCCAAACATATGCAAAGTCAGACCCCTACTCTAGATGCGTGGGAGATGCTAGCCCTTGCTACTGGGAAAATGACAGCTCACCTAGGATAACATACCTGGCTCAGTTACTATCAGCTGCTGTGGGTGACTGGCATTCTTTTGCTACCGTTCGCCACCGAAACCATTACTTTATGTTTTTGCTGCTGAAATATGCCAAATTTGTACCAAAAATGTTTTTCAATTACATTTTTTCTGCTGACTTTTTTCACACTGATGGGTGTTAACGTGGGCTATATTTTTCACCACTTTGAACTTTCGCAAACTCACCAAAAGTGACACAAACTGGTGGAAAGTGTTTGTGTTTGAAGGTTGCCTAAAAGTAACGCATAAAGTACAACTATGCACTACTTTGCGCAACGCTGTGTGTGTGTGGCTCTAGGCAGCCAGAAAGTGCCCTAGCACTTGGGAAGATAGCTGCAGTGCCATATTTTAGTAGGTATGGGGCTGTCTTGCTCTCTCTCTCATGCAGTGCATTAACTTAAGTTGCTGTGCTGCACTGCATGAGATATTAGTAAAATCTGCCCCTTTGTGTATCCCTTTTGGTTTAGATTTCGAGGCCTCCCATAGGATTTGATAGCTGAATAGCAACTTTTTTTGTCCATTGTCTGCTTTTAATGAAATATTCTCTGCTGTTTGCTGATTTTATTTGTCAGCGTGTGTCAAATAATTTTGAATCTATCTATCTGTCTGTCTGTCTGTCTATCTATCTATCTATCTATCTATCTATCTATCTATCTATCTATCTATCTATCTATCTATCTATCTATAGATATAGATGAACTATTATATATGTATAAATGTGTGTGTGTGTATATATATATATATATATATATATATATTTATATAAATATATATATGTGTGTGTGAACTACTAAGAGTGAGAATAGTGCATAATTCTGTTTTCTTCCTAAATTTAAGATGGGAACAGGTACCACCTGCGTTGCTACATCTATCAGGCACGGGACCTTCTGCCCATGGACAAGGACAGCTTCTCTGGTAGGCCTTAATACATTAATTTAAACATACATTATTTGTTTGATTTTTATAATTGTATTTGTCATGCGTTTCCTCTTCATTGCAAAAGGCCTTAACAGTTATGAGTAAGTGTTTCATGAATGTGGAACTAGCACATGATAAAGGCCTTTAGATACTTAATTAATGATAAAGAAGAGTCCTTGCCTTTCTAGGCTAAGAAAACGAGGACGATGGATACCAAGGTGGATAGAAGGGATAAAATATTGAGATCCTTGATCAGCAACAGTTTCATCATAGCTGATTGGATGATAGAATTTTAGACTAAGGGCCTGATTTAGATTTTGGCGGACGGGTTACTCCGTGACAACAATGACAGAAATCCCATCCACCGAAATATAAATCCCAGAGGATATAATGGGATTTATATTTCGGTGGACGGGATATCCGTCACTGTTGACAGAGTAACCTGTCCCCCGAGATCTGAATCATGCCCTAAGTACTTGTTGGGTCTCCCTAGCACAATAGGCGTGTACGTACAAATTTACCAGAGAAAAAAAACATGATGAAAAGAGCCTAAAAATGTAGAGTTGTCTCCTGAAATGGCATCTCAAGAGAGAAATTATGATGAGTGAGCTCTGGCACTTACAAAGTTGGTGTGCTATTTCTTCTTAATGATGTTGGCGGGTCGGCCTTTGCTTCTACAGCTGCTGGCAGTGGCGGCTCGCAGAGGGAGTGGTGCGGGGCAGTGGGGTGGGGCGGGGTAGGGGCAGGGTGGGGGGGTAGTGGAGCCGGACATACGACGGCCAGGAGTAAAGTAAGTAAATAAATAAATAAAACTATTTACCTTGCGCTCGCTGCATCGCCGAGTTGCCCATCCCCCGCCCCATTGCCCCGCAGCACTCCCTCTGCGAGCCTCCACTGGCTGCTGGACGAAACTATGAACCTCAAACAGGTTTCCTTGGTAACAGGTCAGAGTGCCTAGTCATTGTTATTGAAATATATAGTTGAATTTCCAGCAAAGTCAAAATGGTGAGCCAATGCTGTGAACCTGTGAAACAGCTTGTGGGCATATGATCTCGCTCCAGCTGCTATTCAGCTAAGACACCAGACCAGCCTGTCAAGATGGCAGCCAGAAGAAGACGCCTTGTAATCCCCGGTAGAAGAAGAAGTATGGCTTTGTAGAGCTGCAAACTCCAGCTTAAAACCCCAGCAGTTTTAAGATTATATTTCCCCAACTGGCTCAAAAACAACAATTCAGTTTAGTTGGATGGCTGAGGTGGAAGCAATTATATGACTTGAAACTATATTAGAGGTGCAAGATCCTTTGCAGCGAGTTTGGAGAAAAAAGCAGTAAATGTTTGTTACCAGTCTCAGCAGACAGAGCTGCCAAAGTTGGAGCCAACCAGTACGAAACGAGGTGTTGTTGGCCATGTCCTAGCCGGTGAGGACTACTCAGCGTATTTAGTGACTGTTACTTAGGACCTTATTTAGACAATGTCAAGGGGCCCGTCGTCCATCAGGGACAAGCTAGGCCGTCCCCATACCGCCCTAAGTGGCATGGGTATGCCCAGATGTGGGTCCTGTGCTCACTGTGTCACTGGAACCAAGCAGTATCTGGCTGATGAGCCCATAATTAGGGTGAAACCGGTCCTAGGATGCTTGTTTCCGGTCCAAGGAAGACCTGGCTTGGCAGTTCAGGCTGGACTGTTCGCATGAGGAACAGGGTCAAGACTGATTTGCATATGGGTACTATGGAAGACATTGACTGGGAGGTAGCCGTGATGCACCCCAGGGAGGTGGCGATCAAAGCTAGATTGCGCCTCATTCAATATAAAATTCTTCATAGGGTATACTATGATAGAGCAAGGTTACACGAAATGGGGCGAGCCGAAACCCCGAACTGCCAGCGCTGCCGGACTGCAGTGGGAGATTTCTTTCATACACTATGGGGCTGCCCAACCATACAGAAATATTGGGATGCAATAATTAGAGAATTACACGTGGTGCTGGAAATATCTATCCCTTCAGACCCAAAGTTCATTTTTCTGGCTATTCCATGGGATATTGATGTTGCTAGACCTCAATTGGTCTTCAGTGCCCTGGGCCTAGTGGTAGCGAAGCAGGATGTGTCTAGACACTGGGGCACACACGAAATTCCGACACTCCATGAATGGCAAAGGGGGGTGGGCCTCTATATGCCGGCTGAAAGAGTCACATATAAGAGTAGGGGGTGCCCAAGAAAAGTCCATAAGATATGGGGTAGCCGGCTGAACCACTATGGCTTGGTTCTACTGGACTAAGTTCCACAGATCCCAGACAGAGTCGAACAGCACTAGCAGCGGTCACCTGAAACTATTGGGGGGATGGCCTGATGGTGCCACGTGGAGACTATGTCTCTGTTTGCAATTTGGGGGGAGGGGGCCCACTGTATTGTTTGATGTTCTCTGATGCTGTGTGTAATCATTGAGGCTGTGATAATTGGATCTATGATGATTGCCATATATGTGCGACCGTCGTTAAAGTTTTGAAGGTTGTATGTTTTTCACGAAACTTGGAACCAAACAAAAATATTTATATGAAAAAGACTGATTTGCATAAGGCTGGGTCCAAACTGAGGTGGCATGGTGAGCAAAGAACAATGGGCCCGATTCACAGAAACAACTTAAGACAAAATCCTAAACTTACTACCATTTTGGTATTCACAGAAGGCACTTACTCATTTTGGTATTCACAGAAGGCACTTACTTACTCATTTTGAGTAAGTTACTCATTTGTGTAACTTACTCATTTTGGTATTCACAGAAGGCACTTACTCATTGATGAGTAAGTGCCTTCTGTGAATACCAAAATGAGTAAGTTACTCAAAATGAGTAAGTTACTCATTTGGTATTCACAGAAGGCACTTACTCATTGGTGAGTAAGTGCTTTCTGTGAATACCAAAATGAGTAAGTTACACAAAATTAGTAAGTTACACAAAATGAGTAAGTTACTCCAAATTTGTAAGTAAGTGCCTTCTGTGAATACCAAAATGAGTAAGTGCCTTCTGTGAATACCAAAATGGTAATAAGTTTAGGATTTTGTCTTAAGTTAGTTCTGTGAATCGGGCCCAATGGGTTAGAGTGCGACACTGAGCTATTGCAAGGGGTTAGACTTATTGCAAGCAGCCTCCCATCACCTTTTGCATGAAACAATATTGCGTTCACAGTGTTCTAGGCCCCCCCCCCCCTTTTCTGGGCCCCTCTTGACGGATCATCCTGATGGGCCCCTTTTGACGGATCATCCTGAAACCTTCCAGGAAGGAGATAAGGTGCATGAAGTTTTGGAAAGTTTTGGGATGATTCGTCAAACAGGTTCAAAATGATTAGGAAAGCAAAAGTGCCAATAAAGCTAGCAGCTAATCTACAGGCAAAAAACACCTGCAAGCTTTCCCAAGAATGGGGTAGCAGGTACAACTGTACTGCAACTGCATTCCCCAAGATGTAGAGCCTTTCCTTGGTGTTTGAAGCCTCCGCATCATCATCAGCCGGTCAGCACTGATATAGGCTGCTCCACCAAGAGCAACTTTGTGCTGTTTACACATGCCTGACAGGTGACAGCATGACATGTGACACTTGTTGTCAGTCTTGTCTTTCAAGAAACAGCACTTTGAATGCTTGAATGGTAACAGTGAAACTGCAAGTTCCAGAATGCAACGTAATGTTGGCTGAAAGACCGTGTCTGGCTGAATGTGCTACACATATCGTGGATCCATGTGTGCGTTCAGCCTTTACTAAAATAAGACTTCTAGTCTTTCAGGCTTTTTAGGATGTCTGGGCAGGCACTAGCGGTTGCTGTGATGGTACGAGTTGAGCTAGCGTTACTCCGTTCCTTAGCACATGAGATGTTTTGACGACATGCTTGGGAGCATTGGATATTTTTTTGCAACTATGACAAGAAACTCCTTTCTTTCTACTGTGACCCTCTAAACCGCTATCCAAAACCAATGCATTTTACATAGGTCCTAAATTCATATATTACTCGTGCCCGCAAGGTGAGTAGTTCTGCAACTGTTCAGTTCACAGTTTGCCTCAGAATGTACTTCCCCAGAGGGAAAACCTTCACCAACGCCACCCTAGGACAGATTCAGTTCAGTAATCATCTCTTCTCACCCACCCTAACCCCTATTCATCCCTAATTCTCCCCAGCGCGGAAAGAAATGGGTTGGGAGCATTGCATTCAGTTTCTCTTCCCTGCAGGAAGACGCAGCAAAAGTCATCAACAGTTCTCCTACAGCTGGACAGGTCGATAATCCAAGCACACAGGAGCCACTCACCACTCAGGTTCCTTTTGTCTGAGAACAAACACGTAAGCACCAATCTGATTGGCTTTTCAGATGTTCTTGAGCCTCAGATGGCATCAAAGAGGCAGTGTAGCCAAAGCTCTGTGCATATTTGACCACTGACTTACAGTGAAGTGCAGTACCTTATATTGTATTGCATACATGTATTTATATGGTATGTCTATAGCATAAACTAGCATAAAAGGCAGACAAAGCTCTGTACATGATCAAAGACAAGCATGAAGTCGACAAGTGATCGGGGAGGTAGCACGTTTGTGGATTGTTAATGCATTGTAATGACGTGTTCTTTAAAGAGGGGCGTCTTCAACTCCTACCTGAATTGCATCAGTGTTGGGGCGATCCTGATGGATACGGGGATGTTGTTCTAGATTCTGGGCGCATAGATGGAAATGGCCTGCTTCCTTGTTTTTACTTCATCACACTTCTTAGTCTGCAGTCTGACGGTGTCCTGGCTGTGGGTGTCCTGAGAACCACCAGAGATATTGAGCTCATCTGCAAGATAAGCCGGGGTGTTGGTCATGATGGGTTTGTAAATGATGCAGCTAGTTGTTAAGGTGGTGTGGGCCAGCAAGGGGAGCCAATGAAGTTCCATCAGGATGGGTGTGATGTGATCATATTTCTTCAGGCCCTGGATGAGACGTGCTGCAGCATGTACGGTGACGTTAAGGGGTGCCAGTGTGGAGTCGGATAGACCATGGCGTAGGGAATTACCACCTTCCAGATGCACAAGTACAAGGGCTAGAATAGCAGTTATGAAGTTGCTTTCAGGAAGAAACTATTTGACTTTATTTAGGAGAGAGAGCTGGTACCAAGCCTTCTTTGTTTGTTTTGCCCATTTGTTTTTTGAAGGGTGAGGTTGGTGTCCAGGATAAATCCAGGTGACTTGGCACTTGGTTTAAGTTGGGGTTTGAAGCCATCAAGGTTAATGTCATTGAGTCATGTTTGGACTGTATCCACTTTATTGATCTTAGCAAATAACAAAAATTCTGTTTTGGCTGGGATGAGCTCCAGGTAGGCGCTCGACAACCAGGTCTGGATGATGTGCAGGACGTGTTTGAGGTGCTGGATGTCTGAAGCAGAGGAGACTTGCAAGTGGAGTTGTGCATCATTGGCCTATTGGTGAATCTTGATGCTGTTATCTGTGTGTAGAGCACCAAGGGGCTCCAGGAGAGAGTATGGAACCCAGGGGGACTCTACATGCGATAGGGATCCTTGTTACCTGGAGGTGCCCATGTGAACAAACTGGTACCAGTTGGAAAGGTAGAAGGAGATTTTTATATCTTACTACCCCTTTGTGGGATGCTGAAGAGCTTGCCTAATGGCAGCATGCTGCCCCATGTAAAGTGTGTGTCTGGAGGGTGTATTTGTTTTTGATCCTATGTGGGAAGTATTTCCATGTCATGCATGATGACCAGCAGGTGTGGTTATTGTGTTATGGGATGCAGCGCTTAGAAGTGAAATGGATGAAGAGGTGTGAAAGAGAGGCGCTCAGTTTATGGTTTCCTCTAAGCTAGCAGCTGCGAGCAGCTCTACATGTCCCTGCATGGTATTTTTATGATCATAGTCCGCTTTGCTAGTTATGGTACTGGGTTGTCCATTCTGAGATATTTTGTTTAAAGTATGAGCAGGCATAGATTTAAAGGAGAAAGGGTGGAGAGATCTGCTGGGATTGACTTTGTTACTGTTATCCCATATCTGTCTGTCACTGTGAGATGTCAAGAAGCGGTCATAGTAAGTAGCTTGTTGGGACCTGCAGTGGTGGACTAAATTAAAGTCGTCCACTGGCCAGCAACATGTGGGAGATCTATTATTTTATTCAGTGCAAATTCAGTTGGTAATGGGTGGTTTATTCCAGTGGACTGGTACAGACCTGGGTGATGCCCAAGTCCTGTAGCAGTTTTTGTCTTATGTGAGTGTAAGAGTGTCAAGAAGTATAAATGAATTATTAAGCAGCTTATATGAACTACACTCATTTGCCAGACTGCTGAGTGGTATGATATTAGCATTAGTGTGGGCGAGGAGAATTATACATATAATGGCATTTTTATATACTACCCAGGCTAGACATTGGCCAACCCTTCCTAACGTACCTAGACATTGAAAGTAGTGTGCTGCTCGGACTGTTCCGTACCTGTGGACTGTGAACTGTGCTTGGAAGTGTGATAGTTATTCTGGGTTCTGTCCCAGGGCTGTGGGATTATGCAGTTATCTTGTAAATAGCCTTGCTTTCAGCTCCCTTCTGTATTGTAAATTCTACTGGATGCTCCAAATCTTGGCTTGTCATGAGTTCTGGGGCTTGGCGAGCAGACTCTTAAAAAGAGGTAGGATGGCCCTGATAATGGTAGACTGTAGGGCTAATAGGAAAGCATAATGTTACCGCCTACCCCGGTAGGGTTGGCAGGTATGTACCCCAATTGACTCTTAATTTGGCCCCTTTAACTCTAGATGGAAACCAAGTAATGAGCATCACCTTTGTTGCTTCCTACCTCAATGTAGTGCTCTCTTTTGTAACCACTGCCTCTACACAGCACTCGGTGCTCACTGGCGTCTGGTATATACTTCAGGTTATTCTCTGTACAAGCGCTCTGATACCCGGATAGGTCGTGTTAGTGCTATATAAAACTCTTCAAATAAATAAATACAACAAATTTAATAATTACATACGTATTTGTAATTTTTATCTATTTTGAACATCGCATGTGATGGTCCATCGGAGAGAGTTTTGTGAGGTGAGGACCCGCAAACCATTTTTTGTTTAATGTTCCTACTAATACTTAGATTCCCACCAGACCTAACAAAAATCTTTTTATAGACTAGTTGCACAGCAATTTAGGATTAGTTGGATAAAAAAAGCAGAGATGCTTGCCACTGCCATTGTTCTATTGACTCTGGCAGAAGGTGGCCTTGAAAGCTGGAGTGCATTCTTCGTGGTGATGCTAAAATAAGACCAGCCAGCCTTGAATCGATATCCTCGCCTGGGTCTTTCTGAAGTTTTCCTTGTAATTTTGGAAATTAAGTAGCTGTGTTTAGCTTTGTGGTTTCTCTTTCTTCTTGTCTGCCAATGCGAAGAAACCAACTTGGAGACTTGTCATTCATTAGACACAATGTAAGCGAGGATGCCCTAATGCTGTTCCAGTCCAATAAAAATGTTGCCATGAAAACAGAGAAGGCTCTACAGAATTAAATAATCATAACAGTGGTGCTGGCCAAAGATTGGCGCAATAGCTACTTGAATACAAAAACTACTTTCCATGTGTTTCCCTTGACCGTAAATTCAACAGGATTGAGGAGGACCTGTGGCCTGGTGCTGGCTGGAGATGGTGGTTTGTGTGACCATGTTCTGAGGAAGCTGCTGCAGAGATTCTTATCAGGAGAGAGGTTGTTCATGTGTCCTGGTGATAAGGGCCTCCTCCCCCCATGCCGCATAAGGGCCTGTCCCGACGCTGGGCGGTGACCACCCTGTCGGTCCTTTTCTGCCCATCTATCCAGAGAGCAATGGCCATCATAGGCATGTTAGCGCCGCTATTGCTGGCAGGCTGGGTGTGGGAGAAGTGGAATGTGGGCGAACCCTGGAGTGTGATAGAGAACTCCTGCATTGTGGATTGAGTTGAATTGGTGAGGAGGTTCCCCAGTTATACTAAGGTGAGCTGCACAATGGCGGCTACTGGTATCTGCTATACTATCTGTGCACTGTTCACTTCTACCGCTAAGGAGCATATGTGGCGGAACAACATGGCTGCCACGTTGATGAATGTTTCACTTCAGCATCTTTGCCATGATTATATAATACTGGGTACACTGCTCATTTTGAATCCAAGTCACATTTGCCAAGTGTGTGTGTGTGTGTGTGTGTGCGTGGGTGTGTGTGGGTGTGTGTGTGTGTGTGGTGTGTGCGCGCGCATATGTTCGTTTGTGTGCACGTCAGTGTATACTAATAGATTTTTAATCTTCCTGGCTGTTGTTTCCCTATCTAGGCAATGCCTTTGAGTGGCAGATTTTCCACCACCAGCAATTCAAAGTGTCTCTGGGCCCAGAATTGTTTACTCCGACCCTGGCAGCAGAATAGGCAGTGCTGGCACTGCTCTCCCTGGAAAGGATCTCGGCTGCCTAGACCCCCTGACTAGTCCTCCACTTGTTTTGCTGCTGACACTTTCTGACTGCTCAGAGCAGGTAAAAAGTGTCAGATCTTCTCAAAGGAATCCAGAAACCACATGGAACAGGACTTGTCAGTTATTCCCAATTCCACGGAGAATGCTCATAATAACCAGTTTTTAGTGCAGGAATACCAACTGGAATAGAGGTTTCAGGCCTGAGGTATCCCCCCTCTGCCCCCTTAAAGCCGACACACTCAGAATCAGGACTTTACTTTCTTGGACATGCATGAGAGCCACCTAAACTGCTGCACTCCATTTGTACATGCAAGTTCCTGTCTTTGTGTCTTTGGCATTTGACTCTCCCTAGGTAGCAGGAGGAGTCCAAGGTAAATAGTTTTTGTATTGACGGTTGATACAGTTCTAGAAACTGAAAGCATATTGTGGTTCTGAAAGGACTCCAATGTGCATTAAAGCTCCCTAGGACTGGGTGGCAGGCTTTCTGTAATATAGTCCCTGTGGCCTATGAGGCTGCGCTTGGGCTGAAGTGGAGAATTCTTGTTAGATTTTCTGGAATGATATTGTTTTTGCAAAGCTCTTTGATACTCTTTGTGCTCCATTAATTGGCACAGAGACACCAGACTATACAATACAATATTGTAATTTTGCTGAAGGGTGTTTGGCCTTCGGTTTCAGGAGCTGTCGCTCTTGGTGTAAACCTGAGCAACTGAGTGGGCCGATTCCTCAGCTGCTGAGTTTCCAGAACTAAAAACACCCAAAACACCACCCAAGCAACAAAATCAGTGGCGCATTAATGGGGTTTGTTAAGAGTCTTGGTGTCGAAGGGAACCAGAGGTCCGTTTACCTGTGTCTGGACAGGACACAGTTCACTTTTTACTATTACAGTTCGCTGTTCACTGTTACAGTTCACTTTTTAATATTACAGTACACTGTTTACAGTTACAGTTCACGCTTTACTGTTACAGCTCACTATTTACTGTTACTATTGCAGTTCACGTTTTACTGTTACAGTTCACTGTTTACTGTTACAGTTCACTTTTTACTGTTACAGTTCACTGTTTACTGTTATAGTTCACTTTTTACTGTTACAGTTCACTTTTACTGTTACAGTTCACTGTTTACTGTTAGAGTTCACTGTTTACTGTTAGTTCACTGTTTACTGTTACAGTTTACTGTTTACTGTTATAGTTCACTTTTTACTGTTACAGTTCACTTTTACTGTTACAGTTCACTTTTACTGTTACAGTTCACTGTTTACTGTTACAGTTCACTTTTTACTGTTACAGTTTACTGTTTACTGTTACAGTTCACTTTTTACTGTTATAGTTCACTTTTACTGTTACAGTTCACTGTTTACTGTTACAGTTCACTTTTTAGTGTTATATGTCACTTTTTACTGTTACAGTTCACTTTTACTGTTACAGTTCACTTTTACTGTAACAATTCACTTTTACTGTTACAGTTCACTTTTTACTGTTACAGTTGACTGTTTACTGTTATAGTTCACTTTTTACTGTTACAGTTCACTTTTACTGTTACAGTTCACTGTTTACTGTTACAGTTCACTTTTTACTGTTACAGTTCACTGTTTACTGTTATAGTTCACTTTCACTGTTACAGTTCACTTTTACTGTTACAGTTCACTGTTTACTGTTACAGTTCACTTTTTACTGTTACAGTTCACTGTTTACTGTTATAGTTCACTTTTTACTGTTACAGTTCACTTTTACTGTTACAGTTCACTGTTTACAGTTACAGTTCACTGTTTCAAAGACCAGTTGAGACCAATGTTCCCTCTAATTATTTTTCTCTGTGTGCGGCAGTGGAGGGTCTCTGTGCGCTGCAACCATGGCTATGTGCGCCAGGAACCAGACCGTGTGTGTGTGCAGCGCCAAATATCACTCCAAATGTTTACTTAAAAAAGTAAAATGATGGTGCATTTCCACACATACAGAGCCACGTTAAGGGTCTTAAGGCAGGTTTGCAATTTGGATAAACACGCCATGACATGAATTGGTTACACCGGCAAGTTCGCTTCAGGTTTAGAAAAGCACAAGACTCCAACAGTGGTACCATCATAAGATTTTACTAAAGATTCTTAACTGGAGCATATCATTGGGTGGGGAAATATTGAGAGCCTACACAAGATCACATATACACAATAAGTTAAAAAATTACATAACATATTTACAATTTGATGTGAAAGCTACTGAGTGATGTTGGGCTATCCCGCCAGAGATAGTTTGTAAAAGTGTGACATCCAGGCAAACATGGACTGTGGGAGAGGGCCATTCACACAAGTCAAGTGCCATCACTAGATGGGTGACATGGTTGCTTCTCACGGCGATCCTTGCCATTTTTCAAGTGCTGATAAACTCTATCAAGGTCAACTTTCCCATTCAAGAGGTAGGCCTTTGTCCTCATCAGCATATCCAAATGCTTCTGCTCTAGTCTATTTCTCAATTTACTCTTGATAGTATTCATGAGGCTGAATCCTCTTTCACAATCTGCACTAGATGCTTGAAATGTTGCGCAGACATCAACAAGCTGAGACACCACACTATACTGAGCAGCATTGCGTACAGTGAAATTCACCATGTCTTGAAAGGTGGTAAATAACCCACCCTTTACATGTTCTGCCACCACATATTTATAGTCTCTGTATTGTCGAACAACATCTTCCGGTGTTTCACAATCACCCAGGACCAAGACATTTTTATACTTTTCAACAAGTCTTTGTATATTCTCAGTCCCAAAATCAAAATGTGATTGTGTTGCTATTGCCTGGAATTCAAAACTTTCCCATTCTTTCAGTTCACCTTCAGGGAACCTTTTTTGCATGTGCTCACAAAGAAGGGAAACAAAAGACAAAATAGGCCCACTGTCAAACTCTTGCCTTTCCTTGTACAACACCATCAGATCTCTTACATTGCTGCTCCAAAAGACAGTGTCCCCCAAATACTGTTCCTTAATTTGGCTAATCTTTGCTCTTGCATACTGTTCATCTTCAACATTAGTCAAAGAACTATTTTAGAATAGTTTGCACAAAGATGCAAATTCACCCAGAATGTCATTAAGTACTGCAAGGGAAATATGGTAGTTGGAGTCTGATAGCTTTTTGTAACAATATTTAGCAACTGGATCGTTCTCCTCAACTTTCTCATGCTCAAAGTACTTAAGATCAGCCTCGTAATTACGAATTAGTGCACCAACAGCAAAATGCCTTGAAAGCCACCGGACTTCATTCAGTGGTCGAAAAGAGACCACTTCACATTCAGTGACCGATGCGATTTCATCCAGCTTGGACTTCCTTGCAGGAGATCTGGAGAACACAGTGTAGACAATCCTCAATAATGTCTCCATCTCTTTAATCATTGGAACCCTCTTCCAGGCATCATCAACTCCCAAATCTTCTCGATGGGCGACACAATACTGCTCAACTAGATGAGGAATGGTTTGTTTAAGGCGAGTAGCAACACCATTATTCTTACCCAGCATCAGAGACGCACCATCGGATGTGAACATGACCATTTTCATGAGGTCCAGTTCATTGGCAGTGTAGAATTCTTTCACAGCAGTAGTGATAGCCTCAGCATTACAACTAGTCAGCTTCACTATGCCCCCAAACAGTGTTTTGTGCTCTGTTGATGTTACAGGTCGGAACTTGAAGTACAGGATGAGCATTTTTGTAACAGAAATATCTGTGCTCTCATCAATTATCAATGTGTGATACAAAGCGTGACAAAGTTCTGCCATAGCTTCACAGTGTGTCACGCTATTGATGGCCTCAAGGAACTCAAAGGCATAGTTCTTGCTCCTCCAGCTGTCTGGTATCTTCACATACAAAGCTAGGTGGTCAGATAACATTGAAGTATTCATCTTGACTGCCAGCAACACGTTGTTGATGAGAATCTTTATCTCCTCAGGCATAGATCTTTGGCGTTCAACTTCTTCCATTCTATTTGCTTTGTCAGTGGCAGTTTCTGTCAGCATTGTCCGCACTCCATAACCAAACCTGGCTGCAGCACTTCTGTTTCTCAATATCACCATGGCAGACTCGTGAACTTTGCTAATTAGATGGCGTTTCATGTAATCCAGTTTCCAGCCATCACTCCATTTCTTCCCTGTAGAAAAGTCCCCAACAATCTTGGCTACGGCACATGCTTTGCAAATAAAGCCCACGTCTGGACTGTATTGAAATAGTTCCCCGAGTTGCACGCGAACCTTGCTTCGTGATTTCTGTGTCTCAGCCTCCACAATTTCTTTCATCCACTCTTCCTTGAATACAAGGCAACATTTCTTCCTTTGTGGTGAAGCACCGCACTCTCCCAAAGTTACAGCTTTGCGCTTGAACATTTCCGTGCCCGCCGGTTTGAACCTGCTGTGCCACAAAGCCTGTAAAATAAAGGAACATGGCTTACATTGACGCCTATGCTCATGAATGCAATCTGTTGTTATACTACAATGTACAAGATGCACCACAGTTTAACTCTACCAAACAATTACCTGTTCTGCTTGAACTCACGTACACCCGTTTAAATATGTGGGTACTATCTGCAAAACCTGCAACAGAAGAAAACATGGGTAAGTATGTTATACTACAATGTACAAGATGCACCACAGTTTAACTCTACCAAACAATTTCCTGTTCTGCTTGAACTCACGTACACCCATTTAAATGTATGGGGTTCTTTCTGTCTGCGAAACCTGCAACAGAAGAAAACATGGGTAAGTATATTATACTACAATGTACAAGATGCACCACAGTTTAACTCTACGAAACAATTACCTGTTCTGCTTGAACTCACGTACCCCCGTTTAAATGTATGGGGTTCTTTCTGTCTGCGAAACCTGCAACAGAAGAAAACATGGGTAAGTATATTATACTACAATGTACAAGATGCACCACAGTTTAACTCTACCAAACAATTACCTGTTCCGCTTGTACTCACGTACACCAGTTTAAATGTGTGGGGTACTGTCTGCGAAACCTGCAACAGAAGAAAACATGGGTAAGTATATTATACTACAATGTACAAGATGCACCACAGTTTAACTCTACCAAACAATTACCTGTTCTGCTTGAACTCACGTACACCCGTTTAAATGTATGGGGTTCTTTCTGTCTGCGAAACCTGCAACAGAAGAAAACATGGGTAAGTATATTATACTACAATGTACAAGATGCACCACAGTTTAACTCTACGAAACAATTACCTGTTCTGCTTGTACTCACGTACACCAGTTTAAATGTGTGGGGTACTGTCTGCAAAACCTGCAACAGAAGAAAACATGGGTAAGTATATTATACTACAATGTACAAGATGCACCACAGTTTAACTCTACGAAACAATTACCTGTTCCGCTTGTACTCACGTACACCCGTTTAAATGTATGGGGTTCTTTCTGTCTGCGAAACCTGCAACAGAAGAAAACATGGGTAAGTATATTATACTACAATGTACAAGATGCACCACAGTTTAACTCTACGAAACAATTACCTGTTCCGCTTGTACTCACGTACACCAGTTTAAATGTGTAGGGTACTGTCTGCGAAACCTGCAACAGAAGAAAACATGGGTAAGTATATTATACTACAATGTACAAGATGCACCACAGTTTAACTCTACCAAACAATTACCTGTTCTGCTTGAACTCACGTACCCCCGTTTAAATGTATGGGGTTCTTTCTGTCTGCGAAACCTGCAACAGAAGTAAACATGGGTAAGTATATTATACTACAATGTACAAGATGCACCACAGTTTAACTCTACCAAACAATTACCTGTTCTGCTTGAACTCACGTACACCCATTTAAATGTATGGGGTTCTTTCTGTCTGCAAAACCTGCAACAGAAGAAAACATGGGTAAGTATGTTATACTACAATGTACAAGATGCACCACAGTTTAACTCTACCAAACAATTACCTGTTCTGCTTGAACTCACGTACACCCATTTAAATGTATGGGGTTCTTTCTGTCTGCGAAACCTGCAACAGAAGAAAACATGGGTAAGTATATTATACTACAATGTCCAAGATGCACCACAGTTTTAACTCTACCAAACAATTACCTGTTCTGCTTGAACTCAAGTACACCCGTTTAAATGTATGGGGTTCTTTCTGTCTGCGAAACCTGCAACAGAAGAAAACATGGGTAAGTATATTATACTACAATGTACAAGATGCACCACAGTTTAACTCTACGAAACAATTACCTGTTCCGCTTGTACTCACGTACACCAGTTTAAATGTGTGGGGTACTGTCTGCAAAACCTGCAACAGAAGAAAACATGGGTAAGTATATTATACTACAATGTACAAGATGCACCACAGTTTAACTCTACGAAACAATTACCTGTTCCGCTTGTACTCACGTACACCAGTTTAAATGTGTGGGGTACTGTCTGCAAAACCTGCAACAGAAGAAAACATGGGTAAGTATATTATACTACAATGTACAAGATGCACCACAGTTTAACTCTACCAAACAATTACCTGTTCCGCTTGTACTCACGTACGCCCGTTTAAATGTGCGGCGTACTGTCTGCGAAACCTGCAACAGAAAATGCACCAGTTTAACTCTACCAAACAATTACCTGTTTGTTCTGCCTGTACTCATGTCTGCCTGTGCAATTGTATTCGTAGTATGGTCTCACAAACCTGCAAAAGAAAAGGGGTGCAGATTGTGAATCTATTTACCCAGCAACCCCCAACCCAACGAGGAACGTAAACAGAATTACCTTGTCTTTGTGGGTACTCGCACCTGACCACTCAAATCCAAATACCTTACAGACTGGAAACCTGCAATTGAAGACAAGATCGTCTGCAAACGCTCGAAGAGTTACAAACTATGAATGGGACAGGTCTAGAGACCCCAAGAGAAAAAATGACCAAATAATTACCTGGGATTCCAGTCTAGGCCAAACAGGCACGTGCCCATGTGCTTCATTATTAGCATCCATTATCTTAAACTGGTCTATAAATCTGTATTTTGTGTAACACCTTCTGTGATGCAGCTTTTCCCTGGCATTCAAACTGTGCAAATGGTTGCGGTGGGTGAACAAGGAAATTCACAAGGAGGACTGAGCAGCACATAAGCCATCAAAAGATCCCACCTGAAGATGATGCAGTGGCGTGCAAAAAATATGATAAAGACTTTCTAGCAATTTTCAGGCAACCATAAAAATGTCAAGATAACTCTGAAGATTGATGGACCTGCTGTAGAGAGATCTGAGTTTTGTCTAGTGGAAGTTGACTCATCATAACGTAGCCGAGGAAGTTAAAATGCCTGATGTAAAGAAGCTGGTGAACCATGCAGATCACAAATTGCATGCAATGTAAATAGGTCAGTGCATTACTGCTTCTGTCAGACAGCCCCTTTTGTTACTTGCAGTTTATAAGTTTAAATCCTAATATAGAACAGTGAGCTATTAACTATCAAAGAGCTGCATTTCCATTCATTGCAATGGCAGAAAACCTGAGACAGACCACCCGAGCGGAAGAGTAACATAGCTTTTGATTGTAAGAACTTAAGGGTGTTTTTGAACAGTAAGTGCTTAATGCCTCTGACACGTGTGAGTAAGGTAGATGCAACCCATTCTGCAGATTCTACTGGTTCAATAATACCAGATTTTCGTAACTTCTGTTATAACTACTAAGGTGCAAGTTAAAAAATGACTGTAGAAGACGATGTGTGCCAATATACTGCTAAATAAAATAGTCATATCAAAACCCAAAAACGAGTGAAAGTGCGCGTATCACTGAAATTGGAATACATCAAGGAATAATGACACACAAAATTCATATAAAGTGTGCGTGTCACTGAATCTGAAGTTGGCCGCAGACGAAAACTGTCTCTTCAAAGGCATGCACTGTGTAAATTGAACACCTCACTGTTTAGAAATGCGTAAAAAAGAAAGTGTGCATCATTGCCGTTGGAGGTATCAACCAGAAACATACTGATGCGCATGAATTATAGTTAGAGTGCCTCACTTTTGCAATATTCTCCCGCTGTCGGGGGCTGTAGTTGTGCAGCGTTGCCCGTGCAGCACAGCTACAGAACCAGGAAGTGAAATGTGAAAAAACGAGTCTAGATCTGCAGTGGGCTAGCAGTTCGTGCGCAGCCCAGCAGCATTTCATGGTTTGTGCTCTTTCAACAGTGGTGCACAGGCTCTTTTGAGAGCGGTGCGGCCTAAAACTGCAGCACAGTGTTGTAGTCACCGCTACAAAAGCAATGGCAGCCACTGTGTCGAACGTAAGGTTTGATTGAGAGCATAGCGCCTAAATAACAGCCAACCACTATACGTCTCAAACCACAAAGTGACTAGCTGGAATTCAAGCTCTGCATTTTCGACCGCATACCTCCTGCTATGCTGAAGGTACCACGAAGGAGAGAGGGTGCAGCTTGCACCACACGCACTGCAGCCTCGCAGAGTAGCTACATTTAATACAGTTAGTGAGAGTGCGTGTGCCAGAGTATGGATGCGCATGCCTGAATGTGTGTGACTGGCGCATTTCCAGTATAAAGCCGGCGCTGGCATAATGTTGATAATTCTTTGCAAGTTAAGGGAACCCATGGTATTATGGTGCCTACCATTTGAATAAAGCTAGCTCAAGCATAATGGTGGCAGCTCCAGGCATCTATGGCACGATGATGTCTAACATTGGGATAATGCCACCCCCCTCTTGCATAATTGTAACCCTCAGCATGTTGTGGGCATCCATGACTTGCAAGGCCTGGACATGCAAAGCAAAATCCAGCACTGGCAGCAGGAAATGGGAGTCTTTGCCTATGCTCAAACGTGTTTTTGTGTGTCTTCATCTATGTTTACACTTTGCTAACAAATTTCGATGAAAGCCCTTTCCTACTGTTTGACAACTCAACATGTTATTTCTGAGAAAATCCACAGACAAGTTCTCCTAATAGAATTAGGTATGGATCTCTGCCAGGTTGCTTGTACCAGGCTTACTAAACTTGGCGATGGGCAATGGGATCAAAGATTGCTGATGAATTTCCTCTTGCGAGTTGCAAGACAAGATCGGTTCCAAAAATGACTACCTGTGGGTCGATGGAATTTGTCTGGTCTGTTCCAATGCAGCATTGGCTTTTGGACATTGTTTCTCATGCCTGACACTTCTGTCACCAGAGTGCACATGCCAGCCTCCTGGAACTTATTTGAGGATTTTGGCCAATCAGCTTAGCTGAATTGCTTCTCAATTCATCAATCTCATTGGCCGGAACACCCCACATTGGTGCAAGTGTCTCATGCCAGCACATAGGCTATACAAAGTCAGAATGTCATGTTCAGATTTGCTGGATGGAGCGCCATCGCCTGTGCATTCAACACATACTGGTTTAAATCGCTTAATTACTCCAATCCCTTTGAGCAGGGTGGACATTTCTCCATGATGATAGATTATCCATGGTGATGCTGTTTGTTGGAGAGGATGTTAGCTGTTTTGAAAAGGCCCAAAAATGTAAATACGGAGGTAGTAGTCATTTCATCTAACTGTTTCATTCCCCTCTTCCAACCAGAGTCGCCTCTCTTGCATCTGTTTTGGGATTTAAGTAGATCCTCTGAACATGCATGCAACAGGAACTGATAGTCGCATGTCATGTTTGAACAGGAGTAACATAAATACAAAAAATAGTTAACTAAGAATATAGGCCCTGCGCTGTTGAACCTACTAATCCAAAAACCCTTCTGGCATACTCTTCACAACATACAATGCGTTTCAGCTGGGAGCTAGGAACATTACATAAAGCTACTTATTTTATTGATTAATCCTTTTTATTCGAAAAGCCTTTTTAGTAAAAAAACATGATTCTCCTAAAGTCCATTCATAAAATCCATGCTTGAATTTGACATATTTCACTACTTCTCCGCAGAGGCATGCTCTGTGTACACACGTAAACCATGCCAGCTAAATGATCTTAGGGTATTACAATGCCAATGGTCTTGGAACTTAACAAGACAATGTATCAATGTGGTTGTGCTCACTCTCTGCTTCTGAGCACCCAGCGAGCCTTTTTATGACAAGCATTCCTACAAGGCAGAATGTTCCTAACTACAAAACCCTGGCCTGTATGGTGTTAATCAAAATAATTTATTCTCAGGATATCCTGATGGTGCCACAGACTGGACTGCATCATGTTTTGTGTTGGGCTTAAAGGTGCAAATGAGATCAAGCCTTGTTTCTAATGAGGACCTCAAGGTGTAGCACCTGAATGTTGCAATGTTTCAGGATGGAGACAAAAAGTGCATTTATCGAGCTAATACTCTTGTTTCAGCTACCACTCAGCAAGGGGCGCATTGATTGGCAGAGCAGATCACCGTCGCTGTTTGCACGCCCCCATTAGCGCACTTTACTTCAATTACTTCTTACAGTTTCTTGTTGCTCAAATGGGTGTAATTTCAGATATTTATATGTTTCCCTATATGTTTCATTGCTTGATTTTTGCTTGGGAGAAAATGTCACTCATAGTTGCTGAAATGTCACTCACAATTACATGGAAATTATTAAAATGTCACACATAGCAATCTGAAACCTTGTCAGCTATGCTAAAGAGCACAGCAAGTTTAAAAACACAGCGTGTACTTTCAGAAAGTACACGCTGTGTTTTTATACTTGCTCTACTCTTTTGTTAGTAAAGCGTGATGCGGGAAGATTGTGGGCTTTTGTTTAAGTATTCATGTTAATCACAGCCCCTTCACGAGCTGTGATTAACAGGAATACTTAAACAAAGCCCACAATCTCTCTCGCAGCCGCGCTTTACTAACTAAAGAGCACAGCAAGTTTAAAAACACAGCGTGTACTTTCTGAAAGTACACGCTGTGTTTTTAAACTTGTTGTGCTCTTTAGCATAGCCAAATGCGATGCAGTGCGCGCAACGAAATTCGTTTTAATTATTTAAATGTTTACTTACCTGTATTGGGCCTTAATCCGTAGTTTACTACCCCGCACCCTGCCCCTCCCCCGCCCCACGTCACCACCCGACCGGCACTCCTACCACCGACCGCGCCTGTACTGGAGCATGACTTAAATCCACATTCAAGGTTTTCTAATTTCTATTTGCGTTCAGGTTTGAAAGTGCAGCTGTCTGCAAGACCTATTGTTGCTAATTCTTTAAAATGCACCTCATCAGGCCCTGATTCCGAATTGTGGGGAATTTTCTGACTCCTGCGCAGACCCCTGTGTAATAAGGGTCAGAATTCTGAATTAGTGATATTTACTGCACCCGATAATTACCACTTGCATTAGAAACCTCCACCTTCGTTACATTTTGGTAGATCAAACCTGACAGAATTTAACAGGTGAAAAGTGTACGGTATTTACCATACCATGTGGATTTTGGTGCATTGAGCACCAAAATACACATGCTATACACCAAAAACATGTAATAGGCGCTATTTATCGCATCCAATAAATAACATACCCTTGGGTAGCACCTTCGTTCCAACAATCTCACAATTAAGGCCATAGCATTTACTTTGGGTTCACCCAAAGCAGTAGGACTCTCTCACCTCATGGCATTGGCTCTCGGATGTATTATTCCGCCTCCTACGGAGTGCTTGCATTAGATGAGGTACTATTTTACATCTCAAAATTACACTGAATTATCGCACATTAAATAATTGTTTTCATTGATGCACTGTATTAAGAAAGCGATCATTGGGTGTTTTCATCACAGTAGACCTTGATAATGTTTTAGTCAGGACACAAAATGCAAGCCAGACCTACGGGCCTTTTCAATGCTTGTTTTTGTTTTTTTTAATCTTGAAGCGTTGAGGAAGTTTGAAGGGAATTCCTCTTGGAATCTATGCCTGGTAACATTAATGTTATCAAAACATTCGTGTACGTACAAAATAAGCTCATTTGAAGCGGGAAGAGTGGAGGGCGTCACTTTTTCCGCCGGTCCTCCCCTCCCCCCACCATCTCCCGCCACCATGAATAAATAGAGCGCCGCCCTCTGGGGCTTGTTGTGGGCTGGTCAGTCTTTCCAGAGGAGCCGGTCCGCTTTGTGTTTATTGTGTATGAAAGAATTGATTGAAGCTTGTGGAAAAGAAAATACATAACACTGGCAAATCTTTAAAATCTTTAGTGTTTATTTTCACTTCCAAACATTAAATCAGAGCAATTCATCCTGCCTGGAAAATCCATACAGTGTTAAAGGCCAGATATGTTTTCTTGAGGGAATCCGGCTCAAACCAAGTTTGAAGAATTTATCATCCAATTACAGACTCTACACCCTATCTTTAAGTTTCAATTACTTGAAAGTGCTTTTTCAGTGTTGAATTTAGTGCGCATTAAATGCTAAGTGAAAAGTAAGGTTTTCCTAGCCAAGGACATAATAAATTTAAAGTAGAATTAATGTCAGTAAATAGAAACTTCTGGGAAGGAAAAAAAGTACTGTGAATATAGGTTTCACTCACAATATATACACAGGATTTAGGTTTGCTCTGATAATGAGGGAACACAGATGGGTAGTGTAGTCTGTCCACAGTGTCTATTATGACCTGCTTTATCTCAGGCAAGGTCACTCCAGGCATAGACCTTTCCAAACCCCTCTGCAGCAAGGAGCTTCACTTGAGTCTGTAGCCGAAGGTCCAAACTACACCTTGAAGAACTAGAGCAGCTGACAGCAGGCGCAAACTCAGCCTTCCTACTTTGACTCAGTGGAAAACCTGGCCCTCCTAAAAAGAATCTAGTTTAGACTCCTCTAGGTTTTCCACAGAGTTTACGCCTAAAGTTAGTCGTCCTAAACTAGTTCAGTCCCTCCTGCTTTCATCGAACCAGGGGGCAGTTCACCATGGTGTGCGACATTTCTTCTCTTCAGTTTAGTGAGCTTACCCTTATCATGGGAGACAATATATTCCATCCACTTATTCCTTCCACAGACCTTTAGTCACCTGGTTGAGTTGAGATTGGCCGCAATACTTTGGGGTGTTAAATGAAAACCCAGAACTGGAGTACTGTGACACTGAGCCATCAGGTAACCTTACTTCTCGGGCTCTCTTGCCTTACCTTCCTACCCAAGAACAGATTTAGGGACAGGAAGATGATCACACTAGTGCGATTTTGCACCAAGATTTTGAAGGACCCTCTGGTGCAAAATGTTGTCGTTGCGTGGGTCAGCCAGTACAAATGTCAGTGTGAAATTGCACCAGCGCCAATGCAATCTATGTTATCTGTCCCCATTTTTGTTCCCTAATATAATTTTGTGCAAAGGAGCCAATATGCCATTTGGTGGCAAAGCCAAGGTCTGTAGTGGATTACGCCTAACTAGCCTCTATCTGTTGTATTTGCTCGATATTTGGCTGGCGTACAGGTGGGGACAGTTATTGCCGGGGGAATACTGCAGTTGTTGTTCTGACTCTCAGACTTGCATTCTTCCACATCACATCATCATGGTGTGCTGTGTGACAGCAGGACAAAGGATGTATTTAGGAATGGCGGCATGAGGGTGGTCTAGCACTGAAGCATTAGCAAACACATCCTCAAGCCTTGATAGTTGAGAAGCGGATTTACTAGAGCGGTTATAGCTCTTGGAGTTCCATTTCCATTTGTAGGTTTGGGTTTTGGCAGCACCAGTGGTGGCCACTGCCTATCTAGCATGGTAGGGCGGATGGGGTGGGTGAGGGGGAAGAGGAGGGGTGGGGTGGGGTTGGGATCAGTAATAAAATAAAAATAAAAAAAGACTTACCTGCCGCTCTGCTCCTCTCATCTGGCCCAGATGTGGATGGGTCTCAAGGTACAGGCGCCCCACCCAATCCAGACGCTGCTCTCATAACATGAGAGCCGCACCAGGATTGGCCTGAGCAGCCTTGTTTGCCGCTCAGACAGTGCCTTGGAGCCTGTGGCTTTTCTCCAACCCGGCTGTGCTACACAGCTGGGTTGGAGAAACATAAGTGTGCATGTCTGTTTGGCCAGCCTAAGACATCCAGCCAAACAGACATCCGCACTTATAAGTGCACACTGCTCCACCTCCCTGCCATGCCTGGCCCCGCCCTATATATACTAATTGTGCAGCTCAGACAGCAATAAATAAAATGATAATAACATTGTATTATTATCATTTTATTTATCATCTGCTGGCTCTGGGCAGTGGGGCGATGCTACTCCACCATTAGGGAGGAGCCGCCACTGGAGCACAATTGTCAACCAGACCTATTACTAACAATGTACATACTGCGGGCGTTGGTTCCATCCCTTTAAATCATCAGTTTTGTTTTAGCAGGCTGTTTCAGCCATTGGATGGAGACTTTGCCAATCGTGTCTTCACTCCTGGAATGCTATTGAGTTTTTAGGTATAGCCTTCCACCTCCACTCCAATGCTTGCGTTGAACTGCATGAGGGACCACTTTGGAACTAAAGCCCTCTATGTCTGCTTCTGCTGTCTCCCTGTCGAGTCTCTTGCTCCAATGTTCTAACGCTGTATGTGTTAGCACATTACAGCCAAATCTTTTGGTTTTGCCAATCCTTGTTACTTTACAGGTCTCAGGTGTGGAGCTAGCGTTGGTCTCTCTGGACCCTCTGGTTTCAATTATGTTGAACAAAATGCTTTCAAACCAGGCATGTAACCTTGACACCTGGCTGGTGTGTGACCCCATCGCCCCTACTGCCACGAACACCTTTCTTGTCCCCGTACCCCAACTGTTTGCAAAAGGCTCACTTTTACTGTTCTCTCTTTCCTCATTCAGTTCCCTGTCCCTCATCTCCTCATGTCCTGCGCTCCTTCAGTGTGTTGAGTCTCCTCCAGCTTGACAAAGAACAAGCTTCTTTCTGCCGTGAGACTCTTCTTTGAGTGTGCTGTATTAAGCAGCATTGAGGAGTGCAGCGTTCCGCCCGCTGTATATATATCACAAACTAGCTGAGGGCAGCGTCCTGCCCGCTGCATATATATCATATATCAAACTAGCTGAGGGCAGCATTCCGCCCGCTGCATATATCACAAACTAGCTGAGGGCATCGTTCCGCCCGCTGCATATATCACAAACTAGCTAAGGCAGCGTTCCGCCCTCTGCATATATCACAAACTAGCTGAGGGCTGCGTTCCTACCTCTGCATATATCACAAACTAGCTGAGGGCAGCGTTCCTCCCTCTGCATATATCGCAAACTAGCTGAGGGCAGCGTTCCTCCCTCTGCATATATCGCAAACTAGTTGAGGGCAGCATTCCGCCCGCTGCATATGTCACAAACTAGCTGAGGGCAGCGTTCCTCCCACTGCATATATTACAAACTAGCTGAGGGCAGCGTTCCTCCCTCTGCATATACCACAAACTAGCCGAGGGCTGCGTTCCACCCTCTGCAAATATCACAAACTCGCTGAGGGCAGCGTTCCGCCCTCTGCATAAATCACAAACTCTGAGGGCAGCGTTCCTCCCTCTGCATATATCACAAACTAGCTGAGGGCAGCGTTCCTCCCTCTGCATATATCGCAAACTAGCTGAGAGCAGCGTTCCTCCCTCTGCATATATCACAAACTAGCTGAGGGCAGCATTCCTCCCTCTGTATATCTCACAAACTAGCTGAGGGCAGCGTTCCTCCCTCTGCATATATCGCAAACTAGCTGAGGGCAGCGTTCCTCCCTCTACATATATTGCAAACTAGTTGAGGGCAGCGTTCAACCCACTGCATATATGTCACAAACTAGCTGAGGGCAGCGTTCCTCCCTCTGCATATATTACAAACTAGCTGAGGGCAGCGTTCCTCCCTCTGCATATATCGCAAACTAGCTGAGGGCAGCGTTCCTCCCTCTGCATATATCGCAAACTAGTTGAGGGCAGCGTTCCGCCCGCTGCATATGTCACAAACTAGCTGAGGGCAGCGTTCCTACCTCTGCATATATCACAAACTAGCTGAGGGCAGCGTTCCTCCCTCTGCATATATCGCAAACTAGCTGAGGGTAGCGTTCCTCCCTCTGCATATATTACAAACTAGCTGAGGGCAGCGTTCCTCCCTCTGCATATATCACAAACCGAGCCGAGGGCAGCGTTCTGCCCTCTGCATATATAACAAACTCGCTGAGGGCAGCGTTCCGCCCTCTGCATATATCACAAACTCTGAGGGCAGCGTTCCTCCCTCTGCATATTTCACAAGCTAGCTGAGGGCAGCGTTCCTCCCTCTGCATATATTACAAACTAGCTGAGGGCAGCGTTCCTCCCTCTGCATATATCACAAACTAGCTGAGGGCAGCGTTCCTCCCTCTGCATAACTCACAAACTAGCTGAGCGTTCATCCCTCTGCATATCTCACAAACTAGCTGAGGGCAGCGTTCCTCCCTCTGCATATATCGCAAACTAGCTGAGGGCAGCGTTCCTCCCTCTGCATATATCGCAAACTAGTGGAGGGCAGCGTTCCACCCGCTGCATATGTCACAAACTAGCTGAGGGCAGCGTTCCTCCCTCTGCATATATCGCAAACTAGCTGAGGGCAGCGTTCCTCCCTCTGCATATATCGCAAACTAGCTGAGGGCAGCGTTCCTCCCTCTGCATATATTGCAAACTAGTTGAGGGCAGCGTTCCGTCCGCTGCATAAGTCACAAACTAGCTGAGGGCAGCGTTCCTCCCTCTGCATATATTACAAACTAGCTGAGGGCAGCGTTCCGCCCGCTGCATATATCACAAACTCACTGAGGGCAGCGTTCAGCCCCGCTGCAAATATCACAAATTAGCTGAGGGCAGTGCTCCGCCCGTTGCACTATCACAAACTAGCTGAGGGCTGATTAGATGACATGTGGAATATGAGGTCAGTTGCTGAAGGGAGAGCTGCCTAATTGCTGCTTCTAGGAAGCTCACCAGTAAATATTGTAATTCTTATTGAACCATCTTGATTATTCCTTAATTACGGATTACTGTAGAGTCCCATTTCCTGGGACACTGCTTCCTTTCACTTCTGCTTTCTGAGAAACTGCTTCCTTTGACTCTCACCTCTTGCGACACTGCTTCCTGTGGCACTGTTTACTTTGAATGCCACCTCTTTAGACACTGCTTCTTGTGACACAAATTGCAGTGACCCTGTTTCCAGTGACACTGCTTCCAGTGACACTGCTTCCTTTGACTCTCCCCTCTTGCGAAACTGCTTCCAGTGGCACTGCTTCCTTTGACTTCCGCTTTCTGTGGCACTGCCTCCTTTGACTCTCACCTCTTGTGACACTGCTTCCAGTGACACTGCTTCCTTTGACTCTCACCTCCTTTGACACTGCTTCCAGTGACACTGCTTCCAGTGACACTGCTTCCTTTGACTCTCACCTCTTGCGACACTGCTTCCAGTGACACTGCTTCCTTTGACTTTCCCTTTCTGCGACACTGCTTCCTTTGACTCTCACCTCCTTTGACACTGCTTCCAGTGACACTGCTTCCAGTGACATTGCTTCCTTTGACTCTCACCTCTTGCGACACTGCTTCCAGTGACACTGCTTCCTTTGACTTTCACTTTCTGCGACACTGCTTCCTTTGACTCTCACCTCCTTTGACACTGCTTCCAGTGACACTGCTTCCTTTGACTCTCACCTCCTTTGACACTGCTTCCAGTGACTCTGCTTCCTTTGACTTTCACCTCTTGCGACACTGCTTCCTTTGACTCTCACCCCTTGCGACACTGCTTCCAGTGACACTGCTTCCTTTGACTCTCACCTCTTGCGACACTGCTTCCTTCTGACTCTCACCTCTTGCCACACTGCTTCCAGTGACACTGCTTCCTTTGACTCTCACCTCTTGCGACACTGCTTCCTTTGACTCTGACCTCTTGCAACACTGCTTCCAGTGACACTGCTTCCTTTGACTCTCACCTCTTGCGACACTGCTTCCAGTGGCACTGCTTCCTTTGACTCTCACCTCTTGTGACACTGCTTCCAGTGACACTGCTTCCTTTGACTCTCACCTCTTGTGACACTGCTTACAGTGACACTGCTTCCTTTGATTCTCACCTCTTGCGACACTGCTTCCAGTGACACTGCTTCCTTTGACTCTCACCTCTTGCGACACTGCTTCCAGTGACACTGCTTCCTTTGAATTCCACTTTCTGTGACACTGCTTCCTTTGACTCTCACCACTTGTGACACTGCTTCCTTTGACTCTCACCTCTTGTGACACTGCTTCCTTTCACTTCCGCTTTCTATGAAACTGCTTCCTTTGACTCTCAATTCTTGCGACACTGCTTCCAGTGACACTGCTTCCTTTGACTCTCACCTCTTGCGACACTGCTTCCAGTGACACTGCTTCCTCTGACTTCCACTTTCTGTGACACTGCTTCCTTTGACTCTCACCTCTTGTGACACTGCTTCCTTTGACTCTCACCTCTTGTGACACTGCTTCCTTTGGCTCTCACCTCTTGTGACACTGCTTCCTTTGACTCCCGCCTCTTGTGACACTGCTTCCTTTGACTCTCACCTCTTGCAACACTGCTTACAGTGACAATGCTTCCTTTGACTCTCACCCCTTGCAACACTGCTTCCAGTGACACTGCTTCCTTTGACTTCCACTTTCTGTGACACTGCTTCCTTTGACTCTCACCTCTTGCGACACTGCTTCCAGTGACACTGCTTCCTTTGACTCTCACCTCTTGTGACACTGCTTCCTTTGACTCTCACCTCTTGCGACACTGCTTCCAGTGACACTGCTTCCTTTGACTCTCACCTCTTGCGACACTGCTTCCTTTGACTCTCACCTCTTGCGACACTGCTTCCAGTGACACTGCTTCCATTGACTTTCACCTCTTGCGGCACTGCTTCCAGTAACACTGCTTCATTTGACTCTCACCTCTTGCGACACGGCTTCCAGTGACACTGCTTTCTTTGACTCTCACCTCTTGCGACACTGCTTACAGTGACACTGCTTCCTTTGACTCTCACCTCTTGCGACACTGCTTACAGTGACACTGCTTCCTTTGACTCTCACCTCTTGCGACACTGCTTCCAGTGACAGTGCTTCCTTTGACTTCCACTTTCTGTGACACTGCTTCCTTTGACTCTCACCTCTTGTGACACTGCTTCCTTTGACTCTCACCTCTTGTGACACTTCTTCCTTTCACTTCCGCTTTCTATGAAACTGCTTCCTTTGACTCTCACCTCTTGCAACACTGCTTCCAGTGACACTGCTTCCTTTTACTCTCACCTCTTGTGACACTTCTTCCTTTGACTCTCACCTCTTGCGACACTGCTTACAGTGACACTGCTTCCTTTGACTCTCACCTCTTGCGACACTGCTTCCAGTGACACTGCTTCCTTTGACTTCCACTTTCTGTGACACTGCTTCCTTTGACTCTCACCTCTTGTGACACTGCTTCCTTTGACTCTCACCTCTTGTGACACTGCTTCCAGTGACTCTGCTTCCTTTGACTCTCACCTCTTGCGACACTGCTTCCAGTGACACTGCTTCCTTTGACTTCCACTTTCTGTGACACTGCTTCCTTTGACTCTCACCTCTTGTGACACTGCTTCCTTTCACTTCCGCTTTCTATGAAACTGCTTCCTTTGACTCTCACCTCTTGCGTCACTGCTTCCTGTGGCACTGTTTACTTTGAATGCCACCTCTTTAGACACTGCTTCTTGTGACACAAATTGCAGTGACCCTGTTTTCAGTGAAACTGTATCCTGTGATTCTGCTTCCTTTGACTCTCACCTCTTGCGACACTGCTTACAGTGACACTGCTTCCTTTGACTCTCACCTCTTGCGACACTGCCTCCAGTGACACTGCTTCCTTTGACTTCCACTTTCTGTGACACTGCTTCCTTTGACTCTCACCTCTTGCGACACTGCTTTCAGTGACACTGCTTCCTTTGACTTCCACTTTCTGTGACACTGCTTCCTTTGACTCTCACTTCTTGTGACACTGCTTCCTTTGACTCTCACCTCTTGTGACACTGCTTCCTTTGACTTTCACTTTCTGCAACACTGCTTCCTTTGACTCTCACCTCCTTTGACACTGCTTCCAGTGACTCTGCTTCCTTTGACTTTCACCTCTTGCGACACTGCTTCCAGTGACACTGCTTCCTTTGACTTCCACTTTCTGTGACACTGCTTCCTTTGACTCTCACCTCTTGTGACACTGCTTCCTTTCACTTCCACTCTCTATGAAAGTGCTTCCTTTGACTCTCACCTCTTGCGTCACTGCTTGCTGTGGCACTGTTTACTTTGAATGCCGCCTCTTTAGACACTGCTTCTTGTGACACAAATTGCAGTGACCCTGTTTTCAGTGACACTGTATCCTGACTCTGCTGCCTTTGACTCTCACCTCTTGTGACACTGCTTCCTTTGACTTCCGCTTTCTGTGACACTGCTTCCTTTGACTCTCACCTCCTGTGACACTGCTTCCAGTGACACTGCTTCCTTTGACTTCTGCTTCCGGTGACACTGCTTCCTTTGACTCTCACCTCCTGTGACACCGCTTCCAGTGACACTGCTTCCTTTGACTTCTGCTTCCAGTGACACTGCTCCTTTGACTCTCACCTCTTGAGACACTGCTTCTAGTGACACTGCTTCCTTTGACTTCCGCTTTCTGTGACACTCCTTCCTTTGACTCTCACCTCTTGCAACACTGCTTCCAGTGACACTGCTTCCTTTGACTCTCACCTCTAGCAACACTGCTTCCAGTGACACTGCTTCCTTTGACTCTCACCTCTTGCGACACTGCTTCCAGTGACACTGCTTCCTTTGACTTTCTGCGACACTGCTTCCTTTGACTCTCACCTCCTGTGACACTGATTCCCTTGACTCTTACCTCTTGCGACACTGCTTCCAGTGACACTGCTTCCTTTGACTTTCTGCGACACTGCTTCCTTTGACTCTCACCTCCTGTGACACTGATTCCCTTGACTCTTACCTCTTGTGACACTGCTTCCTTTGACTTCCGCTTTCTGTGACACTGCTTCCTTTGACTCTCACCTCCTGTGTCACTGCTTCCAGTGACACTGCTTCTTTTGACTCTCACCTCTTGTAACACTGCTTCCAGTGACACTGCTTCCTTTGACTCTCACCTCTTGCAACACTGCTTCCAGTGACACTGCTTCCTTTGACTCTCACCTCTTGCGACACTGCTTCCAATGACACTGCTTCCTTTGACTTCCACTTTCTGTGACACTGTTTTCTTTGACTCTCACCTCTTGTGACACTGCTTCCATTCACTTCTGCTTTCTGAGAAACTGCTTCCTTTGACTCTCACCTCTTGCGACACTGCTTCCAGTGACACTGCTTCCTTTGACTTTCACTTTCTGCAACACTGCTTCCTTTGACTCTCACCTCCTGTGACACTGCTTCCTTTGGTTTCCACGTTCTGTGATACTGCTTCCTTTGAATCTCACCTACTGTGACACTGCTTTCAGTGACACTGCTTCCTTTGACTCTCACCTACTGTGACACTGCTTCCAGTGACACTGCTTCCTTGACTCTCACCTCTTGTGACACTGCTTCCAGTGACGCTGCTTCCTTTGACTTCCGCTTTCTGTGACACTGCTTCCTTTGACTCTCACCTCCTGTGACACTGCTTCCAGTGAGACTGCTTCCTTTGTCTCTCACCTCTTGCAACACTGCTTCCAGTGACACTGCTTCCTTTGACTCTCACCTCTTGCAACACTGCTTCCAGTGACACTGCTTCCTTTGACTCTCCTCTCTTGCGACACTGCTTCCAGTGACACTGCTTCCTTTGACTTTCACTTTCTGCGACACTGCTTCCTTTGACTCTCACCTCCTGTGACACTGCTTCCTTTGGTTTCCACGTTCTGTGACACTGCTTCCTTTGACTCTCACCTACTGTGACACTGCTTCCAGTGACACTGCTTCCTTTGACTCTCACCTACTGTGACACTGCTTCCAGTGACACTGCTTCCTTTGACTCTCACCTCTTGCGACACTGCTTCCAGTGGCACTGCTTCCTTTGACTCTCACCTCTTGCGACACTGCTTCCAGTGACACTGCTTCCTTTGACTCTCACCTCTTGTGACACTGCTTACAGTGACACTGCTTCCTTTGATTCTCACCTCTTGCGACACTGCTTCCAGTGACACTGCTTCCTTTGACTCTCACCTCTTGCGACACTGCTTCCAGTGACACTGCTTCCTTGAATTCCACTTTCTGTGACACTGCTTCCTTTGACTCTCACCACTTGTGACACTGCTTCCTTTGACTCTCACCTCTTGTGACACTGCTTCCTTTCACTTCCGCTTTCTATGAAACTGCTTCCTTTGACTCTCAATTCTTGCGACACTGCTTCCAGTGACACTGCTTCCTTTGACTCTCACCTCTTGCGACACTGCTTCCAGTGACACTGCTTCCTCTGACTTCCACTTTCTGTGACACTGCTTCCTTTGACTCTCACCTCTTGTGACACTGCTTCCTTTGACTCTCACCTCTTGTGACACTGCTTCCTTTGGCTCTCACCTCTTGTGACACTGCTTCCTTTGACTCCCGCCTCTTGTGACACTGCTTCCTTTGACTCTCACCTCTTGCAACACTGCTTACAGTGACAATGTTTCCTTTGACTCTCACCCCTTGCAACACTGCTTCCAGTGACACTGCTTCCTTTGACTTCCACTTTCTGTGACACTGCTTCCTTTGACTCTCACCTCTTGCGACACTGCTTCCAGTGACACTGCTTCCTTTGACTCTCACCTCTTGTGACACTGCTTCCTTTGACTCTCACCTCTTGCGACACTGCTTCCAGTGACACTGCTTCCTTTGACTCTCACCTCTTGCGACACTGCTTCCTTTGACTCTCACCTCTTGCGACACTGCTTCCAGTGACACTGCTTCCATTGACTTTCACCTCTTGCGGCACTGCTTCCAGTAACACTGCTTCATTTGACTCTCACCTCTTGCGAAACGGCTTCCAGTGACACTGCTTCCTTTGACTCTCACCTCTTGCGACACTGCTTACAGTGACACTGCTTCCTTTGACTCTCACCTCTTGCGACACTGCTTCCAGTGACAGTGCTTCCTTTGACTTCCACTTTCTGTGACACTGCTTCCTTTGACTCTCACCTCTTGTGACACTGCTTCCTTTGACTCTCACCTCTTGTGACACTTCTTCCTTTCACTTCCGCTTTCTATGAAACTGCTTCCTTTGACTCTCACCTCTTGCAACACTGCTTCCAGTGACACTGCTTCCTTTTACTCTCACCTCTTGTGACACTTCTTCCTTTGACTCTCACCTCTTGCGACACTGCTTACAGTGACACTGCTTCCTTTGACTCTCGCCTCTTGCGACACTGCTTCCAGTGACACTGCTTCCTTTGACTTCCACTTTCTGTGACACTGCTTCCTTTGACTCTCACCTCTTGTGACACTGCTTCCTTTGACTCTCACCTCTTGTGACACTGCTTCCAGTGACTCTGCTTCCTTTGACTCTCACCTCTTGCGACACTGCTTCCAGTGACACTGCTTCCTTTGACTTCCACTTTCTGTGACACTGCTTCCTTTGACTCTCACCTCTTGTGACACTGCTTCCTTTCACTTCCGCTTTCTATGAAACTGCTTCCTTTGACTCTCACCTCTTGCGTCACTGCTTCCTGTGGCACTGTTTACTTTGAATGCCACCTCTTTAGACACTGCTTCTTGTGACACAAATTGCAGTGACCCTGTTTTCAGTGACACTGTATCCTGTGATTCTAATTCCTTTGACTCTCACCTCTTGTGACACTGCTTCCTTTGACTCTCACCTCTTGCGACACTGCCTCCATTGACACTGCTTCCTTTGACTTCCACTTTCTGTGACACTGCTTCCTTTGACTCTCACCTCTTGCGACACTGCTTTCAGTGACACTGCTTCCTTTGACTTCCACTTTCTGTGACACTGCTTCCTGTGACTCTCACTTCTTGTGACACTGCTTCCTTTGACTCTCACCTCTTGTGACACTGCTTCCTTTGACTTTCACTTTCTGCAACACTGCTTCCTTTGACTCTCACCTCCTTTGACACTGCTTCTAGTGACTCTGCTTCCTTTGACTTTCACCTCTTGCGACACTGCTTCCAGTGACACTGCTTCCTTTGACTTCCACTTTCTGTGACACTGCTTCCTTTGACTCTCACCTCTTGTGACACTGCTTCCTTTCACTTCCACTCTCTATGAAAGTGCTTCCTTTGACTCTCACCTCTTGCGTCACTGCTTCCTGTGGCACTGTTTACTTTGAATGCCGCCTCTTTAGACACTGCTTCTTGTGACACAAATTGCAGTGACCCTGTTTTCAGTGACACTGTATCCTGACTCTGCTGCCTTTGACTCTCACCTCTTGTGACACTGCTTCCTTTGACTTCCGCTTTCTGTGACACTGCTTCCTTTGACTCTCACCTCCTGTGACACTGCTTCCAGTGACACTGCTTCCTTTGACTTCTGCTTCCAGTGACACTGCTTCCTTTGACTCTCACCTCCTGTGACACCGCTTCCAGTGACACTGCTTCCTTTGACTTCTGCTTCCAGTGACACTGCTCCCTTTGACTCTCACCTCTTGAGACACTGCTTCTAGTGACACTGCTTCCTTTGACTTCCGCTTTCTGTGACACTCCTTCCTTTGACTCTCACCTCTTGCAACACTGCTTCCAGTGACACTGCTTCCTTTGACTCTCACCTCTAGCAACACTGCTTCCAGTGACACTGCTTCCTTTGACTCTCACCTCTTGCGACACTGCTTCCAGTGACACTGCTTCCTTTGACTTTCTGCGACACTGCTTCCTTTGACTCTCACCTCCTGTGACACTGATTCCCTTGACTCTTACCTCTTGCGACACTGCTTCCAGTGACACTGCTTCCTTTGACTTTCTGCGACACTGCTTCCTTTGACTCTCACCTCCTGTGACACTGATTCCCTTGACTCTTACCTCTTGTGACACTGCTTCCTTTGACTTCCGCTTTCTGTGACACTGCTTCCTTTGACTCTCACCTCCTGTGTCACTGCTTCCAGTGACACTGCTTCTTTTGACTCTCACCTCTTGTAACACTGCTTCCAGTGACACTGCTTCCTTGACTCTCACCTCTTGCAACACTGCTTCCAGTGACACTGCTTCCTTTGACTCTCACCTCTTGCGACACTGCTTCCAATGACACTGCTTCCTTTGACTTCCACTTTCTGTGACACTGTTTTCTTTGACTCTCACCTCTTGTGACACTGCTTCCATTCACTTCTGCTTTCTGAGAAACTGCTTCCTTTGACTCTCACCTCTTGCGACACTGCTTCCAGTGACACTGCTTCCTTTGACTTTCACTTTCTGCAACACTGCTTCCTTTGACTCTCACCTCCTGTGACACTGCTTCCTTTGGTTTCCACGTTCTGTGATACTGCTTCCTTTGAATCTCACCTACTGTGACACTGCTTTCAGTGACACTGCTTCCTTTGACTCTCACCTACTGTGACACTGCTTCCAGTGACACTGCTTCCCTTGACTCTCACCTCTTGTGACACTGCTTCCAGTGACGCTGCTTCCTTTGACTTCCGCTTTCTGTGACACTGCTTCCTTTGACTCTCACCTCCTGTGACACTGCTTCCAGTGACACTGCTTCCTTTGTCTCTCACCTCTTGCAACACTGCTTCCAGTGACACTGCTTCCTTTGACTCTCACCTCTTGCAACACTGCTTCCAGTGACACTGCTTCCTTTGACTCTCCCCTCTTGCGACACTGCTTCCAGTGACACTGCTTCCTTTGACTTTCACTTTCTGCGACACTGCTTCCTTTGACTCTCACCTCCTGTGACACTGCTTCCTTTGGTTTCCACGTTCTGTGACACTGCTTCCTTTGACTCTCACCTACTGTGACACTGCTTCCAGTGACACTGCTTCCTTTGACTCTCACCTACTGTGACACTGCTTCCAGTGACACTGCTTCCTTTGACTCTCACCTCCTGTGACACTGCTTCCTTTGGTTTCCACGTTCTGTGACACTGCTTTCTTTGACTCACACCTACTGTGACACTGCTTCCAGTGACACTGCTTCCTTTGAATCTCACCTACTGTGACACTGCTTTCAGTGACACTGCTTCCTTTGACTCTCACCTACTGTGACACTGCTTCCAATGATACTGCTTCCCTTGACTCTCACCTCTTGTGACACTGCTTCCAGTGACGCTGCTTCCTTTGACTCTCACTTCCTGTGACACTGCTTCCAGTGACACTGCTTCCTTGACTCTCACCTCTTGCAACACTGCTTCCAGTGACACTGCTTCCTTTGACTCCTGCCTCCAGTGACAATGTCCTGAGACACTGCTTCCTGTTAGCCCTACCTCCAGTGACACCCCTTCCGCGGTGGAAGTGGCTCTGGCAGAGAAGGTTCAATGTGCCCCTCAGTCCGCAGTTCTGACTCCTTCCCAGGTGGAAGCCCCGTACCTTAATAACTGGAGACTGTGGGATTAAATTGATGGAGCCTGGATATCTAAATCCTAATTTCTTGGTGAAATCATCAAACAAATTTCCCCACTGGTCTATGGACCTTTGATTGTCGACTTGAATCGTTGTGAGGGAGCTAACATCAGAAATACATTTCTATCCCAGCGAAACCAATCGGCTTGACAATGAGGACCAAGAATCAGTTATCTCAACCATGAAGGTTTATATTAAAACATTAATCCAACCAGTATATATGATAAGCAGGAACAGATTTAAACGATCTAACAATACAGTCCGGCGACCAAAATGTTCCAGTAAGTTAAGTTGTAATATAATGGGATACAAAATAGTGGCAACCACAATGCAGAGTGAAAAAAATTGACGCGATCAGGTGTTCCATAAAGAAACTTTCCCGTTCTAGTCTGAACATAAGCTAGGACGGAGAACTTCTAAAGGGGATTTTTAAAGTGGAAGTATAGAAGGTGTCAGCATGGTTTCAATCTTCAGTAAAGTTCGAAAGAAATGGAAGAGTGCTCAGCATGAAGCCTTACACTCGGGTAAACCCATCAGAGAGAGATCTGCTCCTTTGCAAAGTCAAGATGAAGTCTGCCTAACTAACTATGAAGCAACAATTAAAAGTACAGCTAACAATTGCCAGAGCATCCATATCTCATTCCCACCACTGAGAGCCAAACCCGTAACAGCATTTGAGGGGAGTTGACATTCCCCTTAAGTTCCCATCTCCATACAATTAGGTACACTTCTGTTGTCCTCGAATGTTGCATCCTCCTGGTACACCGTGAACACAAGAATTTCTTTCGCCATCATTGCTCCACGATCGTTGCCAAACTTTTCTCTCTCCGGCCTCACTATCAGCAGTCTCATAAATAACAATAAGCCTTTCTCTAGCTAATGAGAAGCACAATATCACATCTGTAGAGGAGAGAGAACAGCATACGGGCAGCGTTAAAGCAAACATTTTCAGCTAAGGCCTAATGTCAAGCTAAGTTAACTCGAGAATCAAAATGGATGCATGTTACAGTATCCATAATATAAATCAGTGGAAAGCAACCAATCACTATTAAACGTGAATACATAATGAATATGGTTACATCAGTCGATTGATCAACCTATTACACTTCTGTGTAAACTCGTAGTAATCCTACTGGTTACATATTATTGATTCACTTAGAGGTGCTACGCATGGCAATCAAGTTAAGCCACACTTTGAATATAAAGGTTGTATATAAATGCATACATGTATATACATGACTTATGTAGGGTTTAGCCAAAATTACTCTGCTCCAAAATCTTCTCTGATCTTTGTAAATGGTGCTGGTTGACAACAGAACCAGTTTGCTCAACTCTAACCGTACATTCTTTTAAGATTCTGATGTTGAGAGCTGTCTACATACATCTGGGTTTGTAATGCATATTTATAGAGGAGCATTCTGATCGATTCACTAGCATACAAACTATAGTGAGATATAAGAATCAAAGGGCCTCATTGTCGGCTCCCCGGATGTAGGGGTGTTCATTCTGCAGCCCCAGATTTTACTATACCGCTTGTCCGGTTACCTCTGGGGCTCTGAAATTACTAAGGTTGAAACCTGAGAATCGTCCCAAGTAATTAGGAATTAGTGGCCAAAAAGGTCCAATTCCTCATTCTGCACCAGTTTCCCTGGAAGAAAATATGAGAGACCTGTGGAAACTCTGGAGACCTCACAATTGCCGATAACAGGGTTAACCGCCCCGTCAGGAATAATAGGAACCAATATATATTGTCTGTTTGTCTATCTCTCTCCTTCAGTCTCTTATGTTAGTTGGGTTTTGTAAAGCTCTACTTTGCCTAAGTAACTTTCAAGGCGCTATGAGGAGGGAATTTCACACTAAGGTTTGAGCAATAATCAGCAGGAGTGAGTGTGGCGCAGAGGTCCATTGGTACATTTGTGTTTTTAGAATAACCCTGGCTCCTACATGTACATGAAATGTGGGAGTGTTGCAGCCTTCTCCCACCCTGCTAACAAACCACCTTGGAAAGACAGGCAGCTGCACTACAGGCATAAAATGAGTAACAGCCTGAATTAGAGTTGGGTGATGGGTTACTCCGTCTACTGCAGAAAACCTATTCAAGGCAGGGATTCGCCTGCAATAGTGGGGGTTTGATGTCAGAAAATTCTGCAATTGTGTTCAGATAAGATTTGCAAATTCTAACCTCAAACTGACAACTGTGCAAGATATATTGAACGGAAACACACACAAAAATTGTAAATAGTACCTTCGGCCTAGAGATTGTGATAGAGGGGACGGCGCTAGAGCAGAGAAACGTAAGCTGCATCCTAGGGTGCCCCCTGCGAGCAGTAAATGTGTCTCAGTAATCAGGACGTGGTAAAATGTCCCTTTGCCCAGGATGGAAGAATCCTTGCACCGGCCCTGCCTCTCAGGAGCCAAGGGGTGCGGTGAGGGGTCGTGACCTCCCCTGCAGCCATGGTCCAGCATTGTCATTTAATGTAGTGCCAATGCTGGGAACGCCTAGTACAAGGCTCTCGCCCGGGGGCAAACAAGAGGGCACTAGCAGAAGACATTGTGGCTAGGGAGATCCTGGTAAAGGAACTCTGAAAGTAAACACTGCTCTTTACTTTCTGTTCCTGCCACTGCCTGCCCCTCCTGGCAGTGCCAGGAGTCCCAAAGGGCAAGCAGAGAGTAGCAGCTGCTAGCCTCGGCCACCTCTCTTGACGTCCATCCAGGCAGACGGGCACGTGACGCTGCCCTTGGAGAGTGCACTCAGACAGCCTGCAGCTTCAGGTTCCATTAATTGCTTAAGACACACAAGCACTGAAGCCCATGCCCGGCAGTTAACAGCCATGTCAACACCTTGAACCATGATCATTGTAGTCAGCTCGTCAAGCGCCTTCATTACAGAGGGGAATTGTTGGCGCTGTTCAGACCGCAGATTAAGACAACTCCTTGGCGCTGTGCCAAGATGTCATGATTGTGGTCCCAGGGTCCACGTGCACCACATGCAGAGATGTGGCAAGGCCGGATTGTAGTGGTTGTGGGCAGGGCCGGCTTTAGCACTGGTGGCACCCACTGCGACAATGTTTTTTGGTGCCCCCCAATGACCACCTCCTCCACGGATTCCCTCCCCACCACCCTTTAACAGTCTTCATAACCACTCTCTCTCAGATGCATTTAATTAATTTTATAGCGTCACTCATAAAAGTGAAGGGTGTCAGAGCACTTTGCATCACACACACATTACACAGAGACTATCAATCATAGGTGTGTAAATCAGTGTATAGGAAGTGTTACATAAAACAGAGGACAACAAGGGGTGGATTCACATGTCATCCATACAGGTGGGCAGTATAGTTGAAGAGTACTTGGTCTGGAGAAGCACAAACTCTGACTTTAAAATGTAACACAATGGATTGGGGCTCTCTTTAATAACAAGAACTGATTTGTACCCAAATGAACCCTTTTGCAACATTAGAATAATGAAAGTGTGGGAAAAAATCCATACGGTCTAATCTATACTTTGAAGTCTGCACACAGTTCTTTGACAGTTAATAGCTCACTGTAAACTGCAACTAACAAAAGGACGTCTCTGACTAAAGCAGTAACCCACTGACCTGTTTACATTACATTCACTGTGTGATCTGCATGGTACATGTTCTTTGCAGCAGGCATATTAACCCTCTGCACTACCTTACCATGATTCAAAACTTCCAGGAGTCAAAACCTCTACTAGACAAAACTGCGATCTCGCCTATGAGAACATTAATCACCGGAGTTTTCTTGACACATTAATTGTTGCCTGAAAATTGCTGGAGGCCAGGAATGCGGCAGCAGGTGCTTTTAAGCACAATATAATCTAGGAAACAGGCGCCCCCATGCGGAGTCAGCTCCCGCTGCGGTGGCACCGGTCGCACCGCCCTAGAGCCGGCCCTGTGGGTGAGTGTGTACATGGCTGCCTTTCCTGCATGAGAGCACATTTCAACACGCCCAGTGTGTGTCAGTGTTTGCTACTGGAGCCCCGAGCTCTCCACACTGTGTAAACAATGACCACATCTGAAGGCAGCGAGGAAGTGTCATTGTATCCGGCACCCACAGGGGTGTGCGCAGACATGCTTTGATCTCTCTGTTACTGTGCAGGCCGCAGTGCCAGGCTTCACAACCAGGCTTTCTTAAACACTTTCCCGTTGTTGTTCCATGTGGTTTTTATCCAACTCCCAAAACCTGTCACGTTCTTTGTTAGTGTAGCTGAGAGACAATTGTTCTTTTTCAGTGCAGCAGAGAGAAGCTTGTCCTTTGTCAGTACGGCAGAGAGAAGCTTGTCCTTTGTCAGTACGGCAGAGAGAAGCTTGTTCTTTGTCAGTACGGCAGAGAGAAGCTTGTCCTTTGTCAGTACGGCAGAGAGAAGCTTGTCCTTAGTCAGTACGGCAGAGAGAAGCTTGTTCTTTTTCAGTACGGCAGAGAGAAGCTTGTCCTTTGTCAGTACGGCAGAGAGAAGCTTGTTCGTTTTCTGTGTGGTGGAGAGAAGCTTCTTTTCAGTGTGGCGAGAGAAGTTTGTTCTTTCAGTGCAGTAGAGATAAGCTTCTTTCTTTGTCAGGGTGACAGAGAGAAGCTTGTTTTTTGTAAGGGTGACACAGCGATGCGTGTTCTTTGTCAATCAGGCAGAGAGGAGCTTGTTCTTTATTAGTGCAGCACAGTGTAGCTTGTTTTTTTCCAGTGGGGCGAAGAAAAGCTTGTTCTTTGTCACTGCAGGAGAGAGGAGCTTGTTCCTTTTCATGGTGCAGAGAGAGGCTTGTTCTTTGTCAGTGCGAGAGACAGAAGCTTGTTCTTTGTCAGTGCGAGAGACAGAAGCTTGTTCCTTGTCAGTGTGGCTGGGAGAAGCTTGTTCTTTACCAGTGTGGCAGAGAGAAGCTTGTTCTTTTTCAGCTTGGCAGAGAGAAGAAGCTTGTTCTTTATCAGTGCGGCACAGAGAAGCTTGTTCTTTTTCAGCATGGCAGAGAGAAGCTTGTTCTTTTTTAGTGTGTCAAAAAAGAAGGTGTTTATTTGTCAGTGTGGCAGAGAAATGTTTCCTCTTTGTCACTGTACCAGAGAGAAGCTCGATCTTTGTCAGTGCACTAAAGAGAAGCTTGTTCTTTGTAAGTTCAGCGAGAGAAGCTCGTTTCGTTCTCTGTCAGTGTGGCAGAAAGAAGTTTCTTCTTTGGCACTGTAGCAGAGAGAAGCCTGTTCTTTGTCAGTGCGGCAGAGAAAAGCCTGTTCTCTGTCAGTATAGCAGAGGGAAGCTTGTTCTTTATCAGTGAAGCAGAGGGAAGCTTGTTCTTTGTCAGTATTATAGATAGAAGACTGTTCATTGTCATTGTGTCAGAGAGAAGCTTGTTCTTTGGCAGTGTGTCTGAGAGAAGCTTGTTCTTTGTCAGTGTAGCAGAGGAAAGCTTTTTTCTTATCCCCCAAAATATTTTACTTTTTAGCAGTAGAATTTGCACTTTGCCCTCATAGCTGCAAACTGCTTCGAGCACTTAAAGACAAAAGCTAAAGAGCCTCATATCTTCATGCTGCAGTTAGGTCACAAGACCACAATACTGCTAAGGATTCAGTGGCAATTGACAATTGTCATTAACATCAAAGTTTGGTACTGATAAAGAAATTTAGCAAGCGTGGTACTTCGCTAATTCTAAACGTGAAATATGCAATGCATAAGAATATAATAATGCCATACATTTGTTTTTTTATATAGTTACATTCTGTAGGCCTCACGAGATATGTAAAACCTTATGTAAAATGAAAATACAACACAATAGTGCTTTGTGCAGCACTGCTGAGTTAGCATTGTTGAGATTTAAGCTTGTTTCTTTCAGATTACTGCATGCCTCAGCAGCGAGTGTTTAAAAGAACGTGCAACCCTGCTGCCATGCAGAGGTTGTGTGGTTAGATGCCACGCCTTCCACAGGACACTGTTCCTCATTGCCCTCATCTCTAGAGGGTGTTGTTATCTCCCCCAGAGGGAGTTGAATGAAGACAGTTGCAGTTCAGCCCCGGTCGCACAAGAGAACCTGCTGTGTACTTGTGGGAACCTGGTCCATCGGTGACATGGCGCTGCCTTTAACACGTGAATGAGGTTTCACTTGAATGAAGGCTGCTTTGATGTATACTGAAAGGGGGGATTTAGTGGGTGCTTGCACATTACAATGTGGCCTTCACCAGGACCCATAGGCTCAAGCAGTGGCTTTGGAGATTCAAGTGTCCCGTGATGGTCTTTTATGAACAAACTATACTTGACCCCTGCACTTTGCCAAGGTAGTTTCATACATTCCAATAGACTCCTGAGGGGTTTAAATTAAAGGATTCAATATCCGGGGGGCTCCACTTGCATTTTAACGTACCAAGCTGTTTGACAAAGACCAAGGGCCCTATTTAGAGTTTGACAGAGAGCGGAGTCCGCTGCTATGGCGATGGAGCACCTCTCTGCCAAATTGAAGGTCTGTCCACCCAGTGCTTGATTTGTAAAAAAATAAGTGCCAGGGCCCTCATCAGGAATGGTTTGTGTGGCAGTTATTAGTATTTGTTAATGTATATTCAATTAATAAATAGCTGTTGTTGTGCTCATCTCTAATTAGGCAGACAGCGTCACCACGTGGCAGACTGTAATAAGAGCGGGTACTGACATTTAAGTGCCGGTGCCGAGCACCGAAAATCACTGGCTCAAATTAAGCACTGCGTCCACCTCATTTGAACTTGGACTGAGTATGTCAAAGACAGAGAATACTCCATCTCTGCTGCTGACATACACCTCCGAGGGCCCAACAGAGTAATGGCTGTCAGAGGTCTTGCCATTTGTCCACCTGCCCTATTTAGACTGGAAGCACAAATGGCAGGTTTTCACAGTCCACAGAGGAGATGGGACCCCAGTGGCTGGGGATTAGATGGGCTGGTTCCTTACAATTGCATTTACAATGTGTGCCCGTGCGGGCACTGACTGTCATGGTGTTGGGTGGAATGTTTAATTTGATACATGATTGCTCTTGTATATCGCTGATGGATAATAGATATAGAGGGTGAATGTTGCACGGAATTGTCAAATGCTATTTTCTTGTTGTTTTTTTGTATAAAACCAATAAAAACACATTAAAAAAAAAAACGTTTTCACAGTCCATCACCACCAAGTAAAACCTGGTAATAAGGGTCAGTGACATCGGCAAAATGACCTCCACGCCACAGGAGAAAACTCCCATGGCGAGGGAGGTCATTGTTTTTTTTTTATTTTCAAAAATGAAATTCTTCTTTGGGATTTTGTTTAAAAAAAAAAAAATTGTTGAAAATTTGACACACGCCTCTGTCATTTTGACATGACGGCAGTTGGTAATGCAAGAAATGTCCACCAGGCCGGTGAACATCTCTAAATTTGGCGGGTGGAGTAAGTTCACAATGGAGGAAGTAAAGTACTTCGCCATGGCAACAGTACATAATCAGTCCGCAAAATTCTAAATCAGGCCCTAAAGTAACTTCAGCAGGTTGAACACTCTCTGAAATCAGAATTATCTCAATACTTCTACGACTATTCCAGGACAGAGCTAGCCTCCCTCCATACGAGATTTACTCCCCAGTTTCAACCCAAAGCAGTGTCGCTGAAGTCCTGTATCTAGTCCATTTGTGTGTTTCACGAGTAGCCAACACTTAGAGGGTCATTACAATGCTGGGCGGATCGCCACCGCCCGTATGGCGGTGGCGATCCGCCCGCCATTTCCCACCGCCCGCATGCCATTCCCCCCCGCCGTATTACGATGGCGGTGGGGAGCCCGGTGGATGGAAAGACCGTCCGCCGGTTTTCCGCCGGTCCCACAGGGGACCGGGCGGTATAGGACCCTAACATGGTGGCGGTGTCTGCAAGACACCGCCATCCATATTAGGATGCCGGCGGAAAGCAGCCTTTCCATGGCGGTGTTGCCGCCATGGAAAGACATGTGGTCTTTGCTTCTGGGGGCCCGTTGCGGGCCCCCAGGATGTGGGGGGGTGGGGGTGCACATGGGGGGTACCTATGGTACCCCCCTAAATTTGAATGCACAAGGTGGCAGGCACCGCGCGGTGCCTGTCACGTTGTGCATTCAAATGCACAACATGCGTTTTTCGCATTGCGGCGGGTGCTGGTGACAGCACCGCCCGCCGCAATGCGAACAATACGGGATCCCACCGCCACCGTGGCAGTGGCATCCTAATACCCATGGCGGGACCGCCGCACCCCTTACGGACGGTCCCGCATTCCGTTGCGGTGGTGGGCGGACTTTGTCCGCCCGCCATCGTAATGACCCTCTTAGTGTGGAGCACTAGCACTAGTGTGGAGCAGAATTCTCACATGGATGCCACTTCGCACAATTATTTGTTGGCCAACCTTTTGAAAGCCCATTTTTGCCAGCGGCAGGCACACTGGCCTGATTTTATTGACTAGAATTTCTGCTTTGTGAAGGGGCTGAATGGCAGCCAAGACCTGTTTCCTGGCCTCTACCTGACCCTCCACCAAGGAACAGAGGGGCGGAGCATGTATTTACCCACCACTTGAAGGCGGCATCTTCCTCTTCCTTCCTACTCTCTACCCTGTAATAGAGCCCTCGAAGACATTTACCACCTTCACAGAGCAAGTGGTATCTGTCTGTACTAAACCTGATGGAATTGGGAATTCTGTACAGAATAGCAGCTGGTAAAACCAAATTTAGAGATGTCCACTTGCCCCACAGACATTTCCTAATATTGGCCTGAACCGCCGCCATGGCGGTTCCTGTCAATCTTGTATAAGTTTGACAAATGACTCCGTCAGTGGCAGCTGGTAAGTTTAGGAGGGAGGGAGCAGAAGGGACGCACACGCACACATACACATTCACATCCATGCATTCACATGCGCGCACACACAAACACATCCATTCACAACACTCATTACCAAACATTTATACATACACGCACCAAACATTAGTTTAAAAAACACACACACTTACCTGCAGCTCTGCCTCGGAGGTCGCAGGAGGCGTGGGACCTAAGGTCAGCCAATGAGGGAAGGCAGCAGTCCCAATGTCATCACAGAGTGGAATGGGGTCAGTGAGACTGCTGACCCCACCCCACTCTGTGATGAAGTGTCACTGATTGACACTCGACCCTGGGCACTTCAAGGCTTAAAAATGAAGTGCCTAGGTGCGAGACAATCAGTGACGCTACCCCTCCTCACTGAGGGGAGGGCTTCAGGGACCTTTGTTGAGCTGAGGAGGTCACGCCCACAGGAGCTGTGACTTCCTCAGCCCAGCAAAGTTCAGCTCAGGCAGCCAGGAGCCTGCACATTTAGCGCATGTCTGGCTCCTGGCTGCCTGACCTGAAAATGAACAGTGTCTTTGGGCTGACCTTTGTTCAGCCTGACAGACACTGTTCGTGAGGGGCAAAAGGTGGGGGGGGGGGCGTGGCCCCTCAGCCCCAGTGGAACGGCCGCAGCTGGACTCCATTAAACATGACGGCTGGCTGTCAAACTTTTGCAAAGTTTTACTTTTTTCAAAAACACATCCTGAAAGCAGGAGTTTGTTTTTGAACAAAGTAAAACTATTAGCCCCTACACCATGAGAGTTTTCCCCCTTAGTATGGGGTGGGTCACTTTTTATTTTTTGCTGTTCCTCACTGCCAGGTTCTACCTAACAGTGAAGGACAGCAAAAAAAGCCATCCGACCACCCACTCTAAATTGGGCGGGCAATGGGATGGCTGACCTCCTGCAGCGCATACTCTGGGCCTTCTTTATGGCCCCATGCGACACTTTTGCGCTGCTGGTGCATCACTTTTTGTGACGCACCGGCGGAGTAAAAAATGCACCATGTTACGCCCTATTTACAAAGTGACGCATCTAGGCAGATGTGTCACTTTGTAAACCCCTGCGCCACATTATACCTGCGCCAGTTATAATGTATGCAGGGTGGGCGTTCCCCCTCAAAAAAGCCTCGTAGAAGTGGTGCATTGAAATATATGAGATTTCAATGCGCCACTTCTATGACGCCATTGCGTCAATATCTTACGCCTGCCTCACAGCAGGCGTAAGGGTGACTAGGGCCTTTCATATGGGGCCTGCCCCATGTGAATGGACACATTGCTGGAGTTGCGTCTGTTTTCAGTCACACCCCAGCAATGTGTCACTTTTGCGCCTAGAGATACGTCAGAAATACTGACGTATCTGTCATTCCTTGCGACATGATGCGTCATGCAGTAAATATGACGCATCCATCATGTCGCAAGGAGGGCGCACTGAGAAGTGACGCATCGCTGTTTTCACACAGCGATGCATCACTTCTCATAAATAAGGCCCTCTGTTGGGCCACTGAAGGAGTATGTCAATGACAGAGGGGGGCACACAAAAATGGGGATCAAAGCATTAGTACCTGCACCAGTCCTGACATCCCTGGTAATTATATCAAGCAAGATAAGGTGCAATGGGCTTAGGACACAATCCCTAGGTCCCAAATAGAGAAACAGGAAAATAATTTCTAGTCGCTCTAAAACAACATAAGCAAAATAGCCCTGCACACTTCCAAAGGTTAAATGCATGTACATGTCATTATTAGACCATATTCACAATGAGCTAAATTTACAGAGAACAGTTGTTTTCCCAAGAGAAAAAAAAGTCGATAAGATCTTGCGTTGCTAAAAGTCATTCTTTATTCATATCCTTTAAAATTCAAAACCGCCAACACGTTTCGTCCTCAATCGGACTTCTTCAGGGCTACAGAGGTACACAAACAAACACTATTTACAACACTGAATACAAACATTTAAAATATAAGAACCAGATCATTATTAGAACAAACGCAAAGATCATTCCTTGACCAACCATTATATTGTGGAAACACTTTTACATAGAACAAGAGAGAAATATAATTTATCAAAACGTTTAAAATGTAGCTAGGCTTAGGTGTGTACAGGGACCACATAAATTCTAGGTGCCCTGTACTGCTCATGAAAAGGAAGGAGACATCATATATATTGCAGGCAGAGTTTTACATGAACAAATTTTCTTCCATATTTAAATATATTACATCTGATGACAATCTACGTAGACAAATGTACACATACCTTAAAATGTAAAAGGTACTAGTTCATTTAGTTGTTACCAGTGTATAAAACCCAATAGATCTATAAAGAAAAATAATTAAAAAAATATACATATATATAAATACACCACTTATGTCATAAAATATCACCCGTTTAACATAGATCGCATTGTTATTATTCTAATAAACAGCAGATAAATCTTTATTAATATTCACAATGGAACACCTATCATTCCCTGATCAATTAGTGCTCGACTTTAAACTGAATTCTCATTGTGATCAGAGGCATATCCGTACCTATAGTTTATCATAAGTCCCACTGAAATGTTTTTAGTTATTTGACCTAATGTCCATTATAAAACATAGATCACGACACTTACTTGAAATTTATGTGTGTTCAAGCATATGAGTTATATCAGTTCAGTAACTCAGGAATTGATAAAGTGTATTCTAAAAAAGAAGAATACAAAACAAAACATATGTAAAAAGCACCATCTTAAGTCCCCTTTAATTATCAATTAGCTAGTCGTCACAAACATGACTCAAATACCGGTGTTAGCCGAATATAAATCAGTTATCCACACGGTAAAGATCTTAAAAGGCAGTAGTTGGCCCCTAACGGAATTCACCCAGAGACCCAATAGCTCACTGTTATTCTATAGCGCATCTACCATGAAAATGAAATCGAAACCAGTTTTTTCTTTCTAGCGTGAGTTATCGCATATCCTCGCCTCCCATCCTTATATCTCTGTTGTTAAGCAAAGGTCCGATATAAGAATCTCTGTTTTTATATAAGCTCATCAATATGGTGATAGAGCGAATCGTTATCCATGGTATAATCAAAATAATTTTTTGTTTAGCGAAAAAACTCCGCATATCATCGCCTGCCAACTATATAATACTTATAGTATGCGCGAGAACCTTAAACAAATCTAGGTTCTTAATAAAATAATCAATAGCCAAAAGAAACATCCTAAAGGTAAACATGGTAAAGTGACTCGCGGACTACAGTCCCGTGGTCCCTACACATCTACAGCCCAAAGATCACTATAGCGGCCATCTTGACGCATGCAGAGTAAAGGCAACCAAAGAGTCACACGTTGTATATTATATGTCAGAAACTAAAGAGACTGGACCCGTGATACTCGCCATTGATTAAAAATTGGCGTGTACCCCACAATCCCCTCGCTTTAACCATAGCTATGTATACCCACAAACTCCAAAAGTACTCACAGCGAATGTAACGCCCGTCTCCATGCGGTCATCTGGTTCAGTAGAGGTTTCACAAAGGTGCAAGAAACCGCGCTATTTTATATGTTCAATAAATTGGTTAATTACCCAATTAGTGAGAATAATCCCGCATTGATACTGAAGGTCGCACACAAATGACGCGTATAAGATCGTACAGAAGGCGCCAACTTGGAATGGACTATGGAGTCTTCAATTATATGTCACAAACGTTTAATACTCGCACCAAAAAGGGCTGGTCTGCCTACGGAAAACTCATAAACGAGACCAGTGTCTACATATTTGCAACAACGATCATAACACACGTGTATTGATAAATTGCTCGCAAGAACATCATGCGATCATGTGACCCCAATCAAGCACACACGTAATACCATATCTATCAGTTGGATTTACGTTTTTCACCCGCCATCTTTGAAGCGCAAGTTAGATACAGAACACATTATGAATTATTTTGAGAGAATAATTAAATCCTAAATAACTTCATCCAAATTTGTTTTTTACCAATCCTTTCAAACTATCTAGGACAACAGTGCTCATTATCTCCCTGCACTATGTATGGAGGTACAACATGTCCTGTTGCGCTAAATACATCGTTAATACGGCAACTAGCGTCCAAAAAATCAGTAAACGCCAGATCAATCAAGTACTGTTGTCTTCTAAATATTTAAAAAGTGACAGCTGTCTAATCCATGCTGCCACATTGGAGTGTCGATATTAATTCCAATCTAATAGCTAGTTCACAAGACTATGAATTCAAATCAAATAAATGCATCAGCAGTAGACAGACCAGAAAAAAATATGTACAAAAAGGCAAAAAGTATATTCAATCCGTATAGAAAATGTTAAATAACCTCTTTAAAAACTGATCTTTTATTTGCTGTCTTTTCAAAAATAGCCTGTACTACATAGCTCAAAGTAATAAGACAAAGGGCCCAGCTGAAGTTACTTACATACCAGCCAAAAGTAAGCACTCAGTTGGACATAATACCTTCAACTCAATGTCAAATCAAAGACTAACATTGACTAAGAGCCCTGACGCTGAGATTCAATACTAGACAAAGACAGCCTTTAATGGTCTTATAAAAAATAATGGAGTTTATTATTGATGTTCAGACCTAAAGTTACAGATCTTAGTCTGCAGATCCAACGTGCTTCCATCTGTCTAAGTTGTAAAGTCCTGTTGCCTCCTCTAGCATTCACACCAACACTGTCTATTGCATGAAATGTGATGTCCCTGTTATTGGGGTGGACATCACTAATATGTTGTGCCACAGGATTCCTCTCATCCCCATTCTTTATGCATCTTACATGTTCTTGGATCCGGATTTTTAGATTTCTAAAGCTGCTCCCTACATAGATTTTCCCACATGAGCAAATAATCAGATACACAACATGTGTGGTATTGCAATTGATAAATGACATTATTTGGTAGTTCGCACTGAGAAGTGACGCATCGCTGTTTTCACACAGCGATGCATCACTTCTCCTAAATAAGGCCCTCTGTTGGGACATTGAAGGAGTATGTCAATGACAGAGGGGGAGTAGGCTCAGTTGTCGACACATTGTCAGACCACCCAACTTTCAGTCAGACAGACAAAAGGTGACTTTGGCAGAGGGAGCCCTCCATCCCCTTTTTTAAGCAGTTTTATGTAGCATGAACTCGACACATGGGAATTGGAGCGCTTTATAAGAGCAACAGATTAAATCGCACAAGGTCAGATTCATTTTTTTCTACGCACACAGGAGGCAAAGTGATTTGCCCAGAATCACAGGATGTCGAGCCGACGTCGAGACTCAAACCTGGCTCCCCAGTTCCAAAGTTGGCAGCTCTGGCCATTTGGCCACGACGCAGTACTACCTTCTCTTCCAAACTCTACATCAGCACTTGTATCTGAAATGAGGAAATATTGGCTTTTGCTGATTTTTCCAATTTTTTTTTAAAGGGCCTTGGAATAAAATTGATAAAATATTGGCCAGGTGGCAACCCTCGTAAAGCATCTAGAACAAGTGGATGAAGACATCCTTTGTGCCAAATTCTGTTTGTTTGAATAGTTTGGTTCTAGGGCAAGAGTGCTCGCTCACTTGATTCGCGTGTTTATTATTCTCTGTTAACCATCTATACAATAAATGTCAGGCAAGCAAGCCTCTTGCATGGAGGCAGCATCTATCCTAGTCAGGCATTTAAAATGTGATTAACATCACACTTCACAAATATGTGATGACGCTCAGGGGCGGTTCCTCCATAGGAGCGGCGGAGTGTCGCCCTCCCCCCCCCCACACTGCTGCGGAAAGCATGAAAAATGAAATGGTAATAAAATGATTTTATTAATAGTTTATTTTTTACTCTCTGCTGAAGGGAGTGTGGGGGCAGGCCATTGTATCATTACTGCTGATTGGCAGGAATGAGGAGTGGCCACTTCAGTTTGAAGTGCGCATGCAGGTTTGGCCGGCTATATTACTACAGCAAGCCCAACATACGAAATTCAAACCTCTCCAACCCAGCTGTCTTGGACAGCTGGTTTGGAGAGCAGGCCTCCAGTGCCTTTCGAAGCGCCCTAGCCAGCCAACCTACTCCAGCCAACCCAGATGCGTCACTCATGCTGCTTAACAGCATGAGAGCAGCGTCTGGATTGGATAAGGTAGTTTGCTGTGAGTCTGGAGCCAGGGACTGGAGAACACCGAGGACGTGCTGCAGGATAAGGTAAGTGAAACTTTGATCTTTTCTTTCTTAAATGTTTATTTTGATGTATGTTCGTAGTGCCCCACCATTTTTTATGTCACCAACCGCTATGGACTACGCTTCCACATTAAATACAAGAAGCTGTCCTCGCCTGTTATTTCCCTTCTTACACCTACATCTGTGGCCTGCAGTGTACACACTTATCTTTGCAACAGACACATTCACTCAAGGAGCTGTATTCTTGGGATCAGAGCACGTGATCTGCTGGTTGCACACATATTATTAACCCTCTCAATTATGTTTGCTGGAAATGACAACTGTAATCTCTTGCATATATGCAGTAAGCCTCTGCAGTAAGCGTATTAACACACTGAGCTATGTTACTGGAGTTTGAATATGTCTCCTGCGGTTTACACAAAGATCTATGCAGCTGGCACGTTAACCTACTGGGCGTGTTTGGGATTAAAACTGGGAATGGAACCTGGGACCCTCAAGTTTCACATAGATCTGTGCAGCAGGCTCATTAATCTTCTGAGCTACCTTACCGGACAAACTGCTGCTTTTGAAAGACTAGTAGGGTTGAGGGAGAGTCCATGACAGCCAGGCATGCACTATCTGCATACCTCCGAGGCGTGATATAAAAACCTTTGCACTTTTAGTTATCCGGCACGTGGAGTCATGTAATAACATGCATAGCATATGCACTCCTTTCTACCTGCATTTGGCTAATTGTGCTCTTTTCCAGGTTCATTTCCTCCCACCTTGTCTCTCCTTTCCTCCCACCTCCTCCTGGTGCCATTGAAGTCATGTAGAAGTTACAGATTCAGTCACCCTGCATTATTCTGAGACCTCAGGGGCCTTCTGACTCATTAATGAGGAGCTGTGCATCACCCCAAACTCTGTGCCAGTGCCATCCTGGTGAGCCTCAGTGGTGGGGTACAGTTCCTGGATTCGTGGGTGCAGTCAGACTGGTGGCACCCTGTGCGACAATCTTTTTTTGGGCCCCCCAGTGACCTCCTACTCCACGGATTCCCTCACTACCACCCTCCACCAGTGCCCCCATCTCGCCATAGCTCCTCTCTCACATACATTTCATTTGTTTTATAGCGCTGCTCATGCCAATGTAGGGTGTCAGAGCACTTTACATCACACACACATTACACAGAGACAATGAATCATATGTGAGTAAATCAGTCTATAGGAAATGTTACATAAGACAATGAGGATTACAAGGTGCCATCCATACTGGTAGGCAGTCTATTTTAGCCGGCCCTGGGTGCAGTCAATAATTCATTTGCCACTGACGCATCTGGCACCCTGCCTCCAGCTCTGCATAAGCTGGCATCAGGGACCCATCCACTGAGCACGTTCATGATATCAGAAGACCTGCTTCTCCTCTGGAGTCTGCCCTTCATAAATGTGACTTCCATAACCTGTTCTGCCTCCACCTAGCTTCTTTTATGTTTTTGAGAATTTTTGACCTCAATCTTTGTGTATTTTTTCCGAGGGTTACCTGCCAGATTTCTGAGGTGGTGGGGTCATTACCCTACAGGTATTTTGGGGCTCATTTACAAGTCCTATGTGCCTCCACTTTTTGTGACGTGCCCAAGGGTGCACAGGGCTTAGCCATATCTACGAGGCCACCCTGCGTGGCTTTTCATGGGCATGTAGATATAGAGTGAGGCAACGCAGCGCAAGTCACTGCGTTGCCTCACACTGCGATGGGGAGGCGTGCCATGGGCATTTCGGTGGGTGTTCCCACATAACACCCATGGCATTTGACACATTCCCAGATTTACAACAAGCTGTAAACCTGGGAATACATCAAAAGCCTACGCCTCCTCAGGGGAGGTGTATGGGAGGCGCAACAAGGAGAAAGAACATTATTTCTCCTCGTTTTTTCCTCTTTCTTTGTGTGCTGCATTCAGCAGCACACATAGAAAGAGGAAATCGCCTCCATTGATTGTTTTTGTGCAGGAATATGTCCCTTCCTGCACAAAAACAATTATTCCCACAACGCAGACACCCTTGCATCATGGTGCCTGCGTTGGCGCATGGCAGCCAGTTGAGTGCCAGCGCTGGAAAAGAGGAAAGGAATGCGCCGTATCGAATAGATACGGTGCATTCCTGCCCTTTTCTTTTGGCGTGGGGCAGCGCAGCAAGAAGGCTTGCGGCGCTGCCCTATGCCAAAAGCTTGTAAATGACTCTTTACGTTCCAAGTCAAGTCAAGTTATTTTCACCATCCGCAGTCTGCCTCTGCAGGTAGAGTTTGTGTGTCATCGGATAAGATAGAAGCCCAGGCACCATGGGGTGTATTTATAAGCCCTGTGCGCCACCTGAAGCGTTACCTTTTGTGATGTTCCGGTGGCGCACAGGGCATAGCCATATCTACAAGGCCACGTAAAGCCACCCTGCGTAGGTTTTCATGGCCTTGTAGATATGGAGTAAGGCAAGGCAGCGCAAGTCGCTGCCTTGCCTTACTCTGCGTGAAAGAGGTTTCCATGGGTGTTGCTGTGGATGTTTCCACTCAACACCCATGGAATTTGACGCTGCCCCAGATTTACAACATCAGGTTACCTTGGGCAGCACCAAAACCTTGCGCTTCCCTAGAGCAGGCGTAGCGAGGAGAAATGTTTACATTTCTCCTCGTTTTTCCTCTTCCCACGTGTGCTGCATTCAGCAGCACACATAGAACGAGGAAAACGCCTCTCATGATTGCTTTTGTGCAGGAAGGTGCCCCTTCCTACACAAAAACAATTGTGCCAACACAGAAACCCTTGCACCATGGTGCAAGGGTGCCTACATTGGCACACTACTGCTAATTGTGTGCCGGGGCTGGCTGAAAGGACAGGAATGCACCATATCTTGTAAGCACAGTGCATTCCTGTCCTTTCGATGGCAGCACAGCAAAATGACTTGCGGTACTGCTGTACGCCAATATTTTGCGAATATGCCCCCGGGTGCTAAATTTGTGCTGGTGTTTGCAAGTGGTGAGCGCCGGCACTCAGTTTTGGGGATCAGCATTTATTTCTCATCATCAGACTTCAACCAAGAACAATAAAGAGAAAGACAGAAATGGAGAAAGAAAGAGAAAGATAGTAAAACAGTGACAAAGGGTGTATGCAGGGGTGAAGAGTGAAATGAAGAGCCAGAGTGTGCGGTGGTGGAAGAAAGTGCATGAAATGGACTCAAGGCTGAGCAGCCTTGGTGTTCGACAATCCCAGCATTCAGTAGGGTACCTAAGAAAAACTTATTTATTTCTTTATTTTTAGACGTTAAGCACTGGATAGACCTTTGAATTATGCCATACTATACACGGCACGTGACCGTGAAAACACAAGCACATAGGAAGTAGTGGTGTCTGCCAGTCACGCCTTGAAGGGGTGTTGGAGGAGCAGGGATAACCTTGGCAAAGTCCCGATCAGGGATCTGGCTTAGCACAATCAATGAGCATCAGGCATCCAACCCTGACCTGCTAACCACCTAGGCTGTTCAGAGATCTACTACAGGTTGTGGTTAACAAAAAGAGAAGCACCAGGATGGCGCCGATAGACAGCCGAGACCCCCAAAGTGAACATTATTCCTTCGCTGGGGACTTCTATTGCTAACTTTAAAGAAGGAAAGCTGTTGAAGACAGAAACAGAATACATCTGTGTCTGTAGACACAAGTTTTAGCTTCTCCTCCATTCACTCTTCCTTGGGAATTCACAGAATTCCAGGTTTCACTTGGAAACGTACAACATTATTGGATACCGCTGTGTAAGTCACTAGCCTCCTAACCATGTCACTAGCCAGCTCTGCAAACTGCTTTACTATGACTGCGTCTTTACTGTTTGTAGAAAAACCTGTTTTCCCACGGAAAATTCTTTCCCCTGTAAAGAAGTCCTTTTCCCGCCATGGCCATTGAATATAGGGGTGTTATCTTCCCTTACCCATACAAGTCAGTACTACTTATATGTTCGCTCCTAGGGTAGTAAGCACCATGTGAACGTTTTGTGAATACCTACAAAGTGTTACATGTTTGGGAGACCTCTGGGTTTGTCTGGTCACCCACCACCTTTTTCTCTGACTTACTGCACACTTACTCGTGAGATAAATCTATCAAATACTGCAGTTAATGGTGGGTGCGGTGGTCTGCTAAACTCGCTAAATTCTTTGCACAAAGTTTTGTTTTTTGGGTAATATGTGTGTTTTATACTGTGTTTTGTTTTAAAACTGTATTTTTAAAAATACGAACTGTTAAGCACTTTACTCGCTTCCCTTCATAGCAGCTACTTAGGCGCCCATTTTCAGGCAGCCATTTTGTCTCATTCCGGACAGCTAGGGGTTCCATTTTGAGGTAGCGCGCGCTCTAGTCTTTACAGTTTCCTGATAGACCCGGATGCCCTGCTTCATTTCATTTCAGATTTCCACATGAGCAAGTTGATATCCATTCCTAATATTCAATCAGGATTTGCATTTTGAGAGACACTTATGTAGGCAGAGGATTTATTGAACAATCCCAAGTGTTTGGTTGGACTGAGAGCAGGGCTAAAACATTTTTTAAATAGTACATAAGACAGGGATCCACACGATTATCTCTTTCTGGGCACAGCAGGAAGTGCAAATGCTTTTCCCTGTGATCACAAAATCACAACCAACAGCATTTTGTTCGGAGATCTGTCTGGAGAATTGGAAAAGAATTTCAAATTTAATTCTGTGGGAGTAGAGTTTTGAAGGTGAATGGACATTAAGGAGATCTTTAAATTTAGTTTTTATCGTGTCACATTTGCTGTGCGTTCAAAGAAAGCAGTCAAGTCTCAGACTATGTCTTCTGACAAATTGCTGCTTATTCTCTTAACTTGGAGATTGGGGTTACTTTTTTCTCTGACTTCAAAGTTACATTTTGTAAAGTGAACTCTGAGACAATCTTGTTGGGGTACAGGGAGTTTGAAAGGAAAGGCAGTAGGATATCAATTATATTCTAACACACACCAGCATTTAAATACCTGTAAATGAACTTTACAAATAGTTCAATATATATTACCCATTAGGAAAGCACACAAGGTACATTCGTTTTGTAATTCTCAATTGTGATGGAAACAAAGATTTTAATAGGATCAAAACAAATCAAGAAGCTTTACTTGGTGATGCACAAATGATTAATATTTGGTTAATCCTAATTTCCAAATATTATTGTATGTGCACTCTACAGTATAATGTGTAAAACTTCATGTCTGTACAAATTTAAGAGGTCATTTCAATACAAATATGCTGTCTGTAAAGGATAGTGTGCTACCACACCGTGCTTTAGTAATATATTTACAACAGTGCGCTCCAAAATGGACTATGAGCTTCATGCTACACCCATACCATGAGCCATGCTGAATGGGCACACACCACTCTCATGCTGAATGGGCACACACCACTCTCATGCTGAATGGGCACACACCACTCTCATGCTGAATGGGCACACACCACTCTCATGCTGAATGGGCATACACCACTCTCATGCTGAATGGGCACACACCACTCTCATGCTGAATGGGCACACACCACTCTCATGCTGAATGGGCACACACCACTCTCATGCTGAATGGGCACACACCACTCTCATGCTGAATGGGCACACACCACTCATGCTGAATGGGCACACACCACTCTCATGCTGAATGGGCACACACCACTCTCATGCTGAATGGGCACACACCACTCTCATGCTGAATGGGCACACACCACTCTCATGCTGAATGGGCACACACCACTCTCATGCTGAATGGGCATGGCTCATTTGCAACACTTGTTCTTTTTGTTACACTTGGATGTTTCAGAATTTCTATCAATTCGGTGATATAACATTGATGGCAGCACCCCGGCACTGAAAATTGTTCCATCACCACTAGCTGACCGCAAAATCATAACCGATGGCACTTTGTTAGGAGGTATGGCTGGAGAACTGGAAAAGAATTACAAAGTTAAGTCTCTGGGATAGTACCAGAGCTCTCAAGAGCAACGGCTAAGTTACACTGGAAGCCTGAAGGCCGTCCTCCATAATGCAGATTGGTTTAGTTTGCTCTTATGCTGCTTCCCCACTCAAACATTTTCTGATAGCATATTTGGAAGCATTCAGTTTGATGTAACTCCAGTGTCAGATTTGAAGCCTTAAATTACCTGCTTCTGGTTACATGCAGCTTTATTCGGGGTCATGTGAAAGCTTCTGCATTCTATCTTATCTCAACAACCTTCTCACCAACGTTGAAAAGGCCACGTTGCAGGGTTTTCTTTGGATCCTTACTCTGTCCATTGAAGGATGATCATTTCCTTTTAGTGATGCATAGATAATTTACTGCTACATACTCCAGATTTGGGGTTAGCCCGTTGTGCCCCGATGTCGGTCCTCTGTTGCCCAACCCCTTCTATTCCTCAGTTCAAGCCCTGAAGGAGTCTCCATTGAAACCAGGCTGAAGAAGGACATGTTTGCATAGATAGTGGTATGACAGAAGGGATTTTGATTGCTTGCTCCCAAGGCTCTTGAAGAGATTTGTTTGGGGAACTAGAACAAATAGAAAACAGTTCCAGTAAACAGATCCTGCAAACATATCCAAACTTGAATCAAAACCTGTTTGAGTGATTACGGACTAGCTACAAAAATTGGCTAAGGTCTCATATGTTCGGGCCCCTGCGGTATTACATAATTGGGAGTAAACTGGTCTGCCAGATGACTGAGCTGCAGTTGGCTCCACCATCACGTACACCCTCAGGCCATCATGATGGTGACAAAAAAAGGTGCTGGACTGGCCTTCCAACTTAGGTATGCCAGTGCACCACCATTTTTAGGGCAAACACCACTGTGTGCGGTTGCCATGTAAACCAAAGCTTTTAAGCAAGGACCAACACAAAACATGCACCTAACAAGCTATGAAAGGGACTTGCAATGCAGGTTTTTGAAAAGTACACACACTTTGCAGGCACAAGAACACACTTCAGTTCCATCTTACCATACAAGTGTAATGGAATGGCCGCGTTTTGCACCAGAGGTGGCTCCAACACACCAGGTGCCAAACTTATGTTCGGGCCCCAAATCTCTCATCAGGATTCATGGAGCTAAGGCCTTCAAGCATGTGCTAGACGATTTTTGATTTTGTATTCATTATCAGTTTATACGTTTGTAAATTGAAACAAGTAATAATCAAATTTTTGACTGGCTTACTTTACCTCATACAATCCACCGGTTTCCATAAATTATAGGATTCAGAGGTAGCCAAGGAGAAGGGGGTTGAGATATCATGAATAGAGCTAGTATGTCGCACTGTTATCCTGACAGCATCCAGTGGACCATGCGCCAACGTCCTTAAAGAACTCATTGCAATTAGCATCCAGCACGGACTATTATCCTGGCTACCGACTACATGGCACGTCATATGGGGAATCCGGAAGGCGGTAGCCAGCTACCTCTCTCTGATAGCGGGACTCCGCCCAGAGATAGTCCTGCTCAGTCCACGCTTTCACCATATCCATAGGCCCCTCTGTTGACCTGCAGCGCAGTGAAGCCATCCAAGTTGGTGTCTGGTCAGTATTTTAAATTCTTAAGTGCTAATCATTCACTAAGATTATTTTTAATTATTTTTCTATCTTTCCTGAATTCTCTCCTGCAGCTTCTAGCAATCTGCCCCACTTTGTTGATTGATAGGATGGATATTTTATTATTAACCCCTGTCGCCAATATTTGTCTTATATTAAATTTGCCTACTTATTAAATATATTATTTTTATTTTTTATTTATTGGCTCATTTATTTTTTCTAAACTGTTACAGTAGGTTTGTTGGTTGAACAGTGCTACCCCATGCTCTTCAAGCTCAGCCTTTTGATTACCTTGCTATTCAGCAAGGGCTGGTGTAGGACCCATTGGTCCCAGTTACCATGATCACAGAAAGCCTGAGTTTAGTAAACATTCTTGTTTTTCGCAGTGGTGCCGGCACAATTTTCAGAGTGGGGGTGCTGCCATTAATGTTGTATCACTGAAGTCATAGGGATTGTGAAACATCAAAGTGTCACATAAAACATAAGTGCAGCAAATGTGCTACGTCAATTCAGCAGGAGGATGGTGAGGGTATGGTTTGTAGCCGGGGTGTGTTTTGGAGCACTGGCGAGGTAGTATGCTGTCATTTACAGACAGAACATTTTCTGTTGAAGTAGCCACTAAATTTGCATAGACATGCAGTTTTACTGGTAAAACTATATAGCACTCAAACAATGATGTGTGGTAATTGGGTCTCAGCGACTACTTATCATTTGCACAAAGTAAAGTGTCTTGCTTTGTTCCTATTAAAATCTTTGTTTCCATCACACTTCAGAAATACAAAAAATTTTCTTCATTTGAGCTTTCCTAATTGCTGATATTTGTTCGGTGGCGGCTCTTCGCAATGGCGGAGGAGCGTCACCCCACTGCCTAGCACAGAGCTAGCAAACGAAAAATAAAACAATGCTCTAACATCTTTTATTTTTTATTTTGCCGGCTCTGAGCCAGCTTGTGTAAGGAGAGGCGGGGCATGGGTGGTGGGAGGAGGAGTGCTTGTGCACTCCCTAAGTAGGCATATGCGTTTAGCCGGCCGTCTTAGGCCGACCACAACACACATGCGCACCTAGGTTTCTCCATCCCGGCTGCATTCCACAGCCGGACTGGAGAAACCCCACAAACTCCATGACCTGAGCAGAGCGTCTTTCCTGCACGCTCAGGCTAGTCCCCGCGCTGCTCTGCTGCACGGGGATTGGATGGGAGTCTGTCCCAGGGGCTGCTGGGACCAGGAAGATGCCAGCAGGAGCGTCGCGGCCGGCCATGTCAGGTAAGATTTTTAAATTATTATTATTAACCCGTCCGTCACCCCACCGCGCATGCTCTACCTCCCACATTCCCCCCACCTGCATCACCACCCTTTGTTAGTTGCGGCTGCCACTGTATATGTTGAAATATGTGTATAGTTCATTTACAGGCATTGAATTGTTAAACTGACATCCTACAGCAGTTCCTTTCCTGTACACCAGCAAGATTGCCACCCAGGCCACTTTTACAAACTCCTCTCACTTTGCAGTCAGAGAAATACAAGTAAACAAGTTTCCAAATAAGCAGGGATTTGTCAGAAGACATAGCCTGACATTTGACCTTTGTATTTGAACTCACAGCAAATGTGACTTAATAAAAACAAAATCCTAAGGCATCTTTATAGCTTATTCCTTCTGAAGTCCAACATGGTTATTTTTGGGGTGCTGCAGCAAGCCCCACACCCCGACTTCCAGCGCCTATCTCTTCCCTTCCCTGTCAAGAAAAATCATCTCGCTGCCCCTTTGAGAAGCCCAGGCTGGAAAGATGAAAGTGAAACTATCCATATTACTTTATGCGTTAGGAGTGGTTTTACATGTACGCCATTTTCCTTTTGACTGTATACACCTATACTCGCGCCTGAGAGCCTTTTTTTGCAGTTTTATATAGCGCAAACTCGACCCGAAGGTATCAGAGCGCTTTACATGAGCACCAGTTGCGTTACAGACGGACACATTCATTTTTCAGGCACGGGGAGATTACGTGATTTCCCAAAATCACAGGATGCCTGAGCGTCCCGCCAGACTCGAACCTGGTTCCCCAGCTTCAAGGTCGGCGCTCTGGCCTTTACACCACATCCTCTACCTTGAGTTGTCTTATTCCAGATCAACCATTTTCTTGCATTCTGTTGACCCTGCACGGTGTAGCAGGAATGCCCAATGTTGGCCAAGGAGGTCCGGATTCATAACGGAATATACTCTTATCCAAATTTTGTAAATATTCATATAATAAAAGAAACTTTTTTTTATATAGTCAGTGGCTAATCTGAAAATCTGGCATTAGCCCAAACCCTCCTAGACCTAAGCTGGACCCCCTTGAGACCTTACTCATACTTTCTCATCTGTAGTTTCCAGGCCTTTACGGTACATTTAACTCCTCCAGGACTCCTGCTAAGAAGTTATTTCATGTTTTCAATACTCCGTGAAACAGATTTCTTACCCCTGTGTGCTCTTCACGCTCATTTTCCAACGTCAGATGCTGGCTTTCGAAAGATATTACCCAGGAGAATTAGGTTGCCTGGATAGGTCCTCGCTTTACTTAAAAAATAAAAATATAACATATGTAAACACAGGTAAGCTGTTTTGTAATAATGTCGTGGGCCCCGCCCTTCACCGACAGATATGAAAGAAAGACTTGACAAGTTTGTTTTATTCACAGTAGGGCGGAAATTAGATTTGCGTCGAAAGATGTTATGAAATTGCATGTAAAAGTGGTACAGAATGTTTTTCCAAATACAGACCCCAAATAACATATTTTACATATCTTGACAACCCACACAATCTTGGCATGACATTTTACCCATGTATAATATTTACATCCCTCTTATGGGGCAGGCACTGTCCCGCAGCCAAGGAACATTGGCATAAGCGATAATGTAAGCACATGACCTCCAGCTGAAGACATAGTTGTCTGATCATCATCACACCCCTAAGCCCCTAAACTTCGCACTTTGCAACTACAGGGTAGAGCCAGATAGTCTGGACCACTTGCAGCAGCCCCCCCCCTCCCCTCCACCCAGCCCCTGTGACCAACTCAAACCTTCATGAGGAGGGTTCAGATACATAAGATGAAAGTTTGCTAGCTCATAAAAGTGATCTCTTTCGGCATAGGCACCACTACTATGTCAGGCAGACTGTTGCCAAATAGGAGGATCTGGGTGGTGGGGTGTTTGTGTTGCCCATGTAGCCGCTGCTCTTGGAGGAAAAGAGGACAAAGAGGGCTACCTAAGGGGTGATGCAGGCAGTGCCTAATTTGAGCCAGTGGGTTCCGGTGCTCGGCACCGGCACTTAATTATCAACACTGGCGCTTGTGACAGTCTGCCACAAGGTGGCGCTGTCTTTGCAATTTAGAGATGAGCACAACAACAGGTAATTATTATTTCAATACACATGAAAAAATACTATTACCTGCTGCCCAAGCCTTTCTTATAGCTTTGGGGGCCTGAAATAGTCCGAATCGTCACACTTGTAAGAGTGTGATGGTTAGTATTTGTGTTGGTACTATCATTGGCAGCATAGCAGGGGCAATGTGTGTTGCAAACTGTAGTGGCCTCCAGGCGAGAGCCCTGGCACTTGTTTTTTTACAAATGAAGCACTGGGTGCAGGATTTTAAAGCCCTTAGCCTGCCCCACCCCCGATGCGACTCCTCCGGTCTGAAGTAACGCCTCCCACGTGGTGGCTGGCCGAGTCGGAAATGTCCTGGTAATAAGAGGAGAATGTAACAAAGGGCCCTCTCCTGTTTGATCCCACTTTCTACTAAGAGCGTGATAAATCCCCCCCCCCCCGGCGCGCCCCTCAGTGATTTGCAGGGGGCACTTTGCCATTCTAAATAAAAAACGTTTTGTCCAGAGCATTCGCACTTTTGGGGTAGATGGAGTGAATATGAGCACTATTCCTTGCTGTGACTGTTTTCAAGAAGCACGCGATTATAGTACGAAGAGTTTTCTAATAACCAAAGAATCAATTTTCCGACCGCAAATGAGAAGTATTCAGATTCCGAATTATTAGAACATTGGAATGTTGGGAGCTTCATTGTAGACAATGGAGTGCTCCGGGCTTCAAATGGTCAGAAGAAGCCCGGATAGCAACATTCAATGTTGTTTTTGTTCGTAGCTGCTGCTGTGAACAAGGGCCTCTCGGAGCCTGAGGGGATTTAAACCCCCTCGGGCTCCGAGAGGCCTTTTTTTTTTTTTTACTAATTAGAACATTCTGCCCTCTAGTAGTGGCATGTTATAATAGCTTTAAAGCCCTCCCAGCGGGCTCTACCGGCCATTAAAGGCCAGCTCCCTTGTTAAAGGGCCTCGCCTTCGGCTCGGGCTTTTAACGCTGGAGCGGGCCTTTAATGGCCGGTAGAGCCCGCTAGGCTGGGCTCTTAAGCTATATTATATTTCAATTACATTTACTAAACTGTTGATTTGTTGATCCACAGAATAGTAAAACTCAAAATATCTGCAATGAATGTGCATAAGATTTCAGAATGGTTGCAATGTTTGTGCATACGGCACACTGATAAAGTACTTATTTATTTTTATTTATTTATTTATGCATTTGTTTATCGATCAGTGGGAATGAATATGTATGAGGCACATTTACTTTAAATCTATTTATTCATTGTATACATATTTATCAGTGGCAATGAATGTATATGAGGCTCATTTGCTATGCATTTCTTGATCACTGGCAATGAACCTGTATGAGGCACATTTACTTATATGTTTTCATTATCTATTTTTTTTTTTTAGTGGCAATGAATGTCTATGATGCAGAGTAGGACATTCTGTTATTGGTTGAGGGGGGTGAAACCATACTCAAGCAGCAACCACAATTCTTGTCAGAGTGAAACACAAGCAAACCCCAAATTGACCTGTGCTTAACCCTCTGGTAGCTTGGCACAAAGAGGTCAATGTGTAAAGTATTTATACAGTACTTCAAAAGGTAATAAAGTTACAACACAACACCAGAAAAATCCCACTGCAATTTAAAAGGATAGCATAAAATGTAATTAATTATTTGAGACCAAAACAACAAAAATCCAATCAGTAGAACCGGTGGTAAGCAATTGAAGATGTAAGTAAAAATGGTGCCTAAAAGCACAAAGCGTCAACTGTGGTTATTTGGTCGCGCCAGACCGGGACAAAGTCACAAGTTCAGGCTGACCACGATGCAAACAGAGGGACCAAGTTAGGCCTGCTGAACAAAGTACCGTAAATTCTGGTTGCAGAGAGTTGCGAGATCCCACGTTGAGGATACGTCGTGTAGCAGCGGCTCTGACAAAACTGCGGGACTACGATGCAGGGTCCTGCATCATCATCGATGATGCCCTCGATGGGGCAGGGGGGTCTTGCGAATCGAAGTCCTGCGTCGAGGATGTGTCATGCAGCAGTGGATCCGAGGAGTTGCGGGCTGCGGGGCAATGTCCTGCATCGTTGTTGAGGATGCTGTCGACGAGGGGCTTGCGATGCAAAGTCCTGCTTCGAGGATGCATCTTACGGCGGTGGTTCCATGGGGCTGCGATGCTAGGTCCTACGTTGGAGATGCGGATCCCATGTGGGGCTGCTAGGAAATGTGTTGCGCTGCATCGATTCTGCCCACAAGACCACAGCTGGGTTGGAAGAGCACCTTCAGGCCCACTTCCAGGACTGAGGTGGCACCACTGGGGGTGTAGGACTCACAGTAGACAGAGACCAAGTGCTGGGTTCAACGTTGTTGGAGCCTTTTCTGTCCCTGAGGCTCTGATCAGGAGGCCAGACAACTAGCCCATCGTTCACTCTGGTGGTGCTGGATTCAAGATGCAGCTCCAGTCCTCACTCAGGCAGCAGGGCAGCAGAGTAGCAGGACAGAAGAGTAGCAGTTCTTCTTGCAGCAGAGCAGCACAGCAGTCCTTCTGAGGCTTCCACAGATCCAGAGGTGTACTGAAGAGTTTGGTCTGAGGGCCCAATATTTATACCTGGTGCCAGTATTGAAGTAGGGAAAGGTTCTGGAGGTATCCACCCCTAGAGGTACGTGGAATTTCCTGCCTTCCTTACCTGGCCCCAGCTTGTCTGGGGGCTCTAAAGACTAGTGTTAAACTCTTTGTGAGTGTGCTCAGGCAAAGACTTTGTGGCGTGCAAGTGTGGTAGGTGACAGTTCCTCCCCCCTATCAATCCAGAGATGGCCTATTCTGCCAACACGTAGTCCCACTTTGTCTCACTGTCCGGGAGCAATACACAAAGACCAACTGTCATACACATCGAGTCATGTGACCCAGGATACAGGCTGTAGGCACCAAGTGGTTAGAACAAGAAAATGCCAACTTTCTATAAGTGGTATTTTCTGAATTGCCACTTAAAATCTGACTTTCCCCATTAAAAAGGGTTTTAAATTACAATTCTTTAGACACCAAATTCAGCATTCCTACTTGCTCCCAAATAAAAGTTATTACTTACTAAATGTAATAAGGTAACCTAATGTTATCCTATTGGAGAGGTAGAATCTAGGAATTTTTCACTACCAGGACATGTAAAATATAAAAGTACATGTCTAACTTTTTAAATACACTGCCCCCTGCCCTCTAGCCTGTTGGGCCTACATTAGGGTTAACTTATCTATATGGAAGGTTTAGGCCTGGTCAAAGATTTATTTTGCCAAGTCGAAATGGCAGTTTAAACTGCACACACAGGCTGCAACGGAAGGCCTGAGACCTGTTTACAAAAGGTATATAAGTGGGTGACACAATAAGTGCTCCAGGCCCACTAGTAGCATTTAATTTACAGACCCTGGGTACATGTAGTACCACTTTGCTGATGACTTACAGGTAAATGAAATGTGCCAATGTGGTGTAAGCCAATGGTACCATGGTTAAAGGAGAGAGCACAAGCACTTTAGCACTGGTTAGCAGTGGTAAAGTGCACAGAGTCCTAAAAGCCAACCAAACCAGTTCAGAAAACAAGAGGGTGAAGGCAAAACACTTTGGGGATGACCCTGCAGAAAGGGCCAAGTCCAACAGGCATTTTTACATATGATCTATTTACTTGTTTATTGTTTGGTGGCATTATTTTCTTTTGGTGATTAGTTAAATTTTTGTTGGTCTTTCTTTTAGTATTGGATGAATGTTGACGAGCTTAGCCCTACTATATAGTGCCATGGACAGCTTGCACTTTGTAAATGGTAACCCACCATCCCTACCCTGGCAACAGTGGGAACACTTGTAAACATTTATTGTAGGTATTGCCATCCCTAAATGTGGGCGAGATGCCCCAGTTCGCCTTCCAGGCATAGCGGCTCACAAACACATGTTTACTATATGCAGCTAACCACATCACTAGCAAACAATCCTGATATATTGCTAAATGAGTGTGCTGCACAAACTCTTTGTACGTATTGTCCACTTTGCATATGTACATATATTTCCTCAGACTGCTGAGCTTGGTTTGAACTCAGTGATAAATGAGGTAAGGTTGGGTACTCCTACTACATGTGAATTGTCCCTTTTGTACATGACTTTCTCCTTCTCTGGATTTTTGTCATTCATTTTGCATGAGTGATCTGACCCCAAAGTCTTGTAAATTGAGTTTATATTTTTACTTTACCTTTCCTGCCATACTTTAATTGCACATACAGGTAACATATGTTTGTTTTTCTCTTCTTCAGACCCGTACGCAATTGTCTCTTTTCTCCACCAGAGTCAGAAAACCGTCGTAATCAGGGGAACTCTGAATCCAACATGGGATCAAACACTCATATTCTATGAAATTGAAATCTTTGGCGATCCTAAAAATATCGCTGAAAATCCTCCAAACATAGTGGTGGAAATATACGATCAAGATACATATGTACGTATTTGTGAACACTGTGTGTATATTAATTATTTTTATTGATTTCTGGTTAAACTACAAAGTAGGCCTGGACGGAAAACTACGCTACGCTTGCGGAGTTTGCGCTACTACACGAATTGCATGTAGCACAGTGCAAAAACGCGTAGCGTAGCGGGCATTTTTTGCTTGCTCACGGTCCTCAACGTCAAGTTGGCAACCGCGAGCGAGCAAAATCAACATCCCGGCAAGACTTTTTTCTCGTTCGCGATCAGCAACATCAAGTTGCCGATCGCGAGCGAGGAAAATAAACCTCCCGGCGAGATTCTCGAACGCGGGGAGGTCAGGTTTCTTATTGCGAGTGGTCGCGTATGCTCGCGACCGCTCGCGATGAGAAACTACCAGTCCGCATTGAGAAAGCTGCCGCTCGAGTACAAATCTACTCGAGCGGCAGAAAACGACCGCTTGCACTGTGCAAGATGCCGTTTGCAATGATTGCACAGTGCGGACAAGCATCCGGCACTGTGCAATCAGTGCGAACAGCATTTCCCTACCGCACTACGCAGTTCACGTAGCTACGCGTAGCGTGCGAAGTGCACTTTGCGTAGCTACGCGTAGCGCTACTACGCGAACTACGCCCGGGGTTATAGTACAAAGCTAACCATTTTTGTTACCAATAAAGGAAATGATGTTACTTATGTAAAGACGTGCATACTGCACTATGCTAAAGGGTGGTCATTAAAGAAAACACCGGTGCTTCTATTCCACTTTCTAAAATGGGGTCTACAGGTGGAGCCCTACCCCAGTACACGGTGTTTGGCATGTTTTAGGAACATCTTAAGATAAGGAAATGTTTTACAATTCTGTGCCTTAGAAGTCATGTTAGATGAACAAGCACATTGCAGACCCTTAGCTACCGACACAGTTGATCGTTGAACAAAGCTACTTACCTAGAAAAAAAGATCTGCATTAATGGCGAAGGCCACTGCTATCATAATTGTCATTCGCCACCTGGTCGTTTGATGCAGATGGAGTTTCACTTGACTCTGTAATTCAAATGTCTTTGAGATATGGTGCTGCAGCCTCGGCGCTTGCATTAAAGCATCCCTTTGTCTCTTGTTTCCTTGGCATGGCAGTCTGTGATTGAGCATCAGTCTTCTTTCCCTCCCTATCATGACTTGTCTCAGGTTTGTCATTTGCACAACTGGAAGGTCATCCACACCCTTGTATTTGTGTTTGGTATTTGTAAAACGCACAGCTCATCCCCAGAGGGATATCCTGGTGCAAGTCAGTAACTAGTTCCTCGTTAATAAAACGAAAGTGGATATAGCCATGTCTTCAATTTTTTTCTAAAACTCAGCAAATCCGACACTGTGCGTAGATCCTGAGGGAGCCTATTCCAATGAGTGGCGGTTAACTTAAAAGAGCATCCACCCATTCGGGATTTCTTAATTCTTTTACAGAATATCAAGGCCTTGATGGCTGATCTGAGATTCCGAGTAGGTTTTTGAAATTTGACTTTATTTAACAACACCCTAGGGCCATTACCATGAAGTGCTCTATGCTTGTGGCACAATAACTTAAAGATAGCTTGTTTACGAACTGGTAGCTAATGAAGCTAGTTCCCTTTTCCTACGTTGCAAACAAGTTTGGCAGCTGTATTTCGAACAGTTTGAAGCACTGAGAGCAAATAATGGGCCATGCCAACATATAATGCATTTCCATAGTCGATCCTACTCAGGATTAAAGCTTGGATTATGTTCCTTCTCCAAGCTACTGGGATCCATTGGAACAATTTCCGAAGGATACGTAGCAGTCCGAAACACATCCCTCGAACCCTGGTTACTTGTTCTTGTAGGGTCAGAGTATTATCGTGAGAAAGGCCACATTTTTTAACCACTTTTTTGGGTGTCAGTGCGGGGTCTAGCATACCTGGCCACCATGAATCAGTCCAAAAATTTTCAGCATCCCCAAACAACAAGGTTTCTTATTTATCTGCATTTAATATCAGACAGTGGAGATACAGTCACTCTGCCACCTCAGAAAGACACTCGACTAGATTATCCCTAGTTTCATCACACTTGTCACCTTGCACCAACCCAAGAATTTCATAGGGCATGGTCGATCTTACAAAAGTGGATTGTGTTTGTAAGTGGAGGCTGCTCATTGTAGGCACTAAGAAATGTGTATTTCCAGGTGAAATGTAGGTCACACAGTCATGTAGAATTCCATCTCATGAGCACCTCAATTTTGTGGGTTAGAGATTTTATGTTTATTCCACGGTAAGGAAGGGAAATGTCTTAGAGAGCTGGAATGTGTTCATTCTATCCCTATATTGCCATGAAACCCCACTGACATTCTTACCAATTCTGTCACCATTAGGGTGGAGTGTGTCAATTTACCCTTATGAAAACATAGACCAACTATATATCTGTAAAGGCGACCATATGGAAATTATGGAACTTTGTCACACCTCAAAACAGGCAGACCCTGGAAGGTGTCAAAAAATGTCTGCAAACATGTCCCACTCAGCCTCAAGAGCTGTGTCAAACTCCTCTGTTTGCTGTCCCATATTCCGCGCAGTCTAGCCCTTTTCCCTTACGCTAACCCATCCGACCCTCACATCTCATATGGCATCTTCCTTTAAGTATTCTGCCCAGCCTCTGAATGCTGTTCTACCCACTCTTCCCCTGCCCCAGCCTACATTTAAATGCCTGCTATTCAACAGGCATGCAGGATTGCAAAGGGTGAGGAAGGCTAGACTGCAGTAAGAGTGAACTGCTTGACTGTGAGGAATTAGAGATAGAATCATGCCAGATGGGAAAGGATGTACAAACACAGGTAAGCCGAAATAATCGATTAGAAAAGGCAGAGAACACAGGAAAAAGATCAACATGTGAAACAAAATGGCGCAGGCATGAGCCTGGTCAGGGTTGGCCAGACTTCTCTGCAGTTGTTCGCGGCAACAGGACTGCGATGAGCAGCCATTTTCATCGTTAGCTTCCAGAAGAGGCCATCTGTAGTCAATGAGAAATGATATTTCATCTGCATCCAAAGAGTTTGCATGCTTATTCTGTGCAAACCCATATCTTTTCGTGGTGTCTGTAACAATCCTAGCCATGGTTGTCAGAGCGCGTCACATGTAGTAGGGTCACAAAAGCATCACTACTGCAGACTTATACAGTCCCCTTTCTAGCCCTACCAAGGTCACCAGGGATCCTGGCAATACCTGATATCTGGAGGAAGAGATGGTTCTGTGGGATAAGAGGCCCTGAGGCAGCTCTCATTGGGGCTCTCTTGCGATGGAGCCAAGCCTTTACAGTAGGCCTGGGCCGACTACTAGTAAACGAGTGATGTGTTCGCTACATTTTGTTCTTTGCAAGATGTTACTTTCCTCATTAGACACATGCTGACACTTCTGCATTGATCTGAGCGCACACAGGATATGTTTATAATAATGCTATGAGGAGTTATTGTGAGAATGACAGTGAAAGTGATGTGCACTGGGTGATCAGTGCACCTTTCTTAAGTGCCTGGTGTTCCCTTTAAGCACTATGCACTGATATTTTTTTTAAGCTTTGTCTTACGTTGAATGAATGTATTTATGCCCATTGTTGTATTTTAGGGTGCTGACGAATACATGGGTCGCTGCATTTGTAAGCCCAGCCTGGAACGAGCACCCCGACTCTCGTGGCACTCTGTGATGAAGGGAAACAAACGTGCTGGAGAACTCCTGGCAGCCTTTGAGCTCATTCAGAGAGAGAAGGTCAGTAGAAATGCAGAATGTATTGCATCATGGATTACTTGATCAGTGTGACTGTAGTGTTCTAAAAGGACCAGTATGGTGGTAGCAGGTATTGGTCATTTACCTAACCAGTGTTGTTATGCTCTCAATTGTGTTTTGGGACAGGCTTTATAGCACCAAAGAGCATATGTGTTCCCATTTTAAACTTAAATGTTGACAGATAAAATATTTTAAATGAATACGTTTTATTTCTGTGTACCATGGAACTAGAAAAAGACATGTTTAACAGAAGATTTCTTTTTACAAACAAGTTGATTAAGTGGGTGGGTGAGGACACCCTACCTGGGATATAATGGATTACTTATTTTCAGAAATAGATCAAGGCTACATCCTTTTGGCATTCAGGAGTTTGGACCTGATATGGCTCTCAATAGGTCACTGCTGAGCAGTAATAGATTTCCACCAAGATGCACCTCCTGCAAAAGCCACAGTTTTATAGAGACATTTCACCAATCCCAGGAGGACCCATTTCACATAGTAAACCCTACAGCTGGACCTGGAATAAAAAACAACAGCTCTATCAAAATCTGCTTTTTTGCATACCCAGGTGTTTCTTCATTTTATAGAGGTACATCTCTGGCATATTTTGACCTCTGGCAGTGGGAGGCTGCTAAAATCTTCCACCTGCAGGAGCTCTACCACCAGAGCAATTCTTAGTGATTGGCATATTTGGTTTTTATATAATTTCACAATAAAGATTATGCAGAAACAGAGCAAATGGCATAAAGGTCAAATACCCAATGTGGGACACAGTGTGTGCGGATGCCACCCACGTGCAATTGCAAACAAGGTAAAAGCTAAGTACCCAATGTGGGACAAGCAGTGTCCATATGGACCCCACAGAAGCAATTCAAACATCGTAAAAGGGTGGCAGGCAGCCCATGACACTACAGCCAAAGCTTCAGTGTAAACGCCTCAAGTGGACCGGGTTTGACATGTTTAGGCCTTCATGCGACATTGAGTCAAGCCACTGTACCATGTGCCTATAAAGCCACAAGGTCTAGTTGCATAATGGTCAGCAGTGAAACATGATTGTCATTCTAACTTGCATGGTTTAGTAGTAATGAGGACAGCAGGTGTTTTTAGGTCTCGTCTGAGCCAGCGCATGCGCTGCTCTGCGAGACATTTAGTAAGTGTGCTTTTCAAAGTGCTGACAGAGGCTTTTGCTGGCCTCCAGCTTGCGTTCACGAGCGCGTGCACGCGCGCAGCCGCCATGTAGCTTTCATGGCTCATTAAGCCATTCTGTCCCAAGCGCCTCGCTCTGCCCCTCCCCCACCACAGAGCGCGTCCCTGCCATCACGTTCGCTTTCACGGCCGCGCGGCCGCGTTACTTTCACGGCCGCGCGGCCAATGCTTGTTTTCCCTTGTAGTATATTTTTTTCCGTTTGGCATGCTTATTTGTTTAGGCATCATTTTATTTTGTTTACGAACAGCACGTGCTGTACTTACGAGAACATTTTTTTCTACATCATATTTTTTTTTTTTGTCTCGGCATTCGGCATTTGTCAGTGTGTTTTGTTTACGATCAGCATGAATCTGCATTTCACTTTTCTTTCCGATCGGCATGTTTTCTCAATTTTGACCCACGCAGACATTTTTGCACCCACCAGTGCCCCTATTTCTCTCTCTAGGTCAGGGGATTAGTCATGTGCTGAACAAAGGAATCAAATCACCTCAGCTGTTCTAGCGCAACCCGTAAACCTGCGACCAAACTGACTGTGTGCGTGCACTCCATCATTATGTGCGAACGTTATTTCTTATGCTGTTTTTCACGGACAGAGACAAAGTGCTGCCATATAAACGTGCACACATTATCCCCCAAAGGATTTCTTTGTTATTAAAACATGAACATTTCTTTTGTTCAAGCACCAGAATTCTGCTTTCTGTCCACTTTAAAAAAACTGTAATGTGGTGCTAGTACAAAATACATTTATTTGTCAAACAGATTAAAAGAAAGGGGGTCATGTTGCTCTACAATATGTTTCCTTTTCATATTTTGATAACAAAGAAAGCCTGTGTGGGCAAATGTATGCACGTTTATATGACAGAACTTTGTCTCTCTTTGTGAAACACAACATGAGAAATAACCTTCTCACATAATTACAGAGGGCACGCATGCAATCTGTTTAGTCGCAGTTTACGGGTTGAGCTAGAACAGCTGGGGCGATTCACTAATCCCATAACCTACTGCATTTCTGGAAGAAATCATAGTTCAACATGCAGGTTACAATCTTTGTAAAGTGTCTCAGTGGGTTTTGCTCCATCTGCAAACAGCTGCTTCTGACCTAGAAGGCTCAAGTGGCGAGAGGCTATGGAGTAACTTCCAGAGCTACCGACTTTGAAGCTTGGGAACTGTGTTTGAGTCTCAGCGTCGGCTCAACATCCTGTGATTCTGGGCAAATACCTTAATCTCCCTGTGCCTACAAAAAAACATTCATGTTTAATGTAACTGGTGCTCAAGTAAAGCGTTCCAATACCTTTGGGCCGAATTCGCGCTATATAAAACTGCAAAAAAAGTTACAGTCCATACAGGTTTTAATTCAGACTGTCATTATTCTAAGGTTGATGAAATTGGTTCTATTGTGCAGTAGTAAACCATTATTATTGAGTGCCCAAAACCGATGCCTTTAATAATTATGTGGTAGATAAATGTTGTGTATGTTTACTTGCCCCCCTACATTGGCTGTGTTCGGACACAAGCAGGGACACCCAGCTACATTCAGAAAATACTTCTTGTGTGGAGTAGTAACTTCGCAGATGGATAGGATGCAATTTTGCCCCCCTATAGCCAAAAATTCCTCTCATCATGGACCAGGCGTATTTTATTTTTGTACGAGGTGTGTCCTGTCTGTGAGCAAGTGCATGGGAGACCAGACTCAGCAGCCCACAGAATTCTTTTTGGTTTTTTCTCTGTTCTTCTCTTTCATGGTCTTTTCATGTCTTTTTCTTAAAATTCCTCTCAAGCCATTTTACACAGCACCGGGGGTGCAGTACAACATCTCTAAAATCTATTGGCAAAGCCAATAAATCCCAAAGGCGAGACCTATTGGCTTTGCCAATGCTTGTTACTACATATGCCTTTGACAGCTTAAAATGAACAAAACTGCAAGGGCTTCTGTTTACTTCAGGCTACACCACTTAGAAATTGAATTCTTGAGGAATATTACTAATTTGAGAACTTCATTGGCAACGTTAGATTTTTAGTACAAATGTCACAAAAATGCCTTCTAGAAATGATGTTAAAGATTGCCTTTTACAGACTGGTGCTAAAACTCGTTAGCCCTGGTGGATGTCACCTGCAGTGACTTTAGTTAGAGCCCTGGGAGCAGATGTGAACTTCCTACAGGGTTAGTGCCCTCCCTAAAGACAAAGGGACCTTTTCCTGTCTGACTCCTCTGCTGAACTGACTGAAAGAATCCGCCCCACTGCTTAGCCAGAAGTTGTGAAGGACAGAGCTATAGTATGACAACAGTACCATACAAAAAACCCTCAGGCCTCCTGCCATTCCCACTCACAAGCCAACAGAAGGACACAGCAGGGAAGGGACTTTAAAGACAATATGCGTATCTCAGGTACCTCACTCCATGGGACGGACAACAGATAAGCGAGCAGGATGGTGGTCTTTTGCGCAATGGTTGTCCCTGGTTAGCATGGACGGACTCAGATGCAGGCAATGAGAGCCCAAGCAAGCAAACTGTCCAGTGCCTCCCTTCCATTATCTTGGAAAACTTAGTATTGATATAACCTGGAATAGTTTCTGCCAAAAAATGCAGATTGTGATGCAAAAGATAAGTGGCAATTGGTGCAGGACAGCAGAAACAGGTATCAGGCCTAAATCTTTGAACCTTGCAATGCTCAAGCATTACAACTTCTAACAAACGGATACTTAGTTCCACCGATAGACACAAGTGCAGTAAAATGTGGCCAAGTGTTCTCCATAACTATGAAACCTCTGCGACCACGGATTTCATGTTTCTTCCACGGAGAGCTTTTGGAACCAAACGTCAAGGTTTTAGCTGGAAGGCTAAATAGGCATCCTCAGCCTTGTGGAGCCCAACCTGGCCACAAAGTCTTGCCCTGCCAGAGGATTTTGACTTCCATAATAAAGACTAACCGGTCAGCCTGAAAAGGTGTCTAGGATCCAGTCACCAGTGCCCCATATGATAACATTGACTTTTGGTACCCACTGTTTTGTATTGACACCCTTTACTGTTTATCTACAAATCAATATGTCCAAATCCTCTTAACTATTTCTTTGTCATTTCAGTGCCATTTTAATCAATTGAGTTAGTCTTTATTAAATTAGTTTGGAATTTTATCTGATTTATTACATAACTTCAATGTTGTTTTGGGGCTGTTTAATAAAGCCCATGCCATTTCTCAGACAGAAACTTGCTCCAATCTACCGAGGATAAGTCCAGGATTCTTCACAGAAACCTGCTTTGACTTTTAGGTGCAAGAATGTCTAACTATGTGGGAGCTCAGACAAGCCTGTCTCCCCCCTACTTGTCGATTCACTTTCCTGGAAAAAGCTGATTGGAGGGAACAGACCTGTATCTTACTTAGCTTCATAGGTCTGTGAATGCATAAGAAGGACTTAATAGGTTCTATGGAGAGGGATTCAGAACCAAGACCGAACCCTCCACTCCAGCGCTTTAAGTATCTGCAAACCCCTCGCACAGAAGAATAGTGCGTGCCTTGGGCAGCAAACATCTAAGAACCTTTCCACCATCCTGCAAATGGGATGGAAAGTTTAAAACATACATTAAAGAGATTTCTGGGCAACACTGAAATCAGGTTGTAAAAGGGCAATAAAAAGGAACCATTTTCTGGCTTCCAGTTTACAAAAAGAAGGCACACCGCACTCTTAGTTGTCAGGACGCCCTATTTCCTGAGTGACATGTTTAGCCAGATGAGCCAGCCACACTCTGCATGATGCTTCAAGTCTATATTCTTCATGGTCACACCAAACCTGTAAGTCCTAGAATACAAAGGACTCTTTCCCAAAAAGCCAGCACTGGTTGAAAGTGTCTTCCGATGGCAGGAATGCACACCTCAGTTTGTGTGAGAATAGGCAAAGTGTAGAAATGGAACCAAATCCCTTCAAAACAGTTTCGTTTGAAGTACATTTTCATGTATATTGGTAATACATATGCACAGAGATTTTTAAATGGGGGCTTCGGTTCTTTGATGGCCCTCATTATTGATCCAGAAAGCACATTTAGCTTCAGAGGGCAAGATTGCTCAGCAAGTTAAGCACCCTGGTGTTTCCTACAAATTACGCATTCAAACCTTGGCTAGGCAAAGTCAGCCTTTCATCCTTCAGTGGTTGATAAATGGAGCAGCATTAAATTGTATCATGGTAAGACCTGTTCTTTATAATGCTTAGAAACAATAGAATCTGCAGATTGAAGTGCTACATTAATTTGTTTTATTATTCTCATAGACATGTTCAGGTGGCCATCTCAGAGGTATTAATTTGACATAAGCAAATAGAAATCTATGAGTAAGAGATATTCACCTATGTGTGTTTCCACTGTCCTTTTACATTTGAAAGTTTGGAGTTCTGAGCTCTGCTGTGGGCACAGGAGAGGTTGCATTAGTGTAGTAGGCCGTTCCTAAACATTAATTCCTACTTCTTTGAATTGCTACCACAAGGACACAGAATATCCCCTTGTTGCATATGACTCTTATGAATAAATGATCCCCAAAGTTACGTCACTGTCAGACAGCTCAGACTCTGTGCTGAATTCCGACATCTGGGTTGATGGATAAAAATGAATCAATAATAAAAACAAAAATCGATATATTAAAGCAAATTAATGTAACTTCATTTTTTTATTCCGATCTAGGGTTTATTTGCAATCAAAAATGACATTGTAGATGTAATGTTTAATCATAGGCCAGTTACCTATGATAATCGAAAAAGAGGGGGTAAGCAAAGATTATGAGGGGGAGTGCCCCAGTTCCCCAGGGAATCAACAGTACATACCAAAAGGGACGGTCTACATACATTTACCGCTCCTCAGGATAACAATGCATGTAAATTAGCACATTTTAAATGGGCCTCCTTTAAAATAACGTCACTGAGGTCCGCATAGGTTGAGACCAAATTAATTATTGCTAAATACGCTGAATAAATATTGATGTGTTCCTATGCATTCTCATGCCTAATTCTATAAACGTATATGATTTGTAGTCGATAAAAGACACAGTGGCAGTGGAGCAATTGAGGATGAATGAGCATGTTTTTAGGGTGTTGTTTTCTTACAAAATAAATTGTAAAGAAGGTGGGTAAAAAGCTGTAGCCTACGTAAAGGCACATTTATCTTAAAAATGTAGACCGGAATTTAAAATATCTCATTAACATAATTTTGAATGTGGTTTAAGACTTCTAGTGTTGCTGGTTTATGATTAGGGCTCCCGGTTTTATGGTATTTATTTTTTTGACATTTCCGTCTGTATTTATCCATATTTATTTTTTGTCAACTTTATCTGTATCTATCCATATTTAATATGGGTTTTGTGAAAAAAAAGCTGAAACTGGTATATTTCCACATTTATTTAACCAATAAATATGCAGTCATGTTTGAATGCCTGCCAGGTTTCAGTGATATGAACACCCTCAGAAGATAAATCAATACACTTGTATGAAAATATGAACATTTCAGACTCAGCCTTGTGCATATCTACTGCTGTTTAAACCTCTTTACTAAAACTTTCTTTTTTAACCCCCTTACCTATCAATCCACATAGTTATTGGCCTGACAGTCATGCCAAAGTGTATTTAGAATCACTCAAAAAGCACCCCATTTCCGTTTTTATCCACATTTAAAAATAAATACAGACAAGAAAATAAATGGTTTTCTGTCTGTATTTATCTGTAAAAATCAGTAAAAACGGAAAACAGGGAGCCTTATTTATGATGGATCAGTCAATCAATCAGCATTTGTAAAGCGCAACTCTGTCACCCCAGGGGTCTCTGGGTGCTGAGTCTCCATCGAAGAGCCAGGTCTTGAGTCTCTTTCTGAAGCCTGTCAGCGAGAGGGCCGTACAGAGCTAGAGGGAGAGGTCATTCCAGGTCTTGGCTGCAATGTATGAGAAGGAGCGGCCGCCGCTGCGGATGCGAGGTTGTGTGTGATGACGAGTGAAGAGTAGCATAGGTGTCAAGCGGGTTGGTGGACCTTCAGTCGATGGTTGAGGTAGGCAGGTCCTAGGTCATGGAGGGCTCATTAGGCATGCGTGAGGATCTTGAACTGGCATCTTTTCTGGATGGGGAGCTAGTGGAGGTCTCTCAGGTGGGGGGCGATATGGGTTCATTTGGGGAGGTCCAGGATGAGTCTTGCTGCAGCATTCTCTATGGTCTGGAGTCTTCTGAGGAGGTGGATGGAGATGCCGGCGTAGAGGGTGTTACCGTAGTTGAGGCGGCTGGTAATGAGGAGCTGAGTGACGGTCTTTCTGGTGTTGGTTGGGATCCATCTGAAGATTCTGCAGAGCATGTAAAGTGTGTGGAAGTAGGAGGAGGCGACTGTGTTAACTTCTTGTTTCATGGTTAGTTGGCTGTCGAGGATGATGCCAAGGTTGCGTGTGTGGTCCATCGGTGGTCCATCGGTGCAGGCCAAAAGTTGTGGTCCCATGTGGAGGGGTTCATCCCAAAGATCAGTACTTCAGTTATGTCGGAGTTGAGTTGGAGGCATTTGTCTCTCATCTATTTGGCTACGTTGGTCATGCACTGCAGAGTTGATTTTGGCATTGGTGGGGTCCTTGAGGAGTGAAAGGATCAGTTAAGTGTCGTCTGCGTAGGAGATTATGTTGAGTCTATGGGATCTGACGACCTCTGCGAGGGGGGTCATGTAAATGTTGAATAGGGTGGGGCTGAGGGATAATCCTTGTGGTACGCCGCATATGATGTCTTTCGGTGCAGAGGTGAATGGAGGCAGTCAGATGCTCTGTGTGCATCCTGTAAGGAAGGAGGCGATCCACTTGAGGGCGTCTTGCCTTATGCCTGTGTTGTGGAGTCTGTTGATGAGGGTGTTGTGGGAGACTGCGTCGAACACCTCTGAGAGGTCGAGGAGGATCAGGGCCAGTGATCAGGGCCACTGTGGAGTGTTTCTCCACAGTCGAACAGTGTTCTAATGTTGTCTGTGGCAGCAATCAGCACAGTCTCAGTGCTGTAGTTGGCTTGAAGTCCTGATTGAGAGGCGTCCAGTAGGTGGTTTTGTTCCAGGAATTTGGTGAGCTGCTTATTAATGGCTTTCTCAAGAACTTTGCCCAGGAAGGGGAGCAGGAAGATCAGACAATCATTTTTGAGAATGTTGGGGTCAGCGGAGGCTTTCTTCAGGAGGGGTCTGATGTCTGCGTGTTTCCATCTGTCCGGGAAGATTTCTGTGGAGATGGAGGTGTTGAGGATGCTGATTGAGTTCTGTGCTGATTGGGTTCATTGCAAGGTTGTAGAGGTAGTGTGGGCAGGGGTCAGTGGGCGCCCTGGAGTGGATGGAAGACATGATGGCTGGAGGGGTCAATCAATCATCAGGCGTTTGTTGAGCGCGACTACTCACCCGTAAGGGTCTCAAGGTCAGGGTGGTGAGTAGTGACCAGGTGGTGACGGTTTGGCTGGTGTTCGCTGGTTGGTTAAGCTCGGCAGGGTTGATGGTGAGGGGCTGGATGTTGAAATTGCACAGACTGTGCAAGTAGTCTGAGAGAGTGTTGCAGAGGTCTTGGGAGGGGTGGATGGTGTTCTCTATGGCTTTTGGGTTGGAGAATTCTTTGACTATTTTGAAGAGTTCCATTCTGTGGTTGGCAGTGGAGTTAATGCAGGTGGTGATGGCTGGTTTCATGGCTTCTTTGATGTGCCGGTGAAAGTTGCTGAGGGCTGTTTTGTGAGCTGCTCTGTCGGCGGGGTTCTTGGTGGTGCACCATCGTTTCTCCAGTTGGTGGCAGTTGCACTTGGTGGTCCTGAGTTCTCTGGTGTACCTGCTGCCATGTTTGGGGCTCTTGTTGGTTTTTGTAGGTTTCAGCAGGGCGACTCTGTCGGCGCAGTCAGTGAACCAGGCGGAGAAGTTCTGGACAGCCTGGTTGTGGTCTGTTAAGGCCTCAGGTTGGGAGGTGGTGAGGGTCTGTGACCACTGAGTTTCAGTGACCTTGCTCCAGCTGCGGTGAGAGGAGATCTGCTACCTGGTGATGGTGTGCTGGGTGTCGGTGATGGTGAAGTGTACGATGGTGTGGTTAGTCCGGTCAGTTCTGTGGTGTGGCTGAATTTGATTCTGTCACTGGAGGTGAAGATGCGGTTGAGTGTGTGTCCAGCTTTGTGCTTGGGTTCCGTGACCAGTTGGGCAGGGCCGATGTTGTTCAGGTTCCCCAGGAGGGCGATGGAGTTGGCATCATTGGGATCATCGATGTGGAAGTTGAGGTCACCGAATAGGACGTAGTGGTGTGAGTCAATTGCTAAGGATGCGATGAGGTTGGGATGGCGTCGCAGAATGTTGCTCTGGTTCCAGAGGGTCTGTAGGTGAGGGTGCCTCTTATCATAGTCTTCACATCAGTTTGTAGTAGGAAGTTGAGGTGTTCCATGAGAGGTGTGGGGTTGTCATTGGTGATGGTGCATCTAATGGTTTCCTTGAAGATGATGGCGAAGCCTCCGCCTTGTTTGTTGTTGCGGTCACGGAATATCATCTTGTAGCCTTCGGGAGTGGCAGTGGTGATGTCGGGGTTGAGCCATGTTTCGGTGATGAAGGCAATATCCATGGAGAGGGTGGTGATGGTGTCCCAGATTTCCGTGGCGTGTTTGCAGAGTGAGTGGGCATCAAGCAGGCTACAATGGAGTGGTCATGGGGTGGTCTTGGTCTTGCGGGCAGGAGGGGTGCGGGATCTTTCTTAGGTTGTGTCACAGGAGAAGTGGCAGTGTCGACAGGTGAATGTTCCTTTGGTGGATCGTGGGGAGGAGGAGACACAGCTGTTTCGACGTCTGGGGTCCAGGAGTTCCCTAGTAGTGTACCATTGGGTGGCGGGTGGGCGAGGGGTCCCGATGCTGGACGTTGGACAACCGGTGGTGCGTTGGTGGCGCGCCCGCTGCGCATGTCTGTTGCGTGGTCATGCTTCAGCCTCCATTAGTGGTCCTGGTAGTGGTCCTAGAGCAGGCAGAGAAGGGGCAGTGGGCAGCACAGGGCCAGGCACAGCAGGCAGCGCAGGGACAGCAGGCAGTGCAGAGACAGTAGGCAGCGCAGGGACAGCAGGCAGCGCAGAGACAGGGACAGCAAGCAGCACAGGGAGAGCAGGCAGTGCAGGGAACGGGACAGCAGGCAGCACAGTGTCGAGGTGGGCAGACAGCATAGGGCCAGGGATAGCAGGCAGCGCAGGGATAGGTACAGCTAGCAGCACAGGGACAGCAGGCAACAAAGGGACAGTAGGCAGCTCAGGGCCAAGGACAGCAGGCAGCATAGGGACAGCAGGCAGCATAGGGACAACAGGCAACTCAGCGTCAGAAGGCAGCACAGGGCTAGTGACAGCAGACAGTGCAGGTACAGGGACAGGAGGTAGTGCAGGGACAGGGACAGCAGGTAGCCTAGGGTCAGGGACAGCAGGTAGTGCAGGGCCAGCAGGCAGCATTGGGCCAGCAGGCAGCATTGGACCAGCAGGCAGCAGAGGGTAGCAGGCAGCGCAGGGACAGCAGGCAGAGCAGGGCCAGCAGGCAATGCAGGGCCAGCAGGCAACGCAGGGACAGCAAGCAGTGCAGGGACAGGGGGTTACAGTTCCTTAACTAGGGGTGAGGTGAAAGAGGGGTGGTCCAGCCCAGCCTCCTTCGGGCTCTGACAGGCGCAGATGGGCCCGCCCTTGTCCCGGGCTTTGCCCATGCACCGCTAACTGCAGTTTCCTCACCTTTAGAATATTTCCCAGGTGCCAGACTGGATCCAGAAACAGTTGATAGCAGTGCTTCCACAACTCTGGGTACTACTAAAGGTTGTTTATCAGCTCCTTTTGCGTTTTCTGGACCAACCAGCCATTTTTTCAAATCACCTGTTGTGATGCGGTTTATTAAAGGTTTGACACACGTTTCCTCCCAAGCCATGTGTGATGCTATAGTGGGGCCTTAATATGGTCTTGACATTTCTCATGTGTGCACCCTTTGAGCTGATGTGTAGCTGCTTTTTGCATTACTGACTGTAAAGACTGTTTTCCTCATTGCGATGACTCAGCTCATTGTGTGAGTGAACGTCAGGCACTGTCGGGTCAACCTCCCTACACCACCTTTATTCCGGACAAACTGGTGCTTAGGACATGGACAGCCTTCTAGCCAAAAGTCATGACTCCTTTCCACGTTGGGCAATCCTTCACTCCCCCAGCATTCTTTGCTCTACCTCAGCCCTCAAAAGAGGATGAGAGGCTCTATCGGTTGGACCCCAAAAGAGCCTTGAGCAATCATACCAAGGACCATCAGGTGGACGATCAGCATTTTATGAGATGGAACAGGGTGAAGAAAGGGAAGGCAGAGCAGAAGAGGGCTTTATTGAGGTGGATATTCGTCTGCATTAAGATCTGCTATGCACTGCCCAAAAAGAAGCCTCCGGAAGGTCTGCGAGCCCATTCCACCAGGGTTAAGGCTGCTGCCCCTGCATTGGCACATGGGGTTCCTGTCCACGACATCTGCCGGACTGTGACATGGGCATCAGTGCACATGTTCACAAAGCACTAATGCCTTGACAAACAGGGCCACTCAGAGGGACATTTAGCTCGTTTGGTCCTTCAAGACTTTAAGGTGTGAACCCACTCCAGAGACCATCCATCTGTGTAATGTACTGCTTTGGTATCTATTCTAAAGTTGAGGAAACTGCAGTTAGAAGTGTGCATCAGAAGAGGAAGTAACTTAACCTTGGTAACGCTCTTTCTGGTGGATACGCTATCTAACCCCAGATTTCTCACGGCCCTCCCATCTCCCCATTCTGTGGAGTGGACTCATTTCACCATCTTAAAAGGTCCTCTGCATACTAGTACCAACAATTGCTTTATGCTTCACTCTGAGGGTGCAGAAAGAGTCATGCAAGAAACTGATATCAGAGCGAAGGGGGGTTCTTATATGCAACTCTCCTTTGTCACTTTTGTAGAGGTACGAAACCAGAGTGGAGCCACTTGTTGCCCCCTAGCAACACAAGTGAGCATTGTTATGAAATGTTTCTGGAGCCAATTCTGGTGCCTAGAGAATATTCTAAAGGTGAGGAGTCTGCGGTTAGATAGAGTATCCACCCGATACAGTTTTACCAAAGGCAAGTAGCCTGTTAATTTGGTGGAGAGGAAATGTGAATAATTCAGATAATCCTCAAATAGAGACTTTGAGAGTAGTGATAGAAAAGGAATGTTTGCAGATGTTTAGCTAGTGGAAGATAACAGTGATGGAACCTTTTGGATAAGTAACAAGAGTGAGTGAATGGGGACATTTTCAGAGACACACAACGCAGAGACAGGACAGTGAGAGTTTGCAGCATGGGATATTTGAAAAGGCACAAAAAGAAAGAGTTGGAGTATTTGGAGAGTTATATATTGAGGAGGAGACAAGGAAATGTGCCATTTGGAGAGATGGTCTAGATGTGGAAGACATGCTAAAAGGAGGAAGGACTCCTAGACAAGTAAGGTGGTCCAGTAGATGGATGTAATGAGGCTAACAGATAGAGGGTGAAATGCAGATTTTAAACTTCAGATATATTTGAGAAGGTATGTGAACCATGAAAACAATATTGGTAAGTGGGGTAGGTGAGAAATGAGGTTATACAAGGAGAAATTACAGAAATGGGTGATGTACCATTTCTAGAAAAGCATATGGTCCTGATTAGGAATTCGTCCTAGGGTAATAAGAGGTGCCACTGGCTAGGTCCATGCCCTAGTCGTTTATTTAACATTGTTTTCCAGCCAGGAGTAGGAGGACAGACGCGCATGCAAATAAAACTTCCATAAGGAGTTCTCTGTGGCTTTCTGCACTTCCCATCAGACTGAGTGTGGGTCCTAGGTACTTCACACCCACTCTCAGTTAATCGTGGTCCAGGAAGAACCTTTTACTGCACCCACGATGAGGTTTAATCATTTTAAATTCAACGCCTGACACTGCTGTGCCAATAGATACAAGAAAAATACTGTCTAGAGATAACTTGGTGTTTCATGAGACAGAAATACTCCATTACATGTGCACATGTAATAAGAGAGAAAGTAGCAAGAGCTCTGCTGTAGGTTAGCAGATTCCATTCCTTCAGACTGAAATAGGGTGCCCAGTGCACAGTGCTATGTGCCAGTTGGCGAAAGTACTTATTGGTGTTGGCCGGCTTGACTAGCTGTACGGTTGCTTGGCAAATAGGTCTCAGGGAGCAAAGAAACTGAAAATGTTCAAGGGGTGAGAAGTGAGTGTTAACAATGGTGGAACAAAGGAGGTGGGAGTAAAAAATGCAAAGAATTTCACGAAAAGCAAATGATTCTACAATTCAGAAGTCTTCAACCTTCTTTGGCTATGTTGTTACAACTGTGTATTGTGTCCCATGCTGCTGTAAAGTCACCCCAAAGTGCCTCTGGGTTCTGCAAAACATACAGATGTATTTTTCTTTAGACATGCGGGCAGATGAATGCTGGTAGACGAGCATATTGAAAGTATACAATTTGCTAGGAATGGCTGGCAAAATTGTTAAGTTTTTAATTACTTGAAAATTGAAGAATTGGTTGTGTTGTTTACCAGTAAAAAGGACAATAATGACCATATCACAAGCACATCTAAGAGGTCTACTTCTGCTGCAAAATGTGTCTAGGTTTGGTTGACAAACAGTTGGAACTGTTTGAATTTTAAACATTTTAATGAGTGAGAAAAAGATCAACTAGATATTTCCGAGATGAAGATGTAGGGCCTGAATATGTGTTTCGTTGGCAGACGTTCAAGTCACCAAAGTGTTATGTTATGTGTATTTGTAAAGCGCACTATCACCGCTAGGGTATTCTGGTGCTGGCTGAGGATTGTATGTCAGAATATCAATTAAAAAAAATCAGATTGTCCATAGCAAAAATATCGTCTGAAATAAATATTGTGTTCTAAATATTGTTTGCAAAAATATCGCCCCATTGGGTGTAGATTGTCAATCATTAACCGAGGCAATATTTTTGTAAATGATGTTTACGACACATTATTTTTGTCAGACGATATTTAAGCTACAATATTCTGGTATTCATGATCTGATCTCTGCCACATTGGTCAAGGAAGGTCTGCCAAAACGTTTAGATTACCGCCATGACCATGGGATTCCGCTCCCAGTAGCTTCTGTCACCAAGGCAAAAGCTTCCTCAGGGGTCAACGGCTATAGGAATTTCACCATGCCCATGCGGCATGATGGAACTGTTATCACCATGTGTGGCTACTGAAAATGTATCTATATTGCACGTGTCTTTGACATACTGGAATTAGACGTTCAGTGAAAGCTGTTCTTTTATGGAGTGGGTGTGGCGGAAAAAGGTGGTTGATGAGCCAGACTAAATCATCAGTCCTCATTCGTTTTCAGTGACGTCCACACCACCCAAATTAAGCTCCCAATGGTGGACCTGATAAAGGCTTCACCATCTGGTTGGTCACGTTCCATTGCCTAATTAATAAGAGGGGGAACATTCTGCTGTTTTCAGAAGAAGTCTCTTTGGAGGAGTAGTGTTGGGATGAAAGTCTTGGCAAGGCTTGGAAAAGCTCTTCTCACCTGCCCTGCTATTTTTTTTCTGGCCTGCTTCTGTTTTTGATTTGTGAACTCAACAATCTGCTAGTCCTTCAGTGCTCCCCATTTTTGCTGTGCCATTTCTCAGCAGATCTACATTATGTTGACAGACCTCATCCGAAAGTGAACTGCCAGTGAGGCGTGCCCACCCTCTGAGTGAGGGTGCCCCACTCCAGGCTACAAGGTGACTGGCGGTGAGAGTAGTGGAATTGTTCTTGGATATACTAATGTCATTTCAGTCGGTCTAAGCTAGTGCTAGATTGGATAGATCCAATTTGTCCAAAATATGACAGAAAGGATGGTTCCAAAAATAAACAAAATGAAAAGCATCACTGATGAGTTATTCGTGCTTCACTGGTGATCAGGACCCAAATGAATCTCCTTTATAATGCCTTGATAGTGTTCAAATCGCTTAAACGGTCCCTGCACGTGTTAAAACATTCTCACAGCAACAAACCTCCCAAATAATCCTTTAGTCCAATGCTTTTGAGGGTTCCAAGAAGCTAGTGTCTATAATCCCAAGTGGGATTATAGATTTTTCCTTCTAAATCCTCAGATTGGGACCTTGTTACCACAAGATACCAAACAACTGGCAACTTTGTTAGGGTTTAGGAAAGAGGTAAACACATGCTTATTCAATATCTAGCCTGCTCTGTATGACTATTTGATGATGAGCACAGCATCAGATACAATATATTACTATGTAGTAGTCTAGTGACAATAGAAATTGAGTTTGTGAAGTCTACTTAGTAATGACAATAATGATTTGACCTAAAATCATCAACCCCTTGACCAAGCTCCTCTTTCCAGCTATTGACCTTTGCCCCCACACATCCTTGCTCATAGCTCCCACCCTGTTTATCCACTGGACTTTCTTCTGTGAACTTTCCCTCGTCATTTGAGACCTAGCTATTTGACTAAGGCCCGATGGAGCTACCTTGTTTAGCTATAGGGGAGACGGGCTGTGGATTCCCTCCTCAGACGTCACCTACCCAGTCGGTCTTTGGGCAGACTTCCTTTCGTCTCTCCTGCCGTCTTTTCCCTCATCCTCTCCCTTCACACTTCCCCCCCAAAGACCTACCCAGCCGGTCAGTGGGCAAACTTTTCTGCGTCTCTCTGGACCTTTATTTCCCTCCTCCCCCTTCACCCTACCCCCTACCCCTCTCCGCTCTACTCTTTCTCCTCTTTCTAGCTACTGACCCTTGCCCTCACCCGTCCTTGCTCATAGACCCCACCCTGCCTTATCCACTTGACTTTCTTTTGTGAACCTTCCCTCGTCAGCTGAGACCTAGCTATTTTAACTGATGCCCGATGGAGCTACCTTGTTTAGCTATAGGGGAGACGGGTTGTGGATTCCCTCCTCGGTCGTCACCTACCCAGTCGGTCTTTGGGCAGACTTCCTCTCGTCTCTCCTGCCATCTTTTCACCCATCCTCCCCCTTCACATTTCCCCCCTCCCCCTCTCTGCTCTATCTGTCTCACCTTTCCTTCCTCTTTCAATATGTTGCTTATTTTTTGATGTAAAGTGTAATTTGTTTATCGTGTCCTGTAACATTGTGTAACCCAATGTAAAGCGCTCTGATACCTCCGGGTCTAGCGAGCGCTATATAAAACTCTCAAAATAAAATAAAAATAAAAATAAACCCCATGGTGTGACTGTCAAGTCAACCATAATTGTTGTCTGTTGCTCAATCATTTTTGCCCTGTAAACAAGTGATTGGTGGTGTCCATGTTGACCCAGTGTACATAACTGTACAAGATAGTGGTTGTCTTGTATCCTGCCTTTAACTTACTGAGTGCAGGGACATTGCCATAATTTCCTCTGTGTTTAGTGTAGGTTTCCCTGCTGCAGTGAGACATACCCCTCCTCCTCTTTCCATGTTGCTAGCTGTTGTCTACAGTTCCACATCTAAACCTTTGCCACTCCAAACTGGTTTGACATAGGAGTTTCTGCTCCCATGAGATCAATATATAACAGTAGGAAGACTTGGAGGAGATCCTTCACATTAGTATTGAGCAGATACACTTACAAAAGTTAAACCTTTGCTGATTCCTGTCAGGTATCGAGTGAGAAACATGCTTTTGACTTACAGAAGCAAGTTAAAATGAATTCTTGAAGAGCTTTGTTCCAATGATGTAATTGTGCCCTTTGAATCTTCTCCTTGGGTTGCTACAGTAATGATTTTCCTCTTGAGTTCTGGAGGCTTGGGACTATGCATAGACCTTCGTAGCTTGACCAGTGCAATTTGGATTGCTCGCCATCCCCTTCCAAACAGGCATGAGATGGTTTCTACTCTGGCAGGTGCAGCTGTGTTTTCAACACTATTCCTTGACTTTGTATATTACCAGGTGTCTTGGAAATAGGGTCCAGGCATTTGACAACAAACGTGACACCGGAAGGCATGTATAAATATAAATGGTTGCCTTTTGGTCTTGCAAGTGTAGTTTCTACTTTCCCACAAAATATTATGAAAGAAACTCTGGAGGGAGTGGAAGGAGAAGGCGGCTTCCAGGACAACATTCTTGCTTTGGGCATAGCATAGAACAGTTTGATTCCAGACTGAAAAGGGATGTCCAAGCTTTGTCAGACAAAGGCTTAACCTCAAAACCTGTTGATTTAGGTCATACTATTTTTAAAGATGAGACTAAACCCAAACACTGCCACAGCAGAGCAATTCTAGATACCACAAGCTTACAATCAAGGATCAACTGATGTCTTTCCTAAGACCTAAAGATTTTAATGTAAAGTTTGAGGAACACTATTCTGCAGAGGTAGAACCCTTAAGATCTTTACTTAAGAAGAGTTTGTCTGGTGGGAGAACAGAAGGAAGCTTTTGTGTCAATGAAGGACAATATTGTTTGTACTCCCCAACTGAAACCATTTGTTGTGGGAAAACAGCCCGTTGCTGCAGTGCATGTTAGAGGGAGTGGTCTGTGAGCTATTGTGCAGCAGCATCATAATCAAAGTGAACGGATTGTTGTTTATGGTTTTAATGCACTGTGTGAATTTTGAGAGAAGTCAATCACTCATTTCTTGCACGTTGGCTGTGGAACATTTCCCTATGTTTCTGGGAGGCACCAGATTTATCCTTAGGATGGATAACTAACCATTTGTAAGGTTCTTGTACCAGGAGGTGGGAGAATTGGCCAGATTACCAGTGAAATTTCAGGCCGATCAAAACCTGATAAACCACCTGAAAGATGTGACTCTTATCGCCCGCTGTCTTGAATAATAAAGATGTTAAATTTCTTGCAAAGATTCTGGCGGCCCGCCTCCAACCCATGCTGCCTTCGCTGGCACTACTAGATCAATCAGGCTTTATCCCCTCCCGGTCCACCACTCATAATTTACGAACACTCTTTGCAGTGCTGCATCAGTTAGACCCATCACTTCAGGCTGCAGCAGTATTCTTGGATGCCACCAAGGCCTTTGATTCTATACAGTGGTCTTATATGTATACGGTTCTATCCTGAATGGGCATGCCGCAGGCATTACTATAATGGATCAGTTTATCATATACGGACCCGGTAGCTCGGGTCCATGTTAATGGCACTACATCGGAGACACTCCCCATTCATAGAGGGACCCGGCATGGCTGCCTATTATCACCAATCTTATTCGCACTAGCATTGAAACCACTAGCTTGCGTAATAAGACCGAGGCATGCTGCTGCGGCACTGCTTTTTCGCTAATGTCCTTTGGCCATATAGTTATACGCGGATGATATGGTGATATATGTTCGCGACCCTGATATTAATTTGGCACCAACTACCTGTGCGTACATACAATATGAATGGTACTCTGGACTGTGTATAAATTGGTCTAAATCGATTATCTTTGCTCTAACTCAATCCTCAATGTCCTGGATTACCCACTAGAAATGGTGTGCGGATTCCATGAAATACTCAGGGCTGTGGGCGCATAGAGACCCTAAGCTTGTGATCAGTCAAAATTATGGTACTGCCTTATCGAACTTAGAGGATCAGGTGGCCTGTTGGATATGTCTCCCTTTGGCTTTAGCAGACAGGTTGGCCATTATGAAGATGGTTATATTGCCCAGGTTTCTGTATTCATTCATTAATGTCCCCATCCCTCTGACTCAGGTCTTTTTTTAACCTCTCTAATCTTGTATGACAACCCTTGCCTGGGCCGGGAACAAACCTAGGATTCGCTGGCACACACTCACATGCCCATACAAGGAACCTAGGATTCGCTGGCACACACTCACATGCCCATACAAGCAAGGGGGTTTTGGCGACCCTGATTTCTATCTGCATTACCTGTGGGCGCAGGTACACTTTGCGCACTACTGGTATCATCTCCAACAGTACACACCACACACAACGTTCGAAAACGACGACGCTCACCCTATTCCCCTCAGGGCCCTAACACCCGATTCACACATTGAGGCCGTTGCCACAGAAATAAATTCTCTCTGTAGCACAAGAGCTTGGCAGGCACTGAGCACAAGAGTGGGTAAAACCCCACTGTATGCCCCAGCTATGCCGCTGTTGCATCATTCGGCATTGTCGTCACCCAAGAGCCTGGAGCACTTTCTATCCTCGGTGGAGCAGGTCTGAAGACGATGGGCGATGCATACCCAAGGGGACCTTTATTGCACTTGATGACTTTCACCAGGGCTCAGACCCCACTTCAATTGTTTATAGATCATCATTCTGCATGGTCATGAAGGCCTTGTATCCCTCCTTTCCACAGGAACCGCCAACTCTGGAGTCCTTACCCATCCTTCTCGCCTGTTCAAATCGCAACATTTCTGAATGAACCAAGGACTTACACTTTATAACTATGGGGAGGTATAGATTATGTATGGTTTAATTAATGTTTGTTTTGCGAATGAGCCTTGAAATAGTTAAAGAAAGCAGACTGTGTGGTTGGATTATGAGGAAGCCGTACTTTTGTTTTTCATTGTTATTTTAAAAGCATGTTAAGGCAGCTGAGGAGTGGGATTTGGCAGCTGTTCTTTAACATACTCAGATAACAAATGAAATTCCATAACATATTACATATTGTTTTTGCACTTTATTTGCACCATGCAGGTACAGTGCTGATTGGGCAAACAGAGTTGATTCAATTGTGTACTGTGTTTTCATTTGCAAATGAGAGTTCATTCTTAGTAGATGCCCAGATATTGATTGGTGAGAATCAAATCAGACAATGTAGCTAATTTGGCAGCCTTCACTTTGTCGGAATTTGTGCTTTCTTTTATGTTTCACATAGAAGCGTTATGTGTAAATATAAGTAACAACATTTGTGTATTTATTCTTTTCCGTAGCCGGCTATCCACCATATCCCAGGGCTAGAGGTACAGTAAAATTAATGCATTTCTAACATACATTTTTTGATATCATCATTAAAGCATGCACTATGTATCTATATCTATGTTGTAACTTTATATAGGACTTGCAGCCTACATCTACATAAAATAAAATGTAATTTTTGTTTGTGGCACTAAGTACACCATAACATTATTGCCCCTAGCTTCCATGTATTTTGGGGGGCTGAGTTGTATGTGACATTGCACATATGACTCTATCCCAAAATTCTAAAGTTAGGGCCACTGAAATTTTTTAATTTGAGGGCACTGAAATTCACACAAAAACACAATTCACTTTCTTAAAACTGCATTTTGTAGTGAGATAATAGTCAATTACCTTGTAAGTAGTGTTCGGTGTATTTTGATTAAATTAAATATTCTTTTCAGTTTGAACACTTTGTGAGATCTCTATTCATTATAAGTACACCTCATCTAACCACTTTTTACCGTAGACATGAGTTGTCGAGTATCTTTACTAGCTTTGGTTCTTGTCCTTGCATTTATAAAGAGAAAAATAAACCAATACCAAGTACCAACATAAAAGGACTCGATTAGCTACTTTCACCTCACACAAAATCACTGGCACTGCCTGCCACTGGCCAACACCTCTGGTAGGGGCTTCATAATTTATAACCGGAGGATATTCCTGCCCGTCAGAGAGTGGATCTTACCGCTGCTACCACCCAAACTGTTACTGATATTTCACCACAGAATTGAACACCTCTAGCAAGTTACCATTGATAATTGCTTTTCCTTTCCTTCCAAAATTATTTGTGGATTACATTAAATATGTTTACCAGATTGCAGGAACATTCTAGGGAGAATTTTTAAAAAATGCATTTGTTGGAAATTAAGGGCCCGATTCTGATGCGGGTTGGAAAAGCTTCCCGACCGAGGGCCTGATTCTGATGCGGTTAGGAAGGCCTCCTAACGGCATTTGCTCCTTCCAAATCGGATCGGGAACGTGTCTTCCCGACCGAGGGCCCAATTCTGATGCGGTTAGGAACAAATGTTCCCATTGAAGTCAATGGGAGTTCAACCAAATCGTATCTGGAAGCATCCGGATGCATCCTACTCCGCCGGTCGGACTTTCCCGATCCGAGTGGGTCGGACACCATTTCCCAACCGATTCGGTCGGGAAGCTTTTCCAACCCGCATCAGAATCGGCCCCTTTAGATTGCAAAAGTAACTGGAGATCCAGGTGAATCTAGGAAAAACACTCCAGTCAAGGCCATTGTGAAATATATATAGAATAAGAGACATTTCAAATAAAAGTCCAATTTGGATTGAAACATTGATAGCTGATTGATACACCTCCAGTTATCGATTGGGAATGCCGGACTTGGCTCATTGTTTTGGCTGAATCCTGAAACATTGCAAATACAGAAACCACATGCTCCATTTTGATCAAAAGTATGTCAGACTATTTTTAAGTAAAATTACTGCAATAATTTTGTGTATCTCGTGTGCGCATGGCAAACATGAGGATAAATATATAGAAACACTGTAGGTTCTTTATTTGCACCAGTAAAGTGACTGCAGTACTGATCGCCACATGAAGTAAAATAACAGTTAATGGATCCTATAAAATATACTGAGCAATACATATCATATTGTCCAAAAATTCATAGGCCAGATTTTCTAGTATCTCTTTCATATTTTACCAAACATGCAAAAGTTACTTTAGTGATAATGTAAGTATGCACCAGTTATTCTAGTGATAATTTAAACATAGAAGTTAAATTGCTTTCAAATATGGATAAGAAGAGTCTTAAAGATGCTAGTATTGATAAATAATGTAATAGCCATGAAGACATTGATAAACACGAAATTCAACAATTGCATTTTGTTTCTAATGGTAAGTAGGCCTTCTTTTGCTGCAGTAGTGCAAAATGAGATTCTGTACTGTATTCTATACATCACATTTTAATTTAATAAAGAAACTTAGACGGCGGACTGCTGTTTCTGCACCTCACACTAGTTTCAATTGAATCAGGTTCCTTGCGCAACAAGCCCTAGCACCAGCCGTCGGGTGATGCCTCTGTAGATCTCATCGTAAGCAATAGAGGGGTTGGGCGTGCGCAGGTGATGAAGTCCAAGAAGTCAATATTTAGTTTTACAAATGAGTCTTTATTTTCAATCAGTTAGTTCTCACAGAATTGGAGATTTTACGGTCAGCCAACGCGTTTCGTTCTCATGATGAGAACTTCGTCAGGGCTCAGAAATGAAGTTCTCCTGCCAGAATAAACAAGGGCCTTGTTTATTCTGGCAGGAGAACTTCACATTTTAATTTGTATTTAAAATATTTACATAAAGTAAAAGTCACAGATTACAAGGTGTGCTTGTAAAAAAACTACACTCTAATAAATTATTTACACCATGTACTACACTACAGGTAATGTAAATGTAATGATGTTTGAAGGAGGACGGTGACCATATATAACATATTTATTTTTACATTTTTTTCTATCCTTTTATTGAATATTATTATTTGGGAAAAGAGTGAAATCACCGAGACCCTTGATCAGGTATGAACAATTTACCTATCTATTTATGATTTTACAAGAGTAAACTATTAAAAGTAACATTTGCTTTAATATGTTTTATTAGTATTTAATAAGCACGGCATGTATTTACTGATGTTCAAGACATCTCAAAGCATTCTTAAGCAGGATCCACTAAAATGTATTTCACAAATAAATGACTGGTTTTGTCATATGGTAAATCTTGCCAATAAAATAAGGAAAGCCGTGTCAATGGAAGAGATAATCGATTAAAATAGGAAAATTGCTCATCGTGATTCACATAACAAGGGTGATTTACCTGTTCTCTATTACTGCAAAATAATTAAATACTATAAATTGTAGTAGATGTCGTGTTGGCCTTCAGAAGAATGAAAGTGGTAGAACATTATCTGGTTATGTTTAATCCAATCTATTTTCTAAACCAGGGTTTAAAGGTTGCAAACTCAGTCACCAGTGTTAACAATGTTGTTTGCAGGCTGAGCATTTAGAAAACAAGTATATAATTACTTCAATACATAAATAATAACACATATTAACTAGACTTACAATTACCTGTTTTTAGTAAGCAAAGTGTATGAAAAATAATTATTAAATGTTGAATGGGGTACAAGGGAAATTACAAAATGTTTAAAAAATAGTAATGTACTAAGGTAGCATTTCCTAAAAAAAAAACATTCCCAACCAACCCAATGAGTCATTCTGCCTTAAACTGTAGATTGGCTGTCTCCTGTGATAGCTTCACTTCACTGGACACATCATTTCTTTTATCCCCAATAATTAGGATTTATTTCTCAAAAGGTAATTTATTGTTGTCTTATTATTTTTATTAGTAAAGCTAATGGTTTTGTTTCTGGAAAAAAAGAAAAGGTTTGTGTGAAGTCTAATCCGTGCAGAATTTTTATCATGCAAGCATGATCTGAATTGTTGAACTATCTGTAGCTCAGGGTGTTTCTGTTTTTCTTACACCTCCACTGACATTGAACCATTCCCTCACTGGAGGGTTCAAGCAGAAATCTCTTGCTCCAATAGACAGTCATAAGGCAAAAGAACACAAGATAATATATTGTCGGCAGCAGATGCTGAAAAAGGGAATCTCACGATATAAAGTCCTCATGATTATCTCGTGTTGGATGCTTAAATTTGCAAGAAAAAAACTACCCACCTTCACCCCCCACCCCTCCATGGTGTCCATGTATTCTATCAGTTATTATAGATCTGACAAGATCGTAGGATCTGATGTAGAGGCAGGTGGTGAATAAAACATCCTATGAATTATGTAGTAGAACTAAATCTTGAAGCAAATTCACTGGTGCAATTATCTCCCAACACGTGGGTACAGAGTGGAGGAATTCTGCCACTCGCTTCCCCAATTAACACTCTTCAAATCCTCCTGAAATCGGAGGATTTTTCATTAATATCCAACTCCAATACAATCTCTTAATTCTCCATAGGGAGCTATCTGCTCTATAGTGTGGAATTGCAGCAGTTTTTTGTATTTGGTGAAAAAATGATCCAGATGAACATCAGCAAACCATGTCTTAACACAACAAAACCGAATTATTTACTACTCCACTGATTCAGTGACAACATTTCTGGGTACGTCCATTACTTTGTATTGGAAAGATTGGAGATTGCGATGACCTCTGTATGAGAAATGTATGCGTGTCATTGCCTTCTTTAAAACAGGACTGTTGCTCTCTAAGAGCAACTGGTTTTAACTCAGAGTTTACTAGATGGTTAAAGAATAAACTGAACAAATCATAACCAAATACCTTCTGAAATTGTATTCTTGAAGGAATATTTTTAGGAATCCATTATTTTTGGCCATGTTTGGTGGAAGAAAATTCCTCTAACTATTCAATTAGATGTTGACTTTTACAAGCCTCGTTTATAACTTTAAAAAAAAATCTGTGGCCACACACAGTACATCCTGAGTGCACACACCACACATTTGGTAGGATTCACAAAATGGAATTCTGCCTTAATATTAATAATGAGACAAGAGTTTATGGATCCTACAGAATACTCATTTTAGGGATCAATGGATATGTAAACCAGTTACAGTGCAAAATGTATTTGGGTGCAAAGCAATTAGTGTGCCAAAATGCTAACCTTTGCTACACTGCCCGTTAGTGGCATGTAAAATTGCAAATATGTTAGATTTCTGCATTAGATAATTTATCGTTAGTGGTAGAATAATGTTATTATGGGGGCAAAGGACAGGACTTGGCCACAGAAAGGCAGTAAACACCCCATAAATATACACTAGGGTTGGAATCACATACCTTGAAAAAGGTGAAAAGATTGCCTCAACACCTCCTGTGTTTTGTGGTACTTTTGTTCTAGTGGAAAATAAAGTAGAGTTTGATATTCTAACACACACCTATTTGTTCAGCTACTTCACTGTTATATTAATCCACAGGTGTAGATGTAGTTAGTTGAGTCTGATGAGTACTCATAGAAATATATGACTTGGGTGAACTTCCATGGATACTCTTTTTTGTGAATCTCCAACATGTCATTCAAGGAGTAAAACTAAAATAAGTTGATTTTATTATCTGAAAGAAACAGTTAGTTATAGATTCCTTACCTTAGAATTACCCCCAGGCGTCAGACTGGATCCGGAAAGTTTTTCGTCAGCAGTACCCCTGCGCGTCGGAAGGTGGGATCGGTCGACTCCGCGTTCGTCATCGGCGCATTGGTTCTTCGGGATGACGTCGCGGTAGCTACATAGACGCCGCCCTCGCGCGCTGACGTCAGTTCTTTCTTTTTCCGCGCCAGCAAGCGCAGATCCGGAGAGAGCGGTACCCCCAGTCAATTTTTGACTGAACTTTTCTCGACTTTTGTCGACTTCGTTATTGTTTGAGTCCATCGACTCCTGGTGCACGAGGCTTGCGGTTCCTGTACCCGACTCATGTCGGTGACGGATCCGCTCCGCGTGTGCCTCTACTGCCTGGAGCGCGACCACGACCCCAAGTCGTGCTCCGACTGCCGGACCATGGCCCCGAAGTCTTTGCGGGAGCGGTTCCGAAAGCTGCTCGAGGCCCGGCAGTCGGCTCTGCGCCGCTCAAGGTCCCCGTCGTGGAGGAGGTCGAGGGACCGTTCGCGGAGCCAACACCATTCTTCGTCGAAGTCTTCGCACTCGGGGTCAGGTAAGTCGAAGCACAGAAAGAAGTCGAAGAAGCATCGTCGTTCTTCGACTTCTCCCCGTCCGTCGGCCGACGCGACGAGGAATGCGGGTGGTGCCACTCCCGCAGCTCAGCGTGCGGAGCTTGCTGTGTCGACTCCGGGTTTCCCCCCCTTTCCGGGACCCGGTGCGACCCCTGCCCAGCTTCGGAGTTTCTACGAAGCGATGCATGCCATCTTTGGGCAGTCCGACTCCGCCAGCGCGCCTTCGGGCCCCGCGGACTCGGTTGGGGGCCCTGGGCCTTCGGCGTTGGCGGTTTTGGCCTCGGCGCCGCAGGGTCCCCTTGGATCCAGGCCTGGATCCGGATCGGCGCCGGTCGACCTCGTTACGCCTCCCCCAGCGCCGATTCCACCGACACCACGTCCACCACCGGCGTCGGCTGTGTCCCCAGCCGACGTCGACCCCAGCCTCCACGTAGTCGCGGAGTCGGACCGGCGTCGACCGATGCCGGATCCGACGCCGACGGGTACTTTTGTGCCCCTGTTCTACCCTGGCTCTTTGAGACCAGATTGGCAGCCAGAGGATGGTGAGGAGGACTTGGAGGGGTCTGGAGACCCTTTGACAGACCAGATGGTGTATGAGCAGGACTGGAGAGAGGAACTGGGGGAAGCCAGTGGTTTGGATACCTCACCAGACCTTCGCATGTTGTCTCCTCCTACCGTGGCTAAGGAGGAGGGAGCGTCATACGCAGTGGTGTTGCGTAGGGCGGCCGAGGCTCTCCACCGCGAGCTTCCTATGGTGGCAGTCAGGACTAGCCTCCTGACAGAGGTGCCTCAACCGGCAGCGAGCTCTTCGGAGCCCCTGCTGCCGTTTAATGAAGCCCTGACAGACATCTTTTTGGGCACCTGGTCCAGGCCCAACACAGGGGCTCCTGTGGACAGGATGAACGCCCGACGCCACCGCCCAGCCCTGGGTGACCCCACTTTCCTCTCCCAACACCCCACCCCTGAGATCTTGGTGGTCCAAGCCTCCATGTCCAAGGGCGCATTCCCTACAGCTCCCCAGAAAGGGAATCCAAGAAGCTGGACCATCTTGGGAAGAAAATGTTTTCTTCCGCCAGCTTGGGACTGCGGTTGGTAAATACTGCATGTCTATTGGGCCGTTACACCCACTCTGTGTGGGATACGGTGGTGCAGGTGCTGCCCCAGTGCCCGGAGGAGGCCCGGGCCGTACTCTCCGTGCAGTTGCCGAGGGGAGAGACGCAGCGAAGTTTACCATCCGCTGTGGGCTGGATACCGCCGACGCACTTGGCAGGACGATTTCCACGTCAGTAGCCCTTCGACGCTACACCTGGTTACGTTCGACTGGTTTTTCCGGGGATGTCCAATCCACCCTTATGGACATGCCCTTTGATGGCCGTCGCCTTTTCTGCGACAAGGCAGACAACGCGCTAGAGCGCTTTAAGGACTCTTGGGCTACGGCCAGGTCCTTGGGCCTCTCCACCACCCGCCCTGCGCAGTCTGCCTTTCGCCCCTTTCGTGGCTATGGAAGGGGTGCCCCACTACGTCCCGCCCAGAGTCACAGGCCGGCGCAAGCTGTTCAGCCACAGCGCGGCCGGAGACGGGCCAGTCCACCACAGCTCCCTCTGCAGCAGCCTCCAAACCCTCCTAGTCCGACCTTTCAGGGCCACCAAACGCCAGTGGGCGGCAGGATCCGCCATCACCTCTCCCACTGGCGTACCATCACGTCGGACAGGTGGGTTTTGCAAATAGTCCGAAGGGGCTACTCCCTCTCCTTCGAGACTACCCCTCCCTCCATGCCACCTCAGTACCATCGCATGTCGGAGGATCACCTGGCCCTTCTCCAACAGGACGTTTCGGCACTCTTGGCCAAGGGTGCCATTGAGCGCGTTCCTGCCCCAGAAGTAGGTCGTGGTTGCTATTCCCACTACTTTCTGGTGCCCAAGAAGGACAAAGGCCTGCGTCCTATCTTGAATCTCAGGGACGTCAACCGCTTCCTCCGGAAGGAGAAGTTCAAAATGTTGACGCTCGCTCAGGTCTTGTCTGCCCTCGACCCTGGAGACTGGATGGTAGCGTTGGACTTGCAGGACACTTACTTTCACATCCCCGTCCTGCCGGCCCACTGGCGTTACCTGCGGTTCACGGTAGGCCACGAGCACTTTCAGTTTACCGTGCTCCCTATTGGCCTTACCAGCGCCCCTTGGGTGTTCACGAAAGTGATGGCGGTGGTCGCAGCTCATCTGCGCAGATCAGGGGTTCCAGTCTTCCCCTATCTCGACGACTGGCTGTTGAAGGCGGGCTCGCCCCAGGCTGTTGTCTCCCACCTCCAGACTAAGGCCGACTTCCTGCATTCGCTGGGGTTCTCCATCAACGTGCCGAAGACACACCTGACCCCCTCTCAGAAGCTCCTCTTCATCGGAGCAGTTCTGGACACGACGCAGTTTCGGGTTTATCCTCCCGAACAGCAAGTCCGGGATATTCGGGCTATGATTCAGATCTTTCAGCCTCTATCCCAGGTTTCGGTCAGGATGACCCTGAGGCTGCTGGGCCTCATGGCCTCCTGTATCCTGCTGGTAGATCATGCCAGGTGGCATATGCGGGCTCTGCAGTGGGACCTGAAGTTCCAGTGGGCGCAGCATCAGGGGAATCTGTCCGATTGCATCCAGATCTCGGAGGGCACTGCACACCAATTGCAGTGGTGGCTGACGAACCAGGATGTTATGTTATGTTATGTTAAGTGCTCTTATAACGCGCAACAGCTACTCCGAAGAGTGTCCCGGTGCGGATCCAAGAGGAGTCCCTGAACTACACCACCAACAATTACGGGAACAGTTGAGTTTTTAAAAGTTTCTTGAAGGCTAGCGGGTCTTGAGTATTACGTAGTAGAAACGGAAGGGCATTCCAAGCCTGGGCAGCCTTGACAGCCAGAGAGCAGCCGCCCAGCTTGTGGCGGATGAAGCGGGGGACCCTAGCTAGGAGGAGGGCTGAAGAACGCAGTTGTCTCAAAGGGGCATAAAAGGTAATCCGCTTCTGTAAATAGGCGGGCCCACGACTGTAGAGGGCTCGGTGGGCAATGACCAGGGATATAAATTTGACCCGGTCCGCCACGGGAAGCCAGTGGAGTACGCGAAGATGTTCACGCAAGCTGCTCCTCTTAGCAGTTCCCAGGAGCAGCCTAGCGGCCGCATTCTGAATGACCTGGAGTCTATTCAGAGAGTATCCAGGGATGCCTATGTACAACGCATTAGCGTAGTCCAATCGAGAAAGGATCAGGGCACGGATAACCGTCTCTTTGGCAGGCCTGGGAAGGAGAGGTAAAAAGCTCCTTAGTGTTTTGAGAAGGCCAAAACAGCTGCCTGAGAGCTTTTTCACCTGAGCAGAAAAGGAGAGGTTATCCTCAAACCACTCTCCTAGGTTTTTTGCGGATTTCCCATTGGAGGTTGGTAGCGGGAACCCAGGAGGCCAGGATTTGGTCGACGGCAGATCCCTCTCCCTTCCTCAACCAGAATTCACAGTGGTGACCGACGCATCACTTCTGGGATGGGGCGGCCACATGGGGGAGGCGGAGATCAGAGGCCTCTGGTCTCCGGCGGAGTCCGGGCTCCACATCAACCTTTTGGAGCTTCGGGCTATTCGTCTTGCACTCAAGGCATTCCTTCCCTCTGTCCGGGGAAGAGTAGTGCAGGTGTTCACGGACAACACCACCGCCATGTGGTACTGCAACAAACAAGGCGGGGTGGGGTCGTGGACCCTATGTCAGGAGGCCCTCCGTCTCTGGACATGGCTGGAACATCAGGGCATTTCCCTGGTTGTTCAACATCTGGCAGGTTCCTTGAACGCCAGGGTGGACGAACTCAGCCGCAGGTGCATGATGGATCACGAATGGCGTCTTCACTCGGAGGTGGTGCAAGGTCTCTTTCAGCAGTGGGGAGAGCCTTGGTTAGATCTATTCGCCACCGAAGAGAACGCGCAATGTCAGCAGTTCTGCGCGTTGGAATTTCCAAGGCAGCACTCGCTAGGCGATGCTTTTCGTCGCAAGTGGAGTTGCGGTCTTCTATACGCCTTTCCGCCTATACCACTTCTGCCCAGAGTGCTGAAGAAGATCAAGCGCGACCGGGCCCAAGTCATTCTTGTGGCTCCGGATTGGGCATGAAGAGTCTGGTATCCCGAGCTGCTCAACATGGCCATCGATCCTCCGATCCGACTGCCTCTTCAGGAGGATCTTCTGTCGCAGCAGCAGGGGACGGTCCTCCACCCGAACCTGTCCAGTCTCCACCTCCTTGCGTGGAGATTGAGCGGCGGCAGTTGACGTTGTTTGACCTGCCTCCCGAAGTCTGCGATGTTATCTTGGTAGCCAGGCGTCCCTCCACTAAGACGGTATACGCCTGCTGATGGAACAAATTTGTGGATCCCCTTTCTGCCCCTCTTTCTGAGGTCCTCTGGTTCCTCCTTTCTTTGGCCCAGCAGGGCTCTGCTCTGTGCACTATCAAGGGCTACCTCTCTGCCATTTCAGCCTTTCTTAGGCTTCCTGATCAGCCTTCTCTTTTCAATTGCCCTGTTGTAAATAGATTCCTTAAGGGCATTACTCATCTTTTTCCTCCTGTTCCTTTCGTAATGCCCCAGTGAGACTTGAACTTGGTTCTTACCTATCTTATGTGCGCTCCCTTTGAGCCACTACATAACTGTCCTCTCAGACTCCTCACTTTGAAAATTGCCTTTCTGGTGGCCATCACCTCTGCTCGGAGGGTGAGTGAGCTCCAAGCACTTTCTTCCAAGCCTCCTTTTCTGGCTGTTCATCCGGACAAGGTCGTCCTAAGAACTAGACCTTCCTTTCTTCCCAAGGTGGTTACTTCTTTCCACATTGGCCAAACCATCACTTTGCCCACCTTCTTTCCGCCTCCGCATCCCTCAAAAGAGTAAGTGAGGCTCTACCATCTGGATCCAAAACGTGCGCTTTCCTTCTACTTGGATCGCACAAAACAATTCCGGGTGGCAACCAGCTCTTTTTTGGTTACGTGGGCGCTAAGAAAGGTCGGGCCGTGCACAAACGGACCATTTCCAGGTGGGTCGTTCTGTGCATCAAAGCTTGCTATTCTTTGGCAAAGAAGGAGCCTCCAGTGGGGCTGCGCGCCCATTCCACCAGGGCGACGGCAGCTACCACTGCTTTGGGATGGGGAGTCCCCCTCAATGACATCTGTCAGGCAGCTATGTGGGCATCGTTGCACACGTTTTCCAAACACTATTGCCTGGACAGCCAAGTCCGGAGAGACTGCTTCTTTGGCCGTTCTGTTCTCCAGGATTTTCTGGTGTGAACTTAGTTCGCAGACCCACCTCCGGGGTTGGTATTGCTGGGGTATCTATTCTAAGGTAAGGAATCTATAACTAACTGTTTCTTTCAGATGAACAAGTTACTTACCTTCGGTAACAATATATCTGTAAGAAACATAGGTTAGTTATGGATTCCTTACCGCCCACCCATCCTCCCCGGTCTGCGAACTGACTTCTAGGGTTAAGGACATCCTTTCAGGGCCCTAGTTTTGTGCACCAGTGGTCAGTGTCTTGCATGGCTCTGCGCTTCTGGCGTGGAAAGTCGTGTACAGAACTGATGTCAGCGCACGAGGGCGACGTCTATGTAGCTACCGTGACGTCATCCCGGCGACCCCGACGACGAACGTGGAGTCGACCGACACCACCTTCCGACGCGCAGGGGTACTGCTGATGAAAAACTTTCCGGATCCAGTCTGACGCCTGGGGGTAATTCTAAGGTAAGGAATCTATAACTGACCTATGTTTCTTACAGATATATCCTTACCGAAGGTAAGTAACTTGTTCTTTACTTCTAACATAATATGTGTGAACTTGACTGTACATGTTCAGGTAAGCTCTGAACCCATTGTAAATAATACTTGGTTCCCATCTGTTATGTTTTTGATTTTTGATTTCCTTGACATCAATCTTTTTTCAGGGTAGGGTGTTTCAAGTGCATACTGATAATGTGCAATGAAAGTCTTTTTCAATTATACTACATAACTTCATTTCTAAGGTCAACTAGTTGAGAATGATCGGCAACCACAATCACAGGCAATGAAGTATTCTGCGTTTTCTAGGCCTGAGCACTGAGCAAAGAATTATGAGTCAGGTGTCCCCTCTTAACCCAGCCAAACACTCAGCAGATTGACACACATTCTCATTCATTGAGGTTTCAGGTTTCTGCAAAACTCAGCCAGATCAGACTAAAAGTTTAGTATTCCAGTCAAACTCCATCCACAGTATGGAATACATCGCAAGTTCCTAAAGATTACCTTTAAAATATAGTTATAGTTGACAGAATTGTTGTTAATAAATGGAAAAAGTACACCTTTAATTTGAAAATGTATATTTAAAGAAAGGGCATTGAGATTAAGACCAAGGGATGGAAGAGAGGGTATGAGAAGAAGAAAGTCAATGGGTTCTCTGTAAAATGGCTTGTCTCTGCTTATAAAAATATGACAGCCGTGTGAAATATAAGACAGTTCAGAAAACCGCTATGTCTGTGTTTTTGAAAATATAAGACAATTAAGAGACTTACTGGTGTGCATATAAGAATATATAGATAATTATTTATTTAAATTGATATGCTTCCATCACCCAACATCAGAAGGAAACTACTCACTGGAAACCATGTGGGAGATTTTAGCCATTTACTTTATGCGGGACATTCATGGCACTGTCTTTAGTTCATTCCGTGCACTAACAAAGCATGATTTGTTTGCTTGCAGAAGTGAAATGCACACTTTGTTTCACATTGTTTGCATGAAAACCTGTTGGTGTGATGAGCCTGAAGAAGCAATACTACCCTTGAAACAAGCCATGGTTGTAACAGGCAAAGAAGGGTAACGAAGGCTATTTAGTTCTAGGCTCCTGTGATAGTCCCATTAAGAAAAATCATATTTTAAGATGTTATAAGCCTTCGATACAGTTTCCACATTTATCTTTGGAGATATCTGTAGTCCTTAGGATAGTCTCCTGTGTATTTGCTCGGTCTAGAACACCTCACGCCCATGAACCTGTTTCTTTAATATGTAAGGCAGCCACTTCAGCTTCTTCACCTACTAAAGAGTTACTACACAGACTTCATACATTGTTAAAATGGTTGCATTTTTACTGCCACGATTCTTATAAGATACCAACTCACAGGATCATTTGTGGAAAACAAACAAAGCACTATGCTACAGCACAGCGGGGTCTGTGCACTATACCCAGGGTGTAAGTTTAAAGCAAACAGCAATACTGTTTGATGACAAATGTATTTTATGGTTAAAACACATGCTAAATATGTTGATAGAACGATTGCAATGAAAGTACTTGATTTTGGATTTCAAGCAAAATACTGACATTTCTTTTTTCTGGAACTGTAATGTGGTGTTGAGAAGGACAACCGTTGATTACAACCTTCAAAACACCATTCATGGTAGAGCACTCCACTGATCCCTCAACAATGACCTGTTCAGACTTAAAACAGTGCTCCTAAAACAGATATGGGTAAAATGATATTGCTCCCCAGTGATAAAGAGCAAATGGAATCCCCTAAGTTTGCACTTTTTAGACTAGTTCCACCTCACCTTGTTTAGATGCCTGTTGTGTTTGCTCAGTTCAGTAAGAAAGTATGTACCTTGTCCTAAAATTGAATTTGCAAAATGACTGTAAATGTTTCTTTGCCTTTTTTTCTCCCTTTGCCACGTGTCACGCTTGGGACTGGTGCCTTACAGCTCTGCATTTCTAGCATCATCTCAGAGGGGCTCCTCGAATGGGTACCACGTTTTCAAGGACCTTGCTTCCCCTTCCTTTCCCTAGTGTCCGTATAAAGCTTCTGGTATTTTGGTGGTTTGAGTGTGCCGCAAAACTGTGACCTATGGTGTCCATTTAAAAATCTGTAATCCACCCTACAACAAAAATGTTGTGCATGCATTCTGTGTCCCTTGAACTGCCCTCTTGCAATTCTTGTTTGAATTGGACCATTTCCTTGAAAAAATGGTGTATTTTCTATTACCACCCAACTCAAAACGAGGCCTTTTGACTTTATGATCTTAACATATAATAAAATAACACTTCTGTTTGGGTAAGATTAAATTCCTTGAACACTGTTCAAGTCTAAGATATCCAAGATGTAACAAATGGAGAACCAACCACAGTTGGTACTGGGTGCACTGGGCGTGCACGTTTAATGGTGTATCCACCGTTTCATTCAAGTTTCTGCCAGTTTAGGAAGCATTGCCATGAATCACATAATATTTGCCTATTCATTCTGTAGACCTACCCAAAACCAGATGCCTTATTGCTGACACTATAATCTTTTTGCCTGGTTTTACAAATGCATTCCATATTTCTGAAGCTTCCTCATTGAGTCCTGGCTTCCTACTCCTTAACATCATTAAACTGTTGCATCATTTCATGTTTTGCTGTGATTTGTACTAACAATTGCTTACTAACTACCCTCAATAGGTGTGTGTTTGCACAGCAGGTGTCTAGGACATCTTTCGCTCACTTGATGTACCAACCCCAAAAGGACATGCTGTTAAAGTAATCTAGATGTGTTAGATTTGCACAAATTCACTTTTTTCCTTGTGTGGCAATTGTGAGTCACAAGTGGGAGATTCACATTGCAACAATACTGGTACAGGGATGACTTATCTGTGGAAGGTTTCTACTCCTAGGCTCAAAAAATGCATAGTCTGTCCTCATAGTAAAGATCTCTACCTATATTTATGGTAGTCTAATGACATAGAAAACGGACAAATGTCTGCTGCCATACCTGTGTGGTAGCAAAGCTTCACCTGGTTACAGCAGACATAGTAGAAAGACTCTTCCGAGGGAATGATGCATTCAGGGTACATAGAACCATTTTCTAATCTGTGTTGGCTTGTGTGGCTGTTCCTCCCCGTCAGTGCTTGAAAGATAAACAAGCACTGGAAAAGCAAAAAGGTCTCTAATTCACAACTGCATGTACTTCAAATACTGCAACCAGCAGTTTACCTATGCAGCCTGAAGTATTTTAGGCCATTACTAGAGGTCTCTTGAGTTAGACGCAAGTGCGTTCAGTAGTAGGCTGCAGTACCTTCAGCCATTACTAGAGATCTCCCAGGCATAACTTACTCGTTTTCCACAAAACCTCCACCTCAGGACAGGCCTATGATTTACGCCGCACTGCAGAGGCGGTAGGTGTGGTAGTCGGTATGCTAGGTAAATTGGGAATACTAGGTAAGTATTGTATTCTAGATATAGTAGTAGAGGTGTACCAAGTGAGGTAGATTAGGTATGGTACAGAAGTATGAAAGTTAGGTTAGGTAGGTATGGTAGGTCAAATAGGTATGCTAGGTAAGTATGGTATTCTAGGTATAGTAGACTAGGTGTGGTAGGTGAGGTAGTTTAGGAATGGTACAGAAATATGAAAATTAGGTTAGGTGGGTATGGTAGTTAGGTATGCTAGGTAAGTTAGGTAGGTGTGCTAGATAGGTTAGGTATGATAGATAAGAATGGTATTCTAGCTATAGTAGATTAGGTGTGGTCGGTGAGGTAGTTCAGGAATGGTACAGAAATATGAAAGTTAGGTTAGGTGGGTATGGTAGTTAGGTATGCTAGGTAAGTTATGTATGGTAGGTAGGTATGGTATTCTAGCTATAGTAGATAGGTGTGGTAGATGAGGTAGTTTAGGAATGGTACAGAAATAGGAAAGTTAGGTTAGGTAAGTATAGTAGCTAGGTAAGTAGGAGTAATACATTAGTAGGTCTGATAGGTAGCTTACGCATGGTATGTAGGTTAGTTATAATATGTTAGGAATGGTAGGTAGGTGTGATAGTTATGGAACGTATAGTAGGCCACCTATGGCAGGTACCTGGCAGGTCTTTTAGGTAATGTAAGTATAGGAGGTATGGTGGTTTGGTAGGTATTTTATGTATGGTAGCTTTGGTGGGTTTGGTAGGTATGGTAGATAGGTAAGTAGGTATAACAAGTCGGTAGGTCTGATAGATAATGTTAGATATACTACGCAAGTAGGTATAATATGTTAGGCATGGTAGATACTGAAAGCAGTAGGCCACCTGTGGCAGGTATTTTAAGTAAGGTAAGTATGGTAGATATGGTGCTTTGGATGATAAGTAAGCATGGCAGGGTGGTTTGGTGGGTTTGGTAGGCAGGTGTGATAAGCTACGTAGGTTTGGTACGATAGGTTAGGTACTATCGGTGTTTTTACTTGAGCCATAGCACAATCTTAAAGCAGAGAATACCTTACCCACCCATAGTCCTGAAGGCTTTTCATTTCTTTTCTTACAGTCAAGCACATTCAGAATTCTAAAACCACCTATTTTGGTTGGATTGCCTCCAAAAACCTTCCTACTTTCGCCCTCAATACTGTTTTATTATGTGCTGGAGAATTGGCAAAGCCAATATATGAAGGGCAAAGTGGCTATTATGTTGTAGGAAACAAAAAAGTACAATTGACTGTTAGTGTTCCAAGGCAATTAATGTAGGATTTCCCACTATTCTTGCAGGCAGGAGCCCTTGAAGCAAAGATGCTCGCCAGGCGGCCCTATTATGTTATGGTAGCCTGCTCAGCATGTTTCCTTCTATGGTAGAAACAAATCCGAAAAGAATAAATTTGCTTCTAAAATAGAAAAAAGAAATTCTGTGTTTCTCTCTGTGGCAGAAACAAATCCAAAAAGAATGGGTTTGCTTCTAAATGAGAAAAAAATATTTCTGTCACACAGGGAGTTTTCTCCCTGTGCGTTAGGGACACTTTTTTCCCTTCTGAGCATCACCATGCTTCACATGGCAGACCGGGGCATGAAAAATGTTTGTTTGAAGGTCTGCCCCATATATGGCCTGCCTTCCAATGTATGCAAACTCGCAGATGATCCACTGGTCAAAGTTTTAAGTGAGAAGGGGAAAAACAGACTTGATGGTGTTTGGCAGGAGATTCGCCAGTTACCGGTGATTCTGCTCCACAAAACCCTAAATAGCCCCTATGTATTGCAGTCCACCACACTAGCCCTCTATTGTTGGCCAGCACACTAGCCCTCTATTGTTGGCCACCACACTAGCCCTCTATTGTTGGCCACCACACTAGCCCTCTATTGTTGGCCACCACACTAGCCCTCTATTTTTGGCCACCACACTTGCCCTCTATTGTTGGCCACCACACTAGCCCTCTATTGTTGGCCACCACACTAGCCCTCTATTGTTGTCCACCACACTAGCCCTCTATTGTTGTCCACCACACTAGCCCTCTATTGTTGTCCACCACACTAGCCCTCTATTGTTGTCCATCACACTAGCCCTCTATTGTTGTCCACCACACTAGCCATCTATTGTTGTCCACCACACTAGCCCTCTATTGTTGTCCACCACACTAGCCCTCTATTGTTGTCCACCACACTAGCCCTCTATTGCTGTCCACCACCATAGCCCTCTTTTGTTGGCCAGCACACTAGCCCTCTATTGTTGGCCACCACACTAGCCCTCTATTGTTGTCCACCACACTAGCCCTCTATTGTTGTCCACCACACTAGCCCTCTATTGTTGGCCACCACACTAGCCCTCTATTGTTGGCCACCACATTAGCCCTCTATTGGTGCCCATCACACTAGCCCTCTATTGTTGTCCACCACACTAGCCCTCTATTGTTGTCCATCACACTAGCCCTCTATTGTTGTCCATCACACTAGCCCTCTATTGTTGCCCACCACACTAGCCCTCTATTGTTGTCCATCACACTAGCCCTCTATTGTTGCCCACCACACTAGCCCTATTGTTGGCCACCACACTAGCCCTCTATCATTGTCCAATACACTAGCCCTCTATTGTTGTCAATCACACTAGCTCTCTATTGTTGGCCACCACTAGCCCTCTATTGTTGGCCCCCACCTGAGTAGGATCACACATGAGAAGGTCTTTAAAAGGTCCTAGATACAGTGGTTACATATTGTGTAGACAAGAGCTAAATCAATAGGGGGACAAATATCATTGTTAATAACAAGCACAAAAACACCTCAGTGTCATTTGCAACAAGTTTCTTCTGGTAAGAATCTGCCTCTGATTGTCGATGATTGATTGCAGTAGGACTACTTGTTTGCAGATGACCTCTATTGCTACTTTTTTCTGTGGATGACGTGATCCATCGGCAAGTTGGTCTTCTAAGTATGACTGACATAGTCACGCTCCTTGTTGCACTGGTCTTTCCGTGCTTCAGCGGGGCCTCTGGGATAGGGGATACTCTTCATACTATCGAAGCGGACATCTCGTGCGCTAGCTGAATGTTTGCAAAGTGACTTCCATCAGAGCTAGAAGAGCAGAACTATTGAACGTCTTGTGCAAGGCTACGGCAGTGGAAAGCCTATTCACCTATCCGCCATGTTGTACCGCATCAATCAATCACAGAATTTGTAGAGCGCACTACTTACCCGCGAGGGTCTCAAGGCGCTGGGGAGAGGGAAGGGGGGGGGGTGCTGCTACTGGTCGAACAGCCAGGTCTTGAGTAGCCTCCTGAAGGTCAGTAGGTCTTGGGTCTGTCGTAGGCTTAGTGGAAGGGTGTTCCAGGTCTTGGCGGCGAGGTGTGAGAAGGATCTGCCGCCGGTGGTTGTTCTTCGAATGCGAGGGACGGTGGCGAGGGAGAGGTCGGCGGAGCGGAGCTGGCGGTTGGGGACGTAGAAGAAGAGTCGTCTGTTGAGGTAGGCTGGGCCAGTTTTGTGGAGTGCCTTGTGTGCGTGGATGAGGAGTTTGAAGGTGATCCTCCTGTCGACGGGGAGCCAGTGCAGGTTCCTCAAGTGGGGGTGATGTGGCTGTGGCGTGGTACGTCGAGGATCAGGCGTGCGGAGGCATTTTGTATGCGTTGCAGTCGCTTGATGAGCTTGGCCGGGGCTCCCGCGTAGAGGGCGTTCCCATAGTCAAGTCTGCTACTGACGAGGGCCTGGGTGACTGTTCTTCTTGTGTCTGTCGGGATCCACCTGTAGATCTTGCGAAGCATGCGGAGGGTGTTGAAGCAGGAGGAGGAGACTGCGTTGACTTGCTTGGCCATGGAGAGCGTTGAGTCGAGGATGACTCCCAGGTTGCGTGCGTGGTCGGTGGGTGTCGGGGCTGCTCCCAGCGTCGTTGGCCACCAGGAGTCGTCACAGGCTGAGGGGTTGGAGCCGAGGATGAGGACCTCCGTATATCCGCATATCCTACTGGGTGCTACATAGGATGCAAACTTTGGAAATCAAGATGTAATGTAGACTTTGAGATAGTTGGCCACAGACAGACAATAGGAATCAACCTACAGGTCTTCATCCTTGCATTGGGCGCTTGAAGCAGTGGTTCACAGAAGGTATCCCATCTCATGAATATTAATGAGGCGGTATCTCTTCAAGTCCTTGTGAGCAGCCTCCTTGTGCTTGCATGTGTTGATACCACGAACTGGCCAGATCGCATCTGAGATACAGCCAGGGCCGGCCCTAAATCGGATTGACCCAGACAGCACCGTGGATGGAAAGAAAATTTGGTGTTTGTTGTGAGGGTCGTTGCGGTGTGACAGCAGGAGGTGTGAGGAAGATGGGAGGAGGGCAGGGGGTTTATGTGGTGCGAACAATTTAGCTGAGGTACATTAAGGGCTGTTTACAAAGACTTTAACGGGACCCGATTGAGACCAAGCAGGATGGACAAGCTGCTGTTTGCATAATATTAAGTCAGGCAGCTCCCTGCTGCTCCCCTCGGAATACTGGCGCCCCGGGCCTTGGCCAACTCGCCCATGCCCAAGGCCGGCCCAGGATGCAGCAGGAATAAAGTTCTGCGGTGGGACCAGCTAGCCATACAGCTGGCACTGGGTGTGGGCTATATAAAATGTATGAAAAATTACCAATCACTAAGGCTTATGTAAATAAATAAATAAACAAAATCATCTGATTTTGCAATGTCATGGAAAGGTTAGGAACCGACTCTTTCCACAAGGAAGGCCCAATTCTGCACTGTGCGCCTCTGTGCGGCACATGATTGCCCCTCGCTCTGTGAATGAACCCCACGGCCCCTCACTTTCTAAACGTCTCTTTCTAGGCCCTCATTACATAATCACTACCAGTAAAACTCCCTCTCAGAGTAAGAGAAGCGTACACACACAGATCCAAATATTTGTGCGGCGGATTCCTGGTGTTTCTCCTCTGCTAAAACCGCTGACATTCCAGGAATTGTAAATTGTGGTTTGACTTCAGCCTGTCTTCTAGTGATAAATGACTTGTGTTCTTTAGTAAATCCAGTTTTGATCTGGTAGCAGCGGCCTCTGCCAGCGAAATGAAACTCTGACATGCAGTAATCCTACACACCGCAAAGAAAGAAAACTCTTATTGCATTGTAAGGTTCTCACACATCCCTGTCAGTTCTGTGAACCGAGTTTACCTGTTTATGCTAATGACATAAGCCCTCAGCCTGGAATAAATTACTGCCTTATTCGAAATACTTACAAGTGTCTTCAATTTGGGTCTTCTTGCGTTTAATGGAGTCTGAACTCGGAGACAGAGTTCAGGAGCTCTGAAACAAAGTAAACATAGAAGAAAGACTGCTACCCACAATTGGCTGATGGCCTGTACAAATAAATGCTTGAGGGAACTGAGGGGGGAGCTGCGAAGACGTGCTACTCCAGACTGGGCAGCACATCTGCTGAATGGAGCTAGAGTCTAGTGTCCAAGAAATAATGGGTTTGATTCAGTGCTTTACTTGTAAAAATATGTGTGAGGGCTCTCGTTAGTGTTATGTTTAGGATGTTGGGCCATGCCCACTATTGTAAACCCCGGAGGGGTGTTTTGAGGTCCACCCCCACTGTATAATCCCTGATGGTCCCGGCAGTGACGTGGGGGCAAGGGAGGTAATAAATAAATGGACCGGAGGCGTTGCCTCCAGGTCGAAACGTGTCACCAGTACATTACTGATCATAATTGCAACGCCGGCCTGTGGTTATATGTTCAGGCCCGATCATCGACCCAACAGTTAGGATATCACTGCAGCTTGCACCACCCATTGCCCCTGGCAGCGCTGCCAATGACAGCACCAACACAACTACTAACCATCACACTCCTACAGGTGTGATGATTCAGATTATTACAGTACCCCAAAGTTTTAAGAATGGCATGGGAGGCACATGGGCGTCGGTTCACTAAAATCCCAAGGGTAGCGTAAGTGACATCACATGTTTTGACCCCAATGACATCACAGTAAGTGATGTAGTATAAGCTGTCACCCTCCCCTCCCCTGTTTATGATCTCTCTGACTTTATCTGTCACGTCTCTCAGCTGTTTTAGACTCTTGTTCACCCTCTTGTCTATCTTACTGAGTCTTTCTGACTGATCTCCTTATAATACGTTTTCCCCTCTCTCACTGATCTCATTGGAGTGGAGAAGTGTGGCTCAATGGTTAGAGCGGCAGACCCTGATGCAGAGATCTGGCCCGGGACCAGGGTTCAATTCCCGCCTCGGCGGGTCTTGGGCTCAATTTCCTCGGACCTGATAATTCTCGCCTCGGTGCCTATTCTAATCATGGGTCCCACTCTGCAACTCTGGGCAATAGCTTGCTTAATCTCCACAACGGCCCCAACAGCGCTGGGATGCCTGGCTTCACCCTGGGGGTGCCCAGGAGTGGACATTTCACAGGGAAAAGCCAGGAAGGGTTCCACAGCGGTATGCGTACAGCGCCAGGACACCCCTTTGGGGGTATAAGTGCGCTTTACAAGTACAAATTTCATTTCATTTCATTCTCACCTGTTTGGTCTCTTTTTCGACTCTATTTCACTTTTCTCCCTCCTCTCCTACTCCCTTATGTCACAGTATTATTGGTGTCTCTTTCATCCCTCTTTGCTTCTATCAAACATCCATCCTCCTGTATTTGTCTCTTCATCTCTCAACCTTCTCTCTGTAGTGTCTTCTCCCTTTTGTTATATTACCCTTATTTCGCCTCAAAGCCGTTTACCTGTACCTTCTCTCTCCTTCTCTCCCCTGTATTTATTTCTTACTCTTTCCACAAGCTTGGGGACAATGGGAGACACAGAGACAATCCACACCACTTGCAACAATAAATGATTATTTTCCAAGTTAGCTACTTTCCTCTGAGGTCAGGGGGTCGCAGTGACAGTGCTGGGGGTCGCAGCAGGCAAGCCAGGGGTCGCAGCTGCAACCCCTGGTGACCCCTAAATGACGGCCATGGGGAGGCAGGTATTAGTTATTTTAACTGTAGGATTAATTATTAAACAGCTGTTGTTGTGGTCAACACTAAATTAGACAAACAGCTCTACCATGTGGCAGACTGTTAGAAGTGCCGGTGCTGACAATTAAGTGCCAGTGCCGAGCACTGGAAACCACCAGCTCAAATTAAGCACAGGTTCGATTCACAAAGAAAGTCAGACATTTGCTCCATTGTAGCATTTCTTGGTTTTCACATGCAGCAAGTGTACATATCTGCATTTGGAAATGTGATGTATCAGTGCATTTGCATTTTCATTCTCTCTGCACAGGCATAATCCCTTGGAGAAACTCTCTTGCCCTAGACCTCATTATGTTTCTTCTCCTCTGCCAACCTTGAGACAAATCTACTCCTGCTCTTAGCAGAGTAAGTACGCAACTATTATCAGGATAGGAAAACCACCACCAAAAGGGCTGTGATTGCCTACAAACTTTCGAGTTTGTGTTAAACTCAGTTTTCAGGTATTCTTACCTTGGAACACCTACAGACTGACCCATGTGTGTAAATGAACTGACATACAAGTGACATCATACTTCCCAAACATTACAGGTCATATTTACTAATATTTCACGCAAAAGGCAGGGCAGTAAATAAAATTGCTGTGCTGCGTTGCGTGCATCTACTAAGGTATGGCCCACTTCTGCTCCCTACTTGTGCTGGCGCGCTTGAGGCTTCCTAGCACCAACGCAGGCACCCTTGCGTCTTGCTGCAAGAGTGATTGTGTTTGCGCAGGAAGGGGTACCTCCCTGCACAAAAACAATAGTTAAAGCAGATTTCTTCAAACTGGGGGCGCTCCCCTGGGGGGGCCCTGTCTATGTTCCCAGCGAATCACTGACAAAATATCGATTACAAAAATATCGAGGTACAAATATATCGTGACAAAAATATCGAAGACAAGAATATCGACATCCTATCTACATCATGGTAAGTACAAAAATATCGAGAAAAAAATATCGATGTCAAAAATATCGTTGTAAAAAATATCGTTGTTTTTTTAAATGTTAAAATATAATGTAAAATAAAGTAAATAATACATATAATTAAAAGAAACAGTTAAAAATATAAAAAAATGTTTAAAAATAATAACTAATACATATAATTTTAAAATAAATTAAACATATACATATAAAATATAATATATATACTTACTTAATAATATTCATAAATAATTATTTTAATAACTTATAAATTGTTAATTTTTTTATAAATTATAAATACATACATACACATACAAAAATAATATAAATAAAAATATAAAAAATATATATAACAAATTAAAAAACTACAATATTTTTAATGTTTTTAAAATAAATTATACACAACATTAACTAAAACAATACAGAAAAATATTGGACAGCGGAGAGAAAAAAATTACTATTCCCACTCCAAAGAGTGCAACAGTAGGGAAAGTGTTGGATAGCGTAGGGGTAAAAATTACTATTCCAACTCCAGAGAGTGCAACAGTAGGGAAAGTGTTGGATAGCGTAGGGGTAAAAATTACTATTCCCACTCCAGAGAGTGCAACAGTAGGGAAAGTGTTGGATAGTGTAGGGGTAAACATTACTATTCCCACTCCAGAGAGTGCAACAGTAGGGAAAGTGTTGGATAGCGAAAGGGTTAAAATTACTTTTCCCACTCCAGAGAGTGCAACAGTAGGGAAAGTGTTGGATAGAGTAGGGGTAAAAATTACTATTCCAACTCCAGAGAGTGCAACAGTAGGGAAAGTGTTGGATAGCGTAGGGGTAAAAATTACTATTCCCACTCCAAAGAATGCAACAGTAGGGAAAGTGTTGGATAGCGTAGGGGTAAAAATTACTATTCCCACTCCAGAGAGTGCAACAGTATGGAAAGTGTTGGATAGCGTAGGGGTTAAAAGTAACATACTTATCAATTAAATAATTTTTTTAATTAAATAATGATTTATTAATAAATTAACAATAAATTAATTATAAATACCAATAAATTAAAATTAATAATGACTATAATAACATTAAATTACTTCCCACCCTATTCGCCAATAAACACACAACCCACTCCACATAAAATGTAACACAATTAATATATTTATCAATTAATCAATTAATAAAAATTAATTACCAATTAATAATTAAATAACAATAAATAAATTATCAATACCAATAAATAAAAATCAATAACAATTAATTACCAATTAATAATTAATTAACAAATTACTGATCAATACCAATAAATATTAATAAATAATTACTTAATTTTATTAAATTACTTCCCACCCTATTCCCCTATAAACACACAACCCACTCCTAAACTAAATTAACACAATTAATATATTTATCAACTAATTAATTAATAAAAAAATAATTACCAATTAATAATTAATAAACAATAAATTAATTATCAATACCAACAAATAAACATTAATTAATTTATTATAATTAATTTACTTCCCACCTTATTCCCCTATAAACCCACAACCCACTCCAATAAAAAATTAATACAATTAATATAATGATCAATTAATCAATTAATAAAAATTAATTACCAATTAATAATTAATTAAAAATAAATTAATTATCAATTCCAAGAAATACAAATTAATGACTTAATTTCAATTAAATTACTTCCCACCCTATTCCCCTATAATCCCACAACCCGCTACAGAACTAAAATGCAAAATTTAATTAAAAATAATTAATAATTTCTAAAAATTATGAATTAATTTACTATAATTAAATTACTTCCCACCCTATTCCCCTATAAACCCACAACCCGCTACGGTACTAAAACGCAAAATTTACTTTAAAAAAAATTACTAACTTCTAAACAATTAATACATATATTTAAAAAAAAAAAAAAACATAACAAAACATGTGGAACACATACATATAAAATACATACTAAAATACATAACACTAACATAAACATCGATATTATTAACATTGATATTTTTGCTATCGATATTACTAACTTCGATATTAAAAAAAACGATATTTCTTACCTTCAGGTCGATATTCTGGTCACCGATATTCTTGATGTCGATATTCTGTCCCTACGATATTTAAAACTCGATATTAATGTAGGTCGAAATAAAAACTCGATATTTTGTCTGTGCACCGTTCCCAGCGGGGCGTAAATGCCTTTGCAATCACTTGTAGATGAAGATGGCCTGGAAGTGTGACTTTCTCTATGTATCGCGTTTCCAGGCTGTCTTCATGTACATCCAGCAGGTAAAGTGCATATAAAAGTATGGCAACCGTGATTTTTGGCTCCGTGGTGGTGGGGTAAACGACATGGCTGAGTGACTAACAAGAAAAGAATAACATTTTCTGTAAGTATTTTGTTGTTTTTTCACATTTAGCTAGCTGCATATAAAATAATGCACATACCGTAAATGAAAAATGAATGCAAATTAAGCTAATCCTTGGGAACGCTTTCTTTTATGTTATGAAACCTCAGTTCATTAATGCGATTGCTGCAGATGCCTGTTTGTGAGACCAGAGAGTCTCACAATTGAATCCTGGTTGGTACAGTGCGGAATCGTGACTTGTGTATTTATAATGCTATGACGTCCCAGCCTGTAACACAAAGCATTGTGAATATGCAAGTCATTATTTAAAAATTGTATTATACACTGTATTTGCAAGGCTGCTGGAATTATGTGAGGGGATGGACAAAATTATGTGGCAGGGATGACTAAATTATGCGGCGAAAAAAAAACAACATGCGGCTTAATGCAGCACTTTTTGTGATAGTGTTATTCCATTATTTTATCAGTTTTACACATGCTACCACTGTGTGTACAAATGTTCCACCTCTTTAGCGCCAGATTAACACACAAATTCAGCAATAAGCAACAGAAAGGTGACCGTCAACCTTTGCGATGGGCCTTCCACTGCATGGCAACATGTGTTGTTGCCTTGCTTGTAACGTTTGAACCGTTTGAGCTTGAAACACATTTTTTTTTGTCAAAATCTTTAGAATAGGCAGCGGGTGGTGGATTATGTGTCAAATGCAGCAAATACATAATTATGTGGAAAATGCTGCAGATGCAAAATTGCATAGGTCTAGTGGTCCTGAGTATAAGCCAACAAATTATTTAGTATTTAAGATTAAACAAGTGCTTTCGGAGAATACCTTTTAAAAATAGGCAATTGCACTGTACCTAGTATAAACATTTTTATAAGTCCATTGAAAAGATTTCCAAATCTTAACACCTTTAGATCACCTCTCAGAAAGAATAGTGACTACATAAATTAAGGCCTGTAGTCTATACCAAACAGCCTTTCCATTTGATGATTAACCAATAGCAAACATTTACATTTCTTACAGATTGCAGGTACCCTGGTGAGAAGGCCAGTTCCTTCTTTAGTTTTCTGTCCATGAATAGCCTCAAGGAGATGGCCTCGAGGACAGGGTGCAATGTGTGGGCTAATTGTTTCCTTTACAAATGGACAGACACAAGGAGACTCCCTGAGGAGGGGGGGATTTCTTTAAATTACCAATACTACCATAAGTGCAGCAGGCGCAGTGGCACAAGGGCAGTGCACCCTACTTTTATCTGTGTTACTAGCAAAATGGTGGGTTGGAACCCTTTTTTCCTTGTTAGCATTGGGGACCAGGCTACCCTTTCTGCACAGGGAACAGGTCCAAAGCAACAGTCGGTGAGATGTGGGATTTACTCCCTTTTTTTTACACAAAGGTGCAGACAGCCTGCTTTAGGCCTTATGTCTAGGAGTGATGGGCCAGTGGCGAGAGTAGGCAGAGTAGTAGGTATCATTTGTGACGCAAATGCAGTGGGACGGGGGCCCAGGGATGTGAGCCATCAACTAAACCCCAATTTGTATTGTTTTACTATCTTTTCTTGCTTACGTTAGGGCCCAGTGCCCCATTGTTGTGCCAGTGTTGCTTTGGGCCACAGTTCAATGGCACAAGAGAAGGGAACTTTGAAGCAGGGGAGACACCTTAGCTTAAGCCTCAGAGAGATGACAGAGCCGGGAATAGGGCAAGATGGAGGCCATGGGGTAGAGAAGACCGCCACTTCGCAAGGCAGTCGATCTCATTACTGAAGCAGGTGCAATGGCACTGGGGCCCAGGAGTGAGATGCCCACTGCGTAACAATCATGACTGCCTTCATTTAAAAAAGAGGATTGGACGCCCACTTTTCTTCCTAGTATTAGAGGTGAGGGCATCCTTGCTGCAAAGTGGTGGGCAACATGCCGGAGTTCATTATATTCTGAAAGGGACAGAGAATCTGTTCCAAGATTGGACTGATGGCTGTGCATGTTGGGGAAGGGGCGAAAGAGGCAGAGGACACAGACTGCTACTCAGGGCTGCAGCTATAAGTAGTGCAACAGGTGCAGTAGCGTTGGGTCCCAGGAGTGTGAGGGGCTCGCAACACCCCAATTATCAGGAGTCGTGCTTGTACTTGATAAATGTGCTCTTTTATAAGTTTCACATTTAGGGGCTGATTAGGACGGCGGTCAGAAAACCTCCCCGACCGCCATGGTAGCGGGAAAAGACCGCCCGCATGGACCGCGACATAACCGCCGGGCGAATTACGATGGCCCGCGGTCGAAATCTGACCGCGGCGGTACGATCGCGGGCTTTAACATTGCGGCGGTTGCTGCTGCCCGCAGCACCGCCGCGATGTCGAAAGGTGCATGTCCTGCATTTCCCTGCACTGCGTGGCAGGCACTGCACAGTGCCTGCCACCTGGTACAGGGAAATGTAGGAGGGGACCATGGGTACCCCCCCAGTGCACCCACACCCCACCAACACATTGGGGGCCCGCAACGGGCCCCGGAAGAAAGTCTCCGCCAGCCTTTCCATGGCGGTTTGACCGCTGCGGAAAGGCTGGCTACCGCCGGCATCATAATCGTGCCGGCAGAGCCTGCTCGGCACCGCCACCATTATCCCGGTCCTGCTCCGTCCACCAGGTAGGAGTGCGGATGGCAACCGGCGGAAAAGCGGCGGTTGGAATTTCCAACCACCATCCTAATCTGACCGGCGGTTTTCTGGTTTGCGATCGCGGGCGGATGTCCACCGCCAGCCCAGCGGTCGCCACCGCCGGCCCGACAGTGGATATCCGCCCGCCATCCTAATCAGCCCCTTAGTTTGGATTATCAGCTACAGGAAATGTACTTCTGAAATGGTAATCCCACCCCTGCACTTGGCCCTGACCCTTCCGTCCACCAAGTACTGCCGTAAAGATTTGGAGGGGGGCCCGACTTGAAAATATTTTGCTCCGTCAATTTGAAGACCTCTGCCTTAAAGGCATTTTCCTTTTTTGAAAAAGGAAGTAACAAGGAGAAATAAGGATATTTCGATATTTCTCCTTGGTACGCCTGGGTCTGGGAGGCACACCATTATGGCACAATGCCAGGTTTACTGACCTTGGGAAGTCTAGGATTGCGTCAAAATCCATGGGTTGATGCATGGAACCGCCCCTGCCTCCCTGACGCAAAGTAATGCAAGGTTGCACTATTTGATGCATTACTTTGTATTTTTACGAAACCACACAAAGTGGCTTTGCGTTACTTATTAAATCCCAAGTAAGTACTTGCGTCAGGCAAGGACAAGCCTTTAGTAAATCTGGGCCTACATGTAATTCCATTTACAAGTGCAAAATAACGTTTCTCAATCACTTAATTTGAAAAGTTAAACATGCACTTGTAAATGAGGCTATTTGCACATGAACACAAATACTTTTGTAACTCTTACATTTCATGTATAACTAACTCCAGAAAAGCAGTGACTTTGCAGTTAGAATTTTAAAATTCTGATTGACAGACTCATGGTTTTTGGATTTTTCTGACAATTACCTGTCTTCTAGTCAAATATCGGCTAGCTCGATTGATTGCTACACAAAAGGTCCCATTAAAAAAAGTGGAGAAATACATGTGGAGAATTACCCCTCGGCTTGATACTTTTTCCTATTCACAGACCTTTCCAGAAGTATGTGTACTCTATAGCACCAACGAGTGTATTAAAAATCCTTTATTACTCAAAGGTAGCTAGACCTGCATGAGCCATTTATAGAAAGATTTTGAAGGATCTTGCAAAATAAGTGATACTTCAAAGAAGTTTCTTCAGGCTTAATTGGATGGAAGCCATTTATTTCTTACAAAGTAGTGCCTGTAAAATGCTGTTTCTTTTTGCAACTGATAGCATTCATTAGAAGGTCATGACATAAGTTTTATGCTATGAGACATTGTGCAGCCCTTTAAAAGAGGTGCAATCCTAGGCTTTAAGACTAAGGGGCCGATTCTGATGCGGGTTGGAAAAGCTTCCCGACTGAATCGGTTGGGAAATGGTGTCCGACCCACTCGGATCGGGAAAGTCCGACCGGCGGAGTAGGATGCATCCGGATGCTTCCAGATACGATTTGGTTGAACTCCCATTGACTTCAATGGGAACATTTGTTCCTAACCGCATCAGAATTGGGCCCTCTGTCGGGAAGACACGTTCCCGATCTGATTTAGAAGGAGCAAATGCCGTTAGGAGGCCTTCCTAACCGCATCAGAATCAGGCCCTCGGTCGGGAAGCTTTTCCAACCCGCATCAGAATCGGGCCCTAAATGATGAAGTTTAACTCGGATCCTAGGAGGGCCTCCAATTTCCTTCATAGTAACTCTGATGTCGGTCTCTGGCTAAAGGAACTCGGAGCCTGTCCTAGGATCACCTAAATGCTGACCGTTACACTTAATCTTTTAGTCTGAAAGCCAGTTAACATATTTCTCAATGTATGAGAGGCTCTGTGTACTTCATAAGAAACATATTATGAGTAAGGCTCAAAGTTTTCCGTTTTTACAGATTTGTACAGATAAATTCAGACAGAGAACAATATGTTTTCTGTCTGTATATATTTTTAAAAGAGGAAAAATACAGAAAATGATGCTCCTTGTGAGTGACTCCTCGTGCTGTCCTTCATGAATTCCAGGCCAACAGCTGAGCAGATAGATAGCATGGGGAGTTAAAACACAGGATGAGATTTCCTTAAATACAGGCACTAGTTAACATATATTTGTATAACTGCTTAAGTGGCTAAACCTTGACAGGCATCAAAGTATGAGTGCATGTTTATCAGTTAAATGAAGGTAGAAATATACGATTTTACAACTCCATTTATTCTCAAAAGACAAAATAAATACCAATTAGATGGCCCAAAAATTAAAATGGATAAATACAGACGACATTTTAAACAAATAAATACCATAAAACCGGGAGCCCTAATTATGAGTTCCAAAAGACAGTACACAGGAGATATTCAGAAAAGAGAATTTGAGCAGAAATTAAGCAATACAATATATTTTAGTGAGATAAAGTAATTTCTAGATACAAGCAATATCTACTAACATCAGTGAGGTGAAAATGAAGTTAAAAACAAGACAGTAAAGTATATATTGTTTTCAGCTGTAATTACATTAAAGTTGTGGATATGCAGTGTAGGGATCATGTGTGATTTTTGTATACTATTTTCATTTTCCTGACCTGCTCCCTGTGTGTGCATCCCTCCTACAAAAGCAGCTCCTCGCTTTGTGACCTCCCCGTTACCAAGCCGACCTGAAAAGAATTTCCATGTGCTGCTCAATTTACTACTAAAAATCCAACCCCCTCAAACCCAAAATATCTCTTTGCCGAAACCCCTTCTCTTCTCCACCCTCTTGCTGTGGCCCTTTGTCTGTTGGAAACCTCGCCTCCTGTGGAGCGTCCTCTGGCTTTGTGGCCAAGTTGGCGCTGCATAAGTGGCAAACATAAACTACTGTCTGAATGGTAGAGATGTTATCTCATGTCTTCTTGTTTGTATCGACCATCAGTCTGCAGACACAGATATTCCATATCCACCACCACAGAGAGGAGACAACATCTACATGGTCCCACAAGGAATCAAACCAGTGCTGCAGCGCACCGCGATCGAGGTGAGTACAACACTCGTACATGTGAGCGCCTGTCCACTGGATGTCAAATGATCACTGGCAGCAAAGAGGCAATAAATTGTTTATTTGGATTCGTAAAAAACAGAGATAACTAGAAAATAAGCACAGATCAACCCTTCTATAAGGTCAATTTTAAATATGCTGTTAGACTGATGGACTTACAACACAAGTGATTCTTAATCAATGTGTTGGCTTCAAATTCAGTTCACGCAAATGTGTTTGACTCTTGCGCTGACTATTACATTATTGACACTTCCATTATTAGATATCTACTCTCCATCGATCATTCAAGCCTGGCTAAGTGAGTTCTTTATATGGAAATAAGCATTAAACCTCCTTAGATACATCCAAATAGTGAATCTATCCTGAAGGTCCAAAAAATGGCTTGGGAAGGGTGAACAATTGGCAAAAAACTGTCACACCGGCCTGGCTGCTCCTTTGTCTCCTCCATTATTGATCGTCCAAGTCCATCCTCTCCTGACGTGAGTCCTCAGAGGTAGACAGAGAGGAGGACAATGCAGTGAGCCCGAAAGAAGCCTGAGTCACCAAGAGTTCAGACCACAGTTCAGAAGGAAAGTCTTGACATTGATATTAGCTGACTTGATATCTAGTAACACTTGTGGGTGTATGAAATTTACGTTGAGGACCAGTTTGGTCACAATGATGTCTCTTGATCACAGATCTTGGCCTGGGGACTGAGGAACCTTAAGAGCTACCAGCTGGCCAGCGTCACCTCTCCGAGTCTTCTGATTGAGTGTGGTGATCAGGTGATTCAGTCCTGTGTCATCAAAAATGTGAAAAAGAATCCCAACTTTGATGTCTGCGTTCTCTTTATGGAAGTGGTAAGATTTGCTGATTTCTTATCTCAAAGCAGGGTCATCATAGATATTATACCGTTGCATAAACGTCCTACTTTTTGATGGGCACCTTTTGGATTCTCACTGGCCTAACCTTGTGATAGCGTAAGTAAAGCTATTCCCAAAGGTGGTTTTAATTATAAATGCATAAACCCGCTAAAATGGTGATCTTAGTAGCACAAATCAATTTATTTCTTTGGACAAAATAATGTTTGGTGCATAACACATTATTTATATGTGAAAATGGATATACTTACACATTTGTACATGTAAACTCACCTGTTGTGAGCCAAAGTTGAATTTACAAAAAGAAATGAAGTTATTTGTTCATCATCTATCTGAGTGGGTGTTATTGAGTGGGGATGACTTGTTGGTTTAATAATGTTTTATGCACTTTCTTACTCTTCATATAGTTGTACATTTAAATCTGACAAAGGTGGCATTAAGACCTATTCAGTGTAAGAGTGGGAGGGAGTATCCCCAAATTGACAGGCATGGATGTATTACGAATTATATTGCTCAATTTTTAAAGAGTATAATTAGGTCCAGAAAACTTTTATGAACTGAAGAAGATGTACTTAAACTAATCCATGATTTTTTTTTTTTAATGATTTTAATATGTAATACTATCGTTTATTTCGGATACATGTTCTTAAAATCTATAATATTATGATGTATAATTTTGATACATTGTGCTTTTATGGTTTTTATCGGATGAGTTAAAAGCCGAATAAAGTTTTATTTTATTTGATTTGATTTGACAGGCATGTATGGAATGGGTTTCTCTATGGTGGAAAATATTGCTCCTATGGAAAAAGAAATCCATATTGCAAATGCAGTATGTCCACACAAACCTTTTTGACTAATTTGCCTAGATTTATGACTTTTTTGGGATTCACAAAAATTCACAGGAAGGCAGATGATGATCTATGCAAATATTAGCAAATATTACTTTTAATGCATAAAGCTTTGCTTTTGCACCGATCACTGTGGATTGTCCACCTTACATGGATAAGCATAAGCATATCCAAATTATGTTCCTATTTTTCTCCATCTGTGATTTTTTTCTTTGCCCAGAAATTCCTTCCCGTACACCTCTTATGTTTAAACTCTCTGTAATTGAATTGTGTATGGAAACAAACTGTGCTAATTAAGTGTGTGTTATTGCCTTCTGTATAGGGCATTAATCACGGTTATGTTATGTGTATTTGTAAAGCGCGCTATCACCTTGCACTGAGCATGTGTGTGGTTAGTTCAACTTCTTATGGATTTCAAGAAGTGAGGCGGAGGCGCTGATGTGGAGTGGAAAGTCGCTCCACACTTTAGGAGCGATGTAAGATAAGGTCCTTTTTCTTGATCAGGTTGTCTGTATGCGTGGGATGTGTGCAAGACGGAGTCCTGTGGAGTGGAGGGGTCTGAGTGGTTTGTGAAAGGAGATGCAACTGTTCAGGTAGGTCGGACCTACATTCTGTGTGATGCCTTAAGTGTGTGTGTGTGTGAGGAGTTTGAACTGAGTGTGGTTCTGTATCGGGGGCTTGTGGAGCCTCCTGGGGTGTGGTGTGATGTTAGTTCTCTGTGAGAGGTTGAGGATGAATCTGGCTGCTGAGTTCTGGATGATTTGTTGTCTACATGTGAGTTGCTTGGTGATCCGGGCATAAAGGATGTTCTTCAAGTCCAGCTTTTTGGTGACTAGGGCGTGAGTGACTGTTTTCTGGAGTTTCTGGTGTTGCTTGGGAGCCATTTGAAGATCTTCTGGAGCATCTTAAGGGTGTAGACGGGTGTAGACAGAGGATGCAGTGACGAAGTTAAATTGTGCGGTCATGTCCAGATTGCTGTTGATAATGATTCAGAGATTCCTGACATGGATGATTGGTGGGGGTGTGGGTCCGAGTTTGGATGGCCACCAGTTGTAGTCCCATGAAGAAGTGTTCTTGTTGAAAAGCACTACTTCTGTCTTGTCAATGTTGACCTCGAGACAGTTGGCTCATCCAGTTAGCGACTTTGGTCATGCAGATGTTGAACTTGTTTCTTGTTAAGGTAGCTTACCACATATAATGAGAACAAGCAAGAGGCTTGAATGCATTATGGGTAAAGTGCAACTAATATCTGTTAATGCCTCAGAGCGGCTGACCCTGAACTCTGAAATATGAACACATCACTGCCCCTGTTTTCTTTAGATGCATGTGTCAGACTTAAGTTAGGATCTACACTAGCAATAGTAGTAAAAGCCAGCATTCTATAATCTATGATTGACTGAACCGATCTCCACATTGGTTACAGGGTATTGATTGTTATCATAAGAGCAAAGGCAGACACTACTTATGCACTAGCATTTGGAGCCATGCAATAATATGTGATTCAGAGAATGTGGAAAAGAGGTGTAAAGTATAATAAGATCTTACGATCTTATGTTGAACAATGGCTACAATAATATATACAATGACCTATTGATAATACGTATTTTCCCCAAAATAATTGAAAATGCTGGCAAAGATATCGACAGTCAAAATAAAAACAAAGTTATGTAAGATTTGGACTTCACCCTTTGGAAAAAAAAAATAGTGAGCTTGAAAAAATGCCAAAACTAACTAGAAAATTAATTTTGCTTGTCAAAACTCACAGTAGGTCTTTTTATGCTGATGTTACATGTTCAGTGTTGATAATCATTTTCTAACCCAATCCCTTTTCAGTAAATAGAATATTAAATTGGTTTATTCCCATTTTTCCATTATGGCAGCGTTTACCCAAGGAGGAGCTGTACACCCCACCTATTATCGTGAAGGTTATTGACAATAGACAGTTTGGACGGAAGCCTGTCATTGGACAGTGCACCATTCATTCTCTGGAGGAGTTCTATTGTGACCCGAACCAGGATGAAGTTGATTCTGCGGAACCTTCAACAGGTCAGACTTTCATTTCCTTTTACAACTGTATCATATAGTAGGAAGGTTGTAGACCCAAAACCCAAGCGGTCAGTACTTCTATGAGGCTCTCAGGCCCCTTGGTAAACAAAACACATACACCCACCGAAGGGGGTACCCTGAAACAGCGGGTGACCTACATGCCTTGAAAGAGTGGTGGGTAGTGTTGTGACAAGGTGTGCATGGCACATAGCAAACAGGGCTGCATACTGAGCTTGTCCTGTGCCAGAGCCTAGGGACAGTGTATGGCACATCTGGTTGCTCTGAAAGGATGCATAGACAATGCCTTGTGGCTCTTCAGAATGCCGTCCTATGTAACAGCCCAGTCCCCAAGTAACAAGTACATCTGTGTTAAAAAGTACAAGTCAGTTGGAAGCAAATTACTAGGGCTACAATTTAGCTACTGTATAGTTTTGAATCAATGCATATATGAAGAATGAATGAATTGATCACTTGTGCTCTTTTGTTCTTCTTCCAACTCCTTCCTGTTTCTGCTTCCTTTTACTGGTGTTCCCCAGAGTATCTCCATGTGTCCCTGTTCTATCTTGCCCTTTTTTATCAAACCCACTTTTTTCCATTTCTCTATCTCAACTGCTGTTTCAGCTTCCTCTTTCATTCTGTATTTAATTTTTCTTCTTTCTCTCTACCTTGCTTTCTCGCTCTCTTTTGCTCTCTCTCACTCATCTCTTGGCTTCACTCTTTCTCCTCTTCCTTGTCTCCCTTTCCTGTACTTATGTATGTATGCATATATGTATATGTGTATGTATGTATATATGCATGTATGGGGTATTTAAAGAGTGCAAACCTAGCCAAAAGGTAGCAGAGCACTGCCCAGGGTCACAAGCAGAGACACAGTCAATATGTGACTTGAGGGGTAGGTGGGTTCTGGAAGCTGAAGTGGAATATTACTACATCATGAATGATGCAGTGGTGAGCCTTCAGCTGTTTCCTAAATTGGAGCAGTGTTGGGGCGGTCTTGATGGCTACAGGGACGTTGTTAGAGATCATGGATTCATATATGGAGAAGACCTGATGTTGTGTTTATTCTTTTTTGCACCCAATTATCTCCACTCTGATGGTGTCCCGGCAAACATTTACTTTTTCTTAGGATCATTTTTGCACTAAAAATCCCTTATGAACATATTTTTGGTGGCACACTCTGTCTTCATATTAAGTTTTACACAAGTAAGAAATTAGCAACTTTGTGAATGGTGAAGTTTTTTGTAATGAAACTTTGTTAGCTTCTGAGTACAGTGGCCCAACAGGACACATTCAAACATAATGCTCCAGATTTCTTCAGCAACCAGTTTAGGGCAACAGGAGAGGGCAAAGGTCAGCAGGCTCAGTCTGACTCCCAAACATTGCCTAAGGCACGCTATTGCACACACCAACAAGCCCAAGTCCTTAATATGACACCATTTAAGAAATAGATATAAGATTAAATGTATAAGGTAATAGCTCATAGAGCCACAGTAAACCAAACTCTTGGTAAAAAAGTGAGGTGTTGACATTGTATTTACTAAACCTACAAACCATAACAATTTGGTTACAGTCAAGTCTCTGGTTGTACCCCTACAGGGTTAACAATGGCTAGCATGAACAGAAACCATTGATTTAAGTTGGCCTGTTATCTTCTACAATTCTCTGCTAAGGCATTCAGTTTATTGGTCAGAGTTGTTTAATGATTTCCTGGCAGTCAGTCTTCCATGATCCAGTAAATTTCATCCAACACAAAGGGGCCGATTCCGATTCGGGCCGGAAATCTCTCCGACCGAGCCGGACCCGGAGAGATTTCCGACCGAATCGGACCCGTGCAGCCCGAGCGCACGTATGCCATCGGACTCGAGTCGGTCGGACTCCGATTGAAGTCAATGGGAGCCTGTCGTGCAACGCGTACGCGGGCTCCCATTGACTCAATGGGTGCGATGCGGACAAGTGCGCCCCTACAGCGTGTACGCGGCGAGCGATTCGCGCCGTACACGCACAGGTAGGGGGACCTATGGGTCCCCCTGTGTGCAACTCGCGCGGCTACGCGTACAGGGGGTCCGACACGGACCCCCAAAGTACGGCTCCGACAGCTCTTTCGAGCCGGAGTGCGCGGCTCGGTCGGACTGCTCGCGGCGCGCATCGTACTTACCCGGCCGGGAACGTCTCCATTGCGCAGTGCGAGTCGTGTCCGTGCGAGTCGGTCGGTGCGGTTCGACCCGGGATCGAGTCGGTCGGAGCGGTCAGGACGCCCGGACGAGTCGGTCGGCGAATACGCATCGTACTCGCTCGCCCGGACGCGCGTACGAATCGGTCGGGAAATAGGGCTCCGAATCGGATCCGGTTAAGCCGAATCCGATTCGGAGCCCTACCGGCCGAGATCGGAATCGGCCCCACAGACTTGAGCCATATCCACTTCTGTGACCATGTTCAAACCTGAAGTGGAAATTCAGAGCACAGAGTGGGCTTGGAACTGTTAAATAGTTGGCTATTCCAAAGAAGATGGCAATGGGTGTAAAGGAGGAGGTCTTTTCTGCGTCTATAAGAGCCTGATCCATGCTTGCTTTTCAAGACTACTATGTATTGATGATAACTATTTAAATAATTAACAGTTAAGCTAATGATATGCAGTATATCCTATTTGGGAATCCTGTAAATTTGGCAATAGATCGAGCCCTCGTAGACCAACATTGAACAATCCTCACAAGAGAGACAGCACTGACCGTGCAAAACTAAGTCGAAGCAGCACCACCTGGTTCTGATGAGCCTTGGCCAAATTGCGGGTGACACCTAATGGTAAGGTGGGTAATGACCAGAGGTGGTCGGAGGTGGGAATAACATGACACACGCAAAAGACATCCTCACTTTTCTCCACAGGAGGAGGTAGGAGACTGTAAACAGTACTGTTTTGATTCTTTGAAAATTTGATGCTAAATAGGGGGTGGTGGTGACAAGCGCATCAGGCAATTCTATCCTAAGGGCCATTATGCCATCCAAATTCACTCCTGGTTTGGCTATGGCTGTGGAACCACTTTGTTGACTGGCACCACGAACCATGACAGTCCCTGCCACGTTGACACCGGCACTGATGCCAGAGGATGTCAATCCCATAGTACTATCCGACTGAGCTGAATCTGTCTCCACCTCGGGTGACGCTGCACTCTAGCTCAGTACCTTCATGGCCAGCCCCCATCCACTGTGGCTCTAATAGGACAGTGCCCTTGGCTTTGAGCCACTCACAGTGCTCCAACACTTATCCCGATCGGACTCTGATTAGAGCCAACCAAGGTTTAGGTAGGATGGTGCTGTTGGTGAGAGTAGGGACGGGTTTGCCAACAATATGATGATGACGAATTTTATTGTACCTGCAAGAGGCCAGTGGGCTTGACACTACCCCTGACACAGGGCTGGCCTCTCCCCCTGATCCTCCCACAAAAGACTGTGCCTCATTCACCAGGGCAATTAGGTGGGGAGTTGAGGTAAAAGATCTACATTTTCCTTCTATTGGGGTAAAGACAAATATACTTACAGAGGTGCTACAACCTGGACAATCCTCCTCTGAACAAGTACTGTAGTTTAATGAGGCCCTGACAGGCGCCTTCATGTGCACTTGAGATTGAGAAATCTTGCCAGCAGTCCCAGAGGATCTCTGTGCCAATTTGGCTCAGACCATTCAAGATGGCCAGGATGCAGCCAAATAGGTCATACAGCCAGGCCTGTACACAACGACTGCTTAGGTAGAGCTGTCGAGAGTAGCGTAGTACTCAATGCCATGTTTAGGTGAGATCCAGGGGCTTCTACTGTGACGTTCAAGTGGGCTCATGAATATGCCATTTGATGAATATTGCCTTTTTGGCCAGAACGCTGACTCCACCCTGGAGTGTTTTAAAGAGAGTAGAGCCGCTGCACACTCCTTAGGTCTCTCCACATCAGTGAGGCAGTTTTCCGAACAATTTTGCCACTTTCGAGGCATCACTAGGAGTTTCACCTACAGTCAGCATTAAGGCCCACCACTCAAACAGCAACCACCGCAGTCCTTTCAGAGTCGGGGTAGGAGATCCAGCAGACAATACCCAGGTTCACAGGGACAATGGACATCCCAGCTCTCGGCTCTTCCGGCATCAGCCTCCAAGTGGCTTTAGTTTGACCTTAGCTGTGCATGACCAACTTGTGAGAAGCAGGATCAATCATTTTCTCAACGGGTGGCAAGCAATGACATCCGAGAGATGGTTCCTGCAGATAGTCTGATGGGGCTACACCCTCTCATTCATTCCGATCCTCGCCACATCTCCCTACTTCATCAGATCGGCTTCTAGAGGACCATTTGTCCATTTTGATGCAGGAAGTCAAGGCTCTTTTAGACAAAGAGAGGGTAGATAGAGAGGGTTCCGGTTTCGGAGATCGAAACTGAGTGGTACGTCCTGTTCTAGTGCCTCGAGGCCTCAAATTCTTCCTGTGGAAGGACGAATTCAAGATGCTCACAGTGGCCCAGGTTTTATCTGCCATAGATCTTGGAGACTGTAGAAGACCTATTTCCATATCCCCATCCTGCAGCCCACTGGTGCTATCTGGGGTTCAATAAATTAATGAATGAATGAGACTTTTATAGAGCACGCAAATACCAAAGTGTCTTAGCGCAATGTGAGCCATGAGCATTTTCAGTCTGCCGTGCTCCCTTTCATCTTCACCAGTGCCCCTGGGGTGTGCACAAAAGTAATGGCAGTGATCGCTACCCACCTTTAGAGGGCAGTGATACCAGTCTTCCCTTACCTAGACGACTGGCTAATGAAGGCAACCTCACCACAGTCAGTCGTGGACCACCTCCAGTTGATATCGAACCTCCTTAAATTGCTGGTGTTCATGATCACCCTGCCAAATCACACCTGGTTCATTTGCGGAGGCACCCTTCCATCTGAGCCGCCCAGGATATGGTGTGTTTTGGGGCCTTCGGTCCAGAACAATGAGTCCAGGGCACTCAGGCTATGTTCCTGATTTGTCAGCCTCGGTCCTGGGTCTCAGTGAGAATGGCTCTGAAGCTTCTTGGCCTACTGTCCTGTATCATGCCTGTTGACCATGTCAGATGGAACATGAGGGCTCCGTAGTGGGATATGAAGTCTCAAGGGGTCAGCACCAGAATATACTGCACAAAATCTGAGATGCATTTCACCTAGACTGGAGCACAGGACTCCTGTATGCCTTTTCCTGCCCAATGTTCTGAGGAAGATCAGCAACATACATCCCCAAGTCATCCTAGTGGCTCCAGAATAGGACAGGAGAATGTGGTATCTGGATCTTCTGAGCATGGGGATCTGTCCTCCAATCAGGCTGCCATTTCTAGAGGATTTTCTGTTGCAGTAGCAGGGCAGGGTTTTGCACCCAGTCCTGCGAAATCTACACCTCCATGCATGGAGATTGAAAGGCCGACGATGACTGAGTTCAATCTCCCTTCCGAAGTAGTGAATATCATCCTTGAGGCTAGGCGTCTTGATACTAAATCTGATTACCCAGGACGCTAGGCTTGGCGTAGCTGCGGTCAACTGGACCTGTTGCAAGCTAAACTGTTAAATGTGTTACTATTTGTTCTGTCTTTGGCCCACCAAGAATTGGCGGTGGGAACAGTTAAAGGTTACCTGTTGGCCCTTTTCGCCTATTTGCGCTTACTAGACCCAACCATTTTTATGCATTTTCTCAAAGGCTTGATCCATATGTTTCCCCCTAACCCTGTTGTGATGTCACAGTGAGACCTCAATTTTGTCCTTACTTTTCTTATTTGCACCCCTTTTGAGCCACTGCACAGCTGTCCTCAATGCTTCCTGACTCTGAATAAAGTCTTTCTCATTGTGATAACCTTGGCTCGTCATGTGAGTGGGCTTCATGCTGTATCTGTCCAGCCGCCCCAGACCGCCTTCTTTACAAACTGGTACTGAGGACTAGGAAGGCCTTTATACTAAAACGTGTGATTGCCTTTCATGTAGGACAGTCCATCACTCTTTCTTCTTTAATAGTTTAAAATGATGTTCCATAAACATAGTGAGTGAGCGGACTCCACACATAAATGCAATATAGATCAAGGTGTAGCTATAATACAACACAAAATTAGCAACAAGAAACTTACAGTACCGTTGCCATTCACCCCAATTCCTGCCTTGGACATCCCAACCTATCGTATCTAGCTTGCCTCCCTGTGAGTTTTGCCCACGGATTTAGTGTGGCAGTGATTACTAATGACGGAAGAAGCCTAGGCATTGCAGCGCCATTCCATCCCTTTCCACATTAAGACGACCAACCAGCTCCCAGGTGATGGCCTGGCATGCTGCTATCAAGAAGCATCGTATGCCCATCTAAGTCTGTCACTTTCCCACCCCACCCCTGCCTCAGTCAGCCCGCCCAACTACTGTGTCCTCGATGCTGAGGACCTGCTCAAATGCACTCACCTCCCTCCATGGGGTCTGTCCCACATGAGGTGTAAAATCACCATCATTAGTCTGGGTTGCTCGTTCTCCCAAGCCTGTCCATGCCTTAGGGTGGTCCAAAGAAACGGTCCTCCTACCGGATATGGGGGAAGGGGGAAGTGGAAACCACGTCATTAGATCAAATAGATCCAGCATCCAAAGGCCCATAAGGTGTGTGAATGGCCCCCATACTTCCTCAAACTTTGGTAATTGGTCTTGTAGTTTGTAAATACGTCTCTCGTATGTAGCTCGTCTGAACAGTTGTGCCATCCATTATAGGTGTATGGGCGCTATAAGGGAACGCCAGTGGTGGACGTCACAACTTTTTGCTACCGCCAGGGTCATCGACATCCACCTCTTCCATGGCGACGTAGCATAATCGTCTGTCAAGTCGTGTAAGGGCTAGCTTTGCTTATTCAGTAAAGTGGAACAGCCTGGTATCATCCAGCATGTCCCAGATGTCTGCCCAGTATGTGCAGAGTTTTGGGCATCCAGAATGAGTCTTGCTCGTCTCAGTTTATAGAGGGTCCAGTACCAATTATGCAGTACCTTAAAATATGTGCACTTCAACCTGATCTTCCTCAAAGTACAGTTGTGTGAGTCCATGAGTTCCTACCAGTCCTCTTGCCCATACCTAGCTGTTCCTCCCAATATATCTTGGTTTGTGTGGTGGTTGAATAAGAGTGGTCATTAGGGTTGAAGACGGTGTATACCATCAGGGGATGCCCCAAAAAGTGGGTCCGAATCTGGAGTCCATGGAACGACTTTCGCGGAGGAATATGTGTGCCACCTGTTAGAACTGATCCCAGTGTCTCCCCCCAAGCGGTGACTATCACCTCCGATGTTGATATGTAAGCCTTCTCCTTTGTACACAATTGCTATTCAGTAATGGGCTGTGATCTCTGTAAAATATATTTGAACCGATGTATGTTTTAATAAAAAGAATTATAAAAAAAAAAGAGTGGTCATTAGGCATTTTATTTGGTATAGGTTAGTGACTGCCCCTTTTGCTTTCCCCCACACCTGCAAGTATTTTCGGATTGGGGATTCCTGCAGTGGAATGTGGTCCAGCCCCAGCTCTCCTCTCATACAGTGTCGGGCCTGCCTACAGCTCCATAGTTGTGATTTGGGAAGGGAAAATTCCTCACGGAGTGTCTGAAAGAGTTTCAACATGCCATCCTCATAGACGTCACCCACTGTTCTTATACCACCCTTAATCCAGGTCTGCCGTCTAATCGGGCGGCATCCTATCCGGGTGCAGTCATTGGACCACAACGGTGCCCCAAGGTTGGGTGGCTCATGAACACCTAACAATCTGTGTGAGTCCCTCCAAAGCGTACACATCGCCTGCAATGGAGGTAGACATGTGTTACTATCCAGGGGTTTGTCCCGTATAGGACGACCAGGAGAAACCTGAGAACGCATCTATGAGGGGCATAATAGCTGGTACAGATGTGGTTGGAGAGCTTAAGAAGGATATTGTCCACGTATAGCAAAATCTTTTTTCCCCCAGCCAGCATGGCAGTACTCCAGACCCTGTCACACTGTCTGATGGCTACCACTAAAGGTTCCAAGGCTAGGAAAAATAAATATTGGGACAGCGAGCAACCCTGGCTGGTCCTCCTGTGTGTTCAAATAGTTTGGGACATTAATCCTCCACATTCAATTTATGCAGTTGGGTTTAGGTACATTCAACAAAGTTTAGCCTGGAAGCATGGACCCAATCCCGCTCTCTCCAGTGTACAGAATAAATAGCGCCATTCGACTTGAGCAAACACCTTCTCATCATTCAAAGAGACCAGGATTGTCTTGTCACTGTCATCTTGCAGCTGCCAGAGTATGTGTGCTAATGTGCGCATGTTATTTCTGGAGGCTCAACCTGGGACAGATCTCACCTGTGAGTGATGTATCAGACTAGGCAGGACTTTCTTAAGCATGGTCACTAGCAACTTAGACAGGATTTTCATATCTGTGTTAAAGAGCAATATTGGGTAGTAGCTGGAAAAGTGTGTGGGGCCCTTGTTTCCTTTTAGAATGAGGCAAATGATGGCCTTGTTGTACTCAACTGGAAATCGGGCACGTTCCTCAGCTTCTTTAAAGACCCTGCAAAGGAGCGGCATAACTATTTGTTTATTCTGTTTGTAAGACTCCGTGATGATCCCATAGTCCCCCTGAGTCTTATTATATGACATTTTTGAGATAGCCATGGCCTTCTCTTTCTCTGTTATTTCTCCTTCTAGCAGTGCCTGCCAGCCGATGACAAAGTCGGGAGGCAGACACTGTCCAGGAACTCTAGTTCACCATTTGGGTCATTCGGCCTGTCAACGCTGTATGGGGCACCCAAGAAGTGGGCAAAGGATTCCGCTATCTGCACTGGGTGCGTGACCAGGTGATGAGCCGTGTCATGAACCTCTAGTATGGCAAGGTGAGCCTGGAAGTGACGAAGTGGCACCGCTAGTAGTCTGCCCATCTTCTTGCCTTGTTCATTATGACGGATCTTTAGATGCAGTAGGGCATACTCCACCTTGGATGTAGAGAGTGAAATCAGATCCATTTTCACTCTTTCAAACTGCTGTTGGACCAGAGGAGGTGGGTTGTCTGCATAGTGTTTCATCAGGGCTCGCACCTTCTGCTCTAAGCATTGGTGATTGTCAGACAGTTCCTGTTCACAGATGGAGGAATCTCACATGAGATTGCCCCGTAGAACAACCTTCCCATCAGCCCAGAAAATATGGGTAGAAGACACCAATTCCTCATTCTCGGCCAGGTATCAGCGCAGATGGTCGGCTAGCCTACCATGTACCCCAGATGCGTGAATATATTCCCTCTCCTGGGGGTAGGTAAGGTGCCACGGATACATAAGGCTGTCAAGAGTGCATGGTTTCTCGCGTATGTCTTATCATAACCTCCCGTCCTATCTATGTACAGGGCTCGTTCGTAGTCTCTTGGATTGATTGTGATCCATCGGCTTACAGTAAATTTAGTGGTTACTGGTGATAGGTCTCTGGTGCCAAGTTAGTGAAAGAGGAGTGGGGAAGCGAGAAAAAGAAGAGAGAGGAGATGGCACCTAGAGGTCTCGGAATTCAGTCTGGCGGGGGGATGAAGTAGTGTGGCTTGGACAGTGGATTCAGCCAACATTATAGATGGGAGCTGTGTTGCGTCTAGTCAGACGAAATGCAGCAGCAACATGGTGAATAGGTCTAGCCCCTCTGGTCCTCCTAGAACTTAAACGTTGTTACGGCTGCTGTGATCTTCCCGTCCACTAGCTTCTTCCTCGGGTGCCTTAATTCCTGTCCCAAGTCTGGCTCTTTTTCCAGAACCGTCAGTTGGTCGTCCAGGGTTCAGACTTTTCAATCGGTCATCTCCAGCTGTGTTTTAAATGTGGCCAAATCCGCCTTCATGCATCTGAGTTCACTGGATGTCGACCTAGTGTCCACTTGAACCAAATCCATTGTGGCTTCAATGGTGGTCAGTTCCCTCATCAAGGTCTCTAGTTTGATCTCGACCATGTCTCTCTTCACAGGGTTACTTTCCGAGCCACGGCATCAGAGAAAAGGAGCTGGTGAGAGGCTTTGCCTTTGGGCATTCGTAGGTGACTGGTGTCCTATTTCCAACTACGAAGGAGACATGAAGGGAGAAGGAGAGGGCAGAGCAGCGAGATGGTGCTCAATGTCCCTTGTAGCGAGTTCTGGGGATCACCCAGCAAGTTGTCACCTGCCAGAGGCAAGGAAGGGTCCGAGCCAGCAACGCCCAAGAATATACAGGGCAGCGTCCAGGTATCCTGGCTAATCAGAGTCAGGCAGGGCTAGCAAGCACCCAGTTACTCGAAACAGTGGTTTCAGAATCCAAAGCACCTCACATGTCCCTAGTTCAATGGAATGTTACAGCTCGTTGCCCAGCTGTCGGGGACAGGGGATGATCTTCACGTTCCGTCCTGAAAGGCTACTGAGCAAAGCCAGTGTCGCTATGCCAGAATCGAGGTGGCTGGGATATTGATGATCCTGGGGCCTATGCAGTCTGTGCGGCTTGGCCACTGGCCAAGCGGGCCGTAGCCATTCAGCTGTCAGTGGCAGGGCCCCAGAGAAGAGATTCCCCCAAGAACAGCGGAAAGAAAATTATATTATCATTGCAGGTCATTCCCTGCCATGTCCGTGCAATTTCCAAGGACCAGTTGGCCTCTTCGGTTTATTTGTAACCCCCAGATTTCGTGGCTCAGGTAGTATGCTGGTGCCCGTCCTAGGGCTATGGAAGGACAGTAATCATATTGGGCATTCACGGGCAGCCTTAGGTCGCTGTCATGTCTCTTGCCCCATACCTCCTTCACCTCTGGGCTTCCAGTCTGAGACCTCCGCCTCTGTACTTGAGGCAAGCTACGGCTGGGACCTATTGCTCTCAGTGCCACGGCTTCCCTGTATCGGGCAAGCGGAGGTCGGTGAGAAACATCGAGTCGCGGGTGTAAAGGCCTTAGAGTCTCTTCACCCTCTGCCAATCAAACAGCCCTTTTTAAGGGATCGGGCTGCCTGAGATCTCCGGTCCAGGCCATTTGGCGTTGTGGTTTCATTGGAGCCTCAGAAGATGACGGCTATTTTGATCGCAGCCAGTCTCCGCCCCTTCTGTCCATCACTCTTTCAACATTCTCTGCCACCACCGTTCCCCTCGAAAGTGGACAAGAGACTTCATTGTTTGGACCCCAATTGAGCTCTCCATTTTTACATTAACTGTACAAAAGACCACCTGGTGAATGATCAGCTCTTCTGATGCAAAGCAGGGAAAGGCAATGCGGAAAAGGATTTGGTCCAGGTGTCTAGTACTCTGCATTAATATCTGTTATACGGTGGCCCAGAAGCAGCCTGGTTGAGGGATTCATTCCACCAGGGCCAAGGCTGACATCACTGCGTTTGCACACAGAGTGCCTATCCTGGATATTTGTCAGGTTGCAAAGTGTGCACCTGTTCACAGGTTCATGAAGCACTACTTCCTTGACAACCAGGTCTGAATGGAAGGGCATTTTGGCCGTTCAGACCTGCAGAATCTTTTGGTCTGAGTCATTCCACAGACCTACCACCGAAGGAGGTACTGCTGTGGTATTTAGTCTAAAGATGAGGAATCTGTGGTAAGAAGTATCCATCAAAAGAACAAGCTACTTCTCTTCGGTAACACAGATCCGTCACTGCCCTCCCGCTTCTTGAAGTCTGTGGAATGGACTCCTTTACATGCAAAAACATCTCAAATTAGAGATTTGCACACTGACACGACTGATTGCTTTTTGGGCTCCACTTCTGAGGGTGTGACACTGTCCATAAAGAAACTGACAGCAGCAGGCAGAGCGGATACAATACAGAGCAATACGACGCCCCCTACTGGCGTTCAGGGGCTGTGATGAAACAACTTCCAGATCTACTGTAGCACCTGGGGACATTCTAAAAGTGAGAAATCTGCGGTTAGATAGAGTATTCACCAGAAAGAGCATTACCAAAGATAAGTAATTTGTTCATCGAGATAAACATAGAGTTGGTGATGGAGAGGCTATTAGAGAAGCTTAGCTGTTGGAGGAGAGAGAAGGGCTGAAATGTTAAATAAATACAAGGGATGATTTCAGAAGTTTGGGGAGGGCAGCATTTTCTAAGATATCTGGGAGCACCCCAGATGAAAGACAGAGACTGAGTAGTACCAGAAACTGAATTTGAAACGAGGCTAACAGAGGTGGAAATGAAAGTCTGGTAAGAATTCGGTGGTGGAGTGCCAGATATGGCTTTTTTTTCTCGGAAGAATAACATAGAATCATAAATGGGTGAAAGAGACAAAAGTTGGATACGAAAGGGGGGTGGGGAAAGTGGGTAGTAGATAAACGAGAGGACATAGATGTTTAAAATTTGAGATCTTGGGATAGAGATGGGAATAGCATATTAAAGACTAGGAATAGACAAATCCTGGATGTAGTTGTATTTGTATGTTTTGTGATTCAAAGCCCTTCGAACAGAAGGTCTTTGTATAGTAACAAGGGAGTGCCTAAGGTGGTTTACATACTGGGAGGGACACATGGAGCTATTGATGATATGTGAGGTTGAGTAATGAGAAGCAAATGTTCGACAAACTCTAAGGTCCGAGGGTTTTACAATGTACGTGGTCCGTCAGAAGTGGGTCACTTATAACACAATCATAGATAGCATAATATGTAACCTCTTTCTCCTTTCACTTGTGACCACAGGTGATGGTGGTTACACACCCAGAGATGATGTGCTCATTGACATTGATGACAAGGAGCCTCTGATTCCCACTAAGGTAAGGCTTAAGATGCTGCTATGAATGATGAATAGCATGTGGCACACCTGGTGACAATGCTGTGAGGTGTCCTCTCGTTTGTCTGAGCTGCAGATTTACTTTTTTGAATTTTAAGTTGTGTTGCTATAATGAGTGAAGCTACATTTCTAGCTACACCAACTGGATGGAGATTCAACAGAATTTTAGGTTTTTTGGGTGCCAGAAACAATGCCTTGATAGATTGAACGACTCTACTCTTTTGTTGGAATTGTGGCGTGCATAGAGGGGACCTGACACATATGTTTCAGAACTGCCATAAGATTAAGAGGAGGTACAATGGACTCAGTTCACCTTTGAAATATAATGATTGATCAAGGTCTTACCATTCTTGGCAGAATAACAGGTATTATTACCTTATGTGAGGGTGAGTGAGGCAAAGAGGGTTTAAGGTTGGACCTGCGTGAAGCTTAACATTTTTCAGCACTGGAAGGCGGCGGAAGCCCTCAGTTGAGGTAGAGGTGGAAGATCTTATTTCTTTGCCACATCTAAAAATTTGCTTTTCTAACCTAGATAACAATGTGTGAAAATCAGTACTTAATTTGAGCCAGTGGTTTCTGGTGCACAGCATCAGTACTTAATTGTCAACACTTGGACTTGTAACAGTCTGCCACATGGTGGCGCTGTCTGTCTAATTTAAAAATGAGTACAACAACAGTTGTTTAATAATTCAATACACTTTAAAAATTACTATTGACTACTGCCCAAGCCATTCTTTTAGCTTTAGGGGCCTGGAATAGTCTGAATTTTCACACTTTTAGGAGTGTGATGGTTAGTAATTGTGTTGGTACTGCCATTGGCAGTGCTGGGAGGGGCAATGTGTGGTGCAAGTTGAAGTGGCCTCCTGACGAGATCCCTGGCACTTATTTTTTTACAAATTAAGCACTGGTGAAAATAAAGTAGTATTTGGAGTAGTTCTATTGAGCTGTATAGTTTACAAAAGGTGAAAGCTTTAGGAGTACATTTTGGTTGAAAAGCTCATATTTGACCTCATCCTATACCCTGGTCTTTTAACTTACATATTCAGCTCTTTTCTAGTATTGTTGAAACTTTTTCTATCATAAATTATGGTTTGATAGACCAAATATCTGTTTAAACATTGTTGTGTAAATTTATAAGCTATTACAGAGTGAGATTTTAAGGTTTCACATTTTGATCGTTTTTTCAGTGTGTGGTGGGTGTTTTGAATGGGCTTGAATCTGGGTATCCTGTTTAGAAGACTACTCATGTGTGAAATGTCTGCAGTGAAACAAGATTTTCTTTAAAAATTTGCACAATGTAGTGCTACTTTGACCCATGTTCACAGCTTTCTAGACTCCCAAAAAATAGCTGCATCCTCTTACAATGAACTCTTTCTAGAGCCTAGAGGCCTTTTGGTTTTCAACCATTAGTTCTTTGGTTCGTTGATACATTTCACAACAGTGCCCTCCCTTTTTAGGAATTTTTAAAGATATTTTCGGCAAATGTTTAATGCTTGTTTGTAACTGGCCAGTACCCACACAGACATGAAGTAGGGGTGATGAATCAGTCACATTTCTTGGTAGGGATAAATTATTTTCCAAAATCATCATCTTTTCAGAATCAACACAGGAATGTCCAACCTTGGTCCAGAAGCTCACATGCTTCATTTTCACTCTCGCCGCAGACTACCTGACTGATGAAAGTATGTATGTGTACGATGTAGTGGAGCGAGAATATAGCCAATTTATGTACAGCAGATGACCCGAAATCTGTCCTGGATCCAGCCCTTCTGGACTTATGTTGTACATCCCTGATAAACCATGTGCAACGCTGAGCGATATATTTAAAAACTTCAGTTGCATGCTAAGACATCTGTGGAAATAAGGTTTAATTTGTTGATGTCAGAGAAATACTGTAAAATTATTTATCTGACACCTCCACACTGATGTTTGGTCACTAAAAGTGATGCTGAATATCTGTGTCCTGACTTTGCAAAGCATTCTAATACAATCACCAGGGCCCAATTCCTAAAAAGACATTAAGTGCCAGAGCCAGCATTTTTCTAAACATATTGCCTCCCATTTCCATAACTAGTACCGCCCACTTCCACAATTTGCACCGCCTGCTTCCACCACTGACACCGCCCACTTCCACCACTGGCACCACCCACTTCATCACTGGCACCGCCCACTTCCGTCCCTGGCACCACCCACTTCTACATCTGCCCTCTGTTTAAATGGAAACCTGTGAAGACTTTGGTCCTTTCACTAACCCCCCAGCAAGTTCTTTCTTGAATCCAGGGTGTTTACAAGAGTCTTGGATGTTGTATTGCCGGTTCACATGACAAAATAAGCAGTTACATATCTGACAAAAATTAACGTGAATGGTGCAAACCCAATGTGTCCCCACGGGTGGTTGTGTGCTTTACACATACACATAACATAACATAACAGCGTAAAATGTAGCATAATAGACCGGCAGCAGTTGGTGATCGGTCAAAGAGATTCTTGGTTCACCATTGTCCCTGCCTGGATTAGGCATCAGAGATACAAAAGTGCTGAAGTGGGCAAAAGGCACTTACCGCATATCCTCTTTGGCAAGATATTTGTTACATGAAGAGGCCAGAATACTGCAGAATACAATTTGAAACATTTTCACATGCACCATCTGGAATGCAGGTTGTGCACTTGTGCGCATGATGTCTGTCTAAATACACGTCCAGGGGCATTTCTCTCTTCGTGCATTCTGTGGAAGAATTTGGATAGAAAGCGCCACGACTCATAAAACACATGCACATTTCGAGCACATACACATCTTGCACATGTTGCACTTTGTTGCTAAGATTTTGAGCTTTGAAACTCTGCCATCTGGATTACATAGGCTTGGCCCAGCTCAGCGGGAGAAGATGGAGGCATGAGGCCATGTGAAAGATTAACAAAGATCTCTTACATGTAACTAGCCGAAGGCCCTGGGCCGGAAGTGCAGTGGCAGCTTTGGAAATCAAACCTGCACGCAAAACATAGCAACAGGAGTGCGAGTTTACCAAAATAATCGCGGCTGTAAACCGGAAGTCAAATGCAATTTCATCCTGATGAAAAAAAACAGGAAGTAACGTCATTAAGCGACCTTCGACATGGACGACTGAGGCTGCGGCATCTTAATAATATTTAGCAATAGTGGCCACACAAACTCTGGGGCATATGTACAAGGGGATAGCGCCACCAGAATGTCACTTTTACCGACGTTGCGGTGCCGCAATGCCCTGCTCCACTTTGTTGGCTTAATGGCACTTTGTAAATATGGTACTCTTTCATTCAGGTATCTGCGTGAAAGGGGCGTGCAATGGGTGCTGCTGTGGGCGTTCCGCTGCAACACCCATTGCTTTTTGACGCTGCCCCAGATTTACAAGAATCTGTATATCTGAGGTAGCGCCAAAAACTAACGCCCTGCAAAAGCAGGCGTTAGATTCGCGCAAAGAGGAAAAATACTTTTATTTATCCTTATTTTTGCCTTTTCTATGTGTGCTGCATTCTGCGGCGTACATAGAAAGAGCAAAACACCATTAATGATTGTTTTTCTGCATGACGGTGTTCCTCCATGCACAATAACAATCATTAAATAATGGCGATTTGATAGTTCTATGTGTGCTGCATTCTGCAGCACATATAGAAGCAACAAATCACCATTATTGATTGTTCATGTGCAGGAAGGGGCACCTTCCTGCACATAAGCAATCATCCCTGTAATGCAAGCACCCTTGCACTACGGCCATAGAGTGTCTGTGTTGGCGCTAGGCAGCTATTTTCAGCGCCAGTGCTAAGGAAAACACAGGGGTGCGTCGTATTCTTGTAAATACGGTGCATCCCTGCACTCTGGAAATGGCGCAGCGTGGCTCTGCAAAATTTGCTGCAGAGCAGCGCTGCACCTATACCCCTCTGTGTCCAAATCTAGTGAAACTTTTGAAGCGCAATAAGGTAGACAGGTTGAATCATATGTTTTGGAATTCACATGCTTTGCAAACAAAAACAGCGACCCATATTGTCAAGATATAGAGTGACACAGGTGTACTTAGACTGATTTTAAGTTGTGAAGCTGTGCACATTTTTCAGCCCTGCCAAGTGTCACTCATAAGGGGTTAATCCAGGGAACAAGTCCTAATAAAAAAGTTGGGGAACTAACTAAGTTAGGAAGTATGCAAGTGATATCATGGCGCATGACATTACAGCGTGTGACATCATGGTGCAGCATCACAAGAAGTGACATCACAGGAAGTGGCATCACAGCCCATGACCTCACCGGAAGTGACATTACAAGAAGTGAGATCAGATCTTAACACCTCACACATAAGTTTAGCAGATCTATCATGAGTACATTTGAGCGCATTACGAGATTTAATAAATTAGATTTTGTGTTGGGGTTGATCCAAAAAAGTGACACAACCCTGTTGCAAAATGTGGGCCTCAACTTATATATATATTTATTTTAAACTCTGCCACAAAGAAATTGGAAACAAGGAGAAACGTGGTAGTAATTCTGTTCTGCTTAATTGATTGCAAGTCTACATTTTAAAGTATCTTATGGGGTTAAGGCACCTGCTGCAGAGATCTTTGTGTGCCCAGTAAATTTCAGGGAACAACAATAATGGCAGGATAATTCTGGAGGTTAATGCATTTGCTGGCGAGATCTGTGTTTTGTCTAGTCCCAGTTTTTAATCAAAGTAGCAGAGAGGGTTAATGTATCTCCTGCAAAGCACATCATCTATCGTGCAGGTGACAGATTTTTATTTTATGTAGCTAGGTAAGTGGGTTACTGCTGTAAACACAGAGATCCTTTTGTTACTTGCAGCTCATCGATTGTAATCCTTCTAATATAGCACAGAGAGCTATGAACGACATTGATTTACACATTTATATGATTTATTGTCAATGTATAATGTGTACGTGTGGTGTAAAGTGCTCTGACACCCTGCATTGAGATGAGTAGCACTATAAAAGAAATAAAGCTAAATTGTGATATTTATGTAGTAGTTACTTGCGTAAATACTGAGACAGACCAACACATCTGACATTTTTACTGTGAATGCACATCTCTTAAATACAGAGACTGAACAAAGTCAAATGCATGCCTTTCTTAAGTACCTGTGAAGCGATAACAAGCTGTGTGCCTCTGTTCCCCCTCCATATCATTTGCATGTAGGGGTGAGGCTCTAGATAGCTCACAGCCAGGATACTCCAAAGGGAGACCTGATGGCCCTTTAAGTTTGGCCTTTGTTTTGACTCAGCTGGAACTTAAAATAATACAGCTCCCTCGCCACCTGCACTAGGCTGCTCGGCAAGGAAAGCAGACAACGTGCCAGCACTGCTGAATGTGTCCCGGCGTCAGAGAATAACACCGGGACGAGTTCAACATAATTCAGTGGCGCCCAGCTTCATGGCAGGGAGGACGGCGTCCACCCTGTGAAAATAGTGGCAGGATGCCTTCTACCCGCGTTCACCTCCGACTTGTGCCCGGGGTTGTTCTAAATCAAACAGCCTATCTTTACCACATAGAAATGTTTTGACATGCATGTTAAAGCATCTCTACTATGGTGGCACTTTAACACTAATAATGGTGCACACGAATAAATCACTAATGTTTGTTTCAGCCATGGGGCACGCCTCTGTCTGCCCCTTATGCCCAGAAGAAACCTGTGAAATGTGATGTCTTCGGTCGCCCATAGTACGCAGTTGATAACCTGAAAACATATTAACGGTGCTATAGTGCCCAAACTGGGCTTCTACAGTTTTATTTTACATGACATGACACATCAGTGAACGGTGCTCTGCCACCGCGACAGAGATTTCACTATGGTAAATATGTGTAAAAAAATAGGAAAATGCTGCCACACTATTAATTTTGAACTAAATATGTATTTATTTTTAATCTATTTATTTAAATTCAACATTTTTTTTCTAAAAAAGCGACCTCAAGTAAAATGTTTATTATTATATATTATACACTAAAAATTATTAAAAGTTATGTATAGAATTAATTTACATTAATTTTTTTTTTTAATCAAAAATAAAGTTACATTAATTTTTTTAATTAAAAATGTAATAAATTATTTAAATTCAAATTATAATTTTTTTGTTATGTACCTTTTTATAACATTTAATTAAACAATCTTTTACTACCTGAGGAAGTCGATTTTTTTTTTTTTTTTACGTTATTTCCCTTGGGGTATTATTTTAAGACCCTGACTCTTATTTTATTTGAGAGGGTGTTGCAGTGCCAGTGGTTGGCCATGTGTAGTGATGGACTTACTCCAGGTTTGAGCTGGAGTATATTTACTACTGTTATGGGCCCATTTTGGCTGAACTAACTTTACAAGTGAAGTTTGTAATAAGAATGGGATTTCTCTTTTGTGGGTGGGTCCATCTCTAAACCCCTCCCTAGCCCTCTCTTAACCCCTCCTTCCAAACCCTTCCACTTAGTAATACATATTTCCCATTTTCCAGTCACTCCCTCCACCCCTCTCACATTTACTACAAAAAAAATAGGCATATGTGTACGGAGAGCTCCGTGATCAAAGATAGGAGAGGAGGAGGAGCAGAGCTCTATATATAGGGGGAGGTGTGAGTAAAGGAGCTATTTTTAAGTACACATTAAGAGAAGGATGCATAATGCCTCGTGTGTACTTTCTTATTCCTCCTCCATTCCAGCAGTGTAGGGGTTTCAGTTATATGTGGGTCGCAAAGGGGATTCCACTGATTCTTAGAGGGAGCGCTAAATCTGCGGGAAAGTCCAGTGGGGTAATTTATTTCCAAAAGGGATGCTATTGACATAGAACTCCCTCTGATGGAGTGTCAGTGTTAGGTTATTCACTCACTATCAATGGTGCCAAGCTGCTGAACACTGCTGCTCAGAGCTAACCCTGTGCACCTCACCTGTGTCTGACTTCTGCGAGACTCCTGTAGAGCAGGTAAGGCTCTCACGTTCAGCATCAACGTTCTCTGTATGTCTGTGGCACTCCGGATCCACGTCATTCCGCCCTGTAGCTCTTATATACCAAGCCTAACTCCTGCCATTTAAATATCGACAGTACAACCCAACACAGTCCAGTTCAGAAGTAAAGACCTTCAACATCTTATTGGGTTTACCTGGGATTAGCTGAAAGTGTAACACAATTAAATCCTTTAAGCAAAATAAAGAGGAACAAAGGAAAAAGAAAACCACATCCTAGGAATCTACTTGACTTTGAACCATTTGGGGTCGCACACCAGACATGTGTCTGTCAATATATTGAGAAGGAATATGTCTACCAGACCCAAACTGGAGATTCTGGGCCTGACATTTCATGGTTTTCAGATGTCTGAATACATATGCATGAAGGCGTTCTCACTCTTGAATGAGAGTGCGCCTGAATTGGAGAAGAAACTGACCACATCAATACATTTTACTGATGCACTTGTACATAATTCTTTAAAAAAATAATGTTTTGTTCGGTGCAAGAATCTGTTTACAGGTTGTATCTTGGTTAATTTTTCAAACTTACTGCAAATATTTCCCACTGAATTGTTTTCTTTTGCGTAACTAGTATTTCAGGTGGTTCTCCAACAAAAAGAAGAGTGTAAGTATGTGTCTTGGTGAGGGTTGTGTCTGTGTTTGAGGGACTGGGACAGGTGTTGGTTTTGACTCCAGACATATAGCATAACACCCTTGGTCCTGCAGGGAAAGCGGTGCCTGTATCTATTGATCAAGCGGAAACTTGATGCCAAAAAAAGTCTTCTAATTAATCCAATATAAATTGCAGAAAAACCTTATGCCCTTTTGACTGTAAAAGGGGTTACACACACACACACACACGCGCACACACACACACGCACACAAACACATACACACACATTAGCGCACAACCATACACACACACACACACTTGCTTTCTTCATTACTTTATTTATACTTACATACTCCATTAGTCTTCATCCCATATTCTATTTTGTTTTGTCCACACACCACTTTTGTGTTTCAAATCATTGTGGTAATCCATCTGAAATTACCATATTTATTTTCCCACACAAAAGGAAGACGTATATTTACCTTATTCCATTGTCTTGCTAATTTTATTTTATGTGCCACATCCGTAAACCTCTTTAGACAGAGTGATGTACTGACATCACAGTCCACACTGTCAAGCAGAAAATCGATGAGTCGCAAATACTGTTCATCGAAGACTATGACATCCCCATACCTGGCAGAGATAATATAGAAATACACTGGGGCTCCCACTGTGTTAGACAGGACTGCTATCGGTGAGACATGTTTGGCCAAGAGTCTAAAGAATGAAACCCCCAAACCAGGAACATGGTAGGGAAACCCCAGGATTCAGGTTACTCACACTGTAGGGTGCAAGGGCTGTCCCTTCCCTAAGTGGTACAACGCCAAGGAAAACTCTAAACGTCCAATCAGAACACCCACACTAACTCGGCCAGAGACGATTGGAAGATTCCACATCTGCGCATGTACGCCCCTATGGTGAAACCTACAAATCACATACATTCATCTATACCCTCCCAGAACCTAAAGCATCAGGACTCCAAAGATTCGACAAATTATGTGCCATATTAACCACCCTGTGTACTACTACCATGCATAGCATGTCCTGTGCACAATAATTTCATATTTATATGGCACAGGGATATTATACATACCTGTGCTTCTCTACTGACACTTACTTATATGCAGACCTGAATTTCCCATATGCCAAGCTTAGTGTACTGACACTTAAATAAACCTACCTTACATGTCTCATTGCATGTGTCTGCATTTTACAACACTTGCAAAACGTACCACAAAATATACTCATACCATTTTAATGTATTTATTCTATAGGAAATTTACATAATTGTGATGTATTTACTAGCCAGTGCTTTATGGGTTTTTTAGCATAATATTATTTTGCTAATTGAGCTTGGAAATTGATTCACTTAAGACATTTAAAAGTGTTGTTATTCTTCACTAACTGAATTCTGCATTGATAAAATATGTGGCCCGGAGCTATTGATTTTGGCATCGAGTATCTGCAAGATTGCTTGAACTCACAAAACATCTCAATCTTTTCTTTCACTAACTGCCTACTCATTGGTTGTGGTACTGGTGCAGTTGTCTTGATTTGTGGATTTCTCGTCACTTTCAATATCTTTAGAATCCAAGGCTATTCGCAGGCTACCTTTCCCCCTTCTTAACCATCCTACCTCCCTAAAATGAATTCCTGCAGGTCAGCAGTCAGGAGTACTTTGATCTTCTGTTTTGATCTTCAGTCTTCTATTGTAGATTATTTTTCCTATTTCAATATATGCAAAGAATCAAGAGAAATTACTAGTTAGCATTGTGCCTTGAAATTGATTAAAATCGATCGCCTAGTTTATAGCTTCACTATTGCTCAGGTACTCCAGGGGCAATAGTTTGATCACCCTAGTGCTATTGTCTGGTATCAGAAGGGCACACTCCTTAGCAGATACCTGTAAGCAGTCATATCCAATTAACCATAATCTCACATGTCACACTTGCAAGCAGAACAAAATGTTGTATACACATTTGCCATGTATCTCTAGTTTTCGGTGACACAAACTATCCCCATGAAAAAATGCCCACCATGACTGTGAATAGACTTTCATCAAGGGACTTTCACACAAGCAAAAGTTGTAGGTGGGCAAATGCTGAGCATTATCTATGACAGACACCTTGTATCTGTGCTTTTATTATAGGGTATTTATCTCTTGAAAGAACGGCGAAAGCGCTTATTTTTGGCCACAGGTTAGAGGAGAGCATTGGTGGCCATCATAGGACCAGGGCAATGCTGGATCAGTGCTTGGTTTTTAGGATACTAAACAATCAATGCAAACAACACTGACGCCCCTCGTAAGTAATATCCAACATAGATACAGTTCATATGGTGTTACTCCAAGGATCTTCAAGAGGCGTGGACTCCTCTCAATTTGAATAGGTCCACAATCCCAATTGACTGTCCATGTTATGCAATTTTTGGGACTCAGCCGCAATTAATGGCATTAATCTAGTTAAGGAGGAGGAACCATCAACGTTTCGGTGTCAGAGTGCCAAAAGGTCTGCGAGACAATCATCAGTACTCAGTGTTGAACACATAGCAGAAATCGAGGATTCCACTGTAGCATCTGACAACAAGCGTTTGTTGCGGCTCGGAGCTGACTTTGACAGCGTCCTTTATACGTCATTTGCTGATTATTGAATTTTTGTCGGCTGTGTGAATGCAGTTACTTTCCCTCCTCAATGTCTGTTATGTGTTCAACACTGTGTCCTGAAGATGGTCTCGCAGATCTTTCGCCACTCTGAGACCGAAGCGTCGACGGTTCCTCCTCAAATTTGTGCCATGCCTGGACAGTTGGCAGCTCAAGATACTGGCACTTTTCTGGACTTGGCAGCTTTAAATAGTGACCTCTATCGGCCAAGTTTTAAATGGACACCAGCTGATTGACATAGAGAGCTTTGCGGCCGGCACCCACCCTCAGTGCCTTGCACTTTGCTTGGCTGGAGAATGAATGGTTTTACTACTTGCTGTTTGTACAGAAGGTCAGAAGGAATCAAAGTATAATGAGCTGCCTGCAAGGAGATAGAATGCAGATGGTTGAGTGTTGTCCAACAAACCATCCTTTTAGATTAGCCCAGCTCACATCATGCCCTGCATTCAGTGAAACCGCATCCCCCTGCTTCACTGCTTCCTCTCCGCCTCTCTGTAATTATTTGTGTCAATCTGATCTAATTGCCGACCTTTTCATGACTACTGCCTCATGCAGTCTGTTCTTTCATCTGCCTAGCAGCTAGGAATGGTAATGTGAATAGTCCTTTCAGCGAGTCATTGTTTTACGACTGAGTATTCCTTTGTGTTATTTATATTCCCTTGTAAAGACGCAGCCTGTTCTAAGCATTGTTCCTATTCCGAGCCGTGTTTGAAGTAGTAGCCATTTCAACGTGCCAACCCTTGGAGGATAACAGGAAGTCTAACTTTTTATGACCATGTTCCGTTGAACAATTGAACACATTCCCAGCTATGCACGCATCTCATTCTCTAACGGATTTCATTGCAGGATCCAATCAAAACTGAGAAGGCAGCAGCGGCCTCGGTCAAGGTACAGGAGGACAACAAACCTATCTTAGACAATGTTTTTTTAAATTTGGTGTTGGTGAAATGACCATTGTGGTGGAACACCACAAAATGGTGACCTAGCCCGAGAGTACGCTATAGTTCCAATCCTTGGCTTTGGAGCTGCATTAAATATGTTTATCTTTGTCTGTTAACAATGATTCAAGGCTGTCACTCCTCACTGACATTCTGAGGCCCACATTGGAGGTCATGGGCATATTCAAAATACAAGATCTGCCAAAAGGTACCAAATGTCTGCGTGCTGCTGAAATTTAGAGGGTCCATGGCATTGATGGTGTTGCTTCGATTGATGAGTTGATTCATTTGATGGGATTGGCGGTGTGGATGGAATTGATGTAATTCAGGACTTCATAAGAGTTATGAAATTGATGTGATTAGCGGGCTTGATCATACTTGTAGGATAGATGGGTTTTATATGATTGATGTGGGGGATGGAATTGATGAGGGTAACGTGATTAATGGGACTGATGAGATTGACAGAGTGTATGATGTTTGATCATGTTAATAGGATGCATGGGCTTGGTGGGGCTGATGAGATTGATGGGCTTGATGAAAGTGATGAGGTGGATAGGTTCTACCGGATTGGTGGAACTGACAGGATTGATGGTGTTCAATGGGAAGGATGGTGTTTGATGGGATTGATGGGTTTGATGGAAGTGCTGGGGTTATTGGGTTCTACAGGATTGATGGAATTGACAGGATTGATGGTGTTCAATCGGAAGGATGGTGTTTGACGGGATTGATGGATTTGATGGAAGGGATACGATTGATAGGTTCTACATGATTGGTGGAATTGACAGGATTGATGGTGTTCAATGGGAAGAATGGTGTTTGATGGGATTGATGGAAGGGATGGGATTGATGGATTCTACAGGATTGGTGGAATTGACAGGATTGATGGTGTTCAATGGGAAGGATGGTGTTTTATTGAATTGATGGATTTGATGGAAGGGATGGGATTGATGGGTTCTACATGATTGGTGGAATTGACAGTATTGATGGTGTTCAATGGGAAGGATGGTGTTTGATGGGATTGATGGAAGGGGTGGGATTGATGGATTCTACAGGATTGGTGGAATTGACAGGATTGATTGTGTTCAATGGCAAGGATGGTGTTTTATGGAATTGATGGAAGGGATGGGATTGATGGGTTCTACAGGATTGGTGAAAATGACAGGATTGACGGTGTTCAATGAGAAGGATGGTGTTTGATGGGCTTGATGGATTTGATGGAAGTGATGGGGTTGATGGCTTCTACAGGGTTGATGGAATTGACAGGATTGATTGTGTACAATGGAAAGGATGGTGTTTGATGGGTTTGATGGAACAGATGGGGTTGATGGCTTCTACAGGATTGGTGGAATTGACAGGATTGATTGTGTACAATGGGAAGGATGGTGTTTGATGGGATTGATGGGTTTGATGGAAGTGCTGGGGTTATTGGGTTCTACAGGACTGGTGGAATTGACACGATTGATGGTGTTCAGTGGGAAGGATGATGTTTGATGGAAGTGATGAGTCTGAGGGAAGTGATGGGGTTAATGGGTTCTACAGGATTGACAGGTTTGATGGTGTTCAATGGGAAGGATGGTGTTTGATGGGATTGATGGAAGGGATGGGATTGATGGATTCTACAGGATTGGTGGAATTGACAGGATTGATGGTGTTCAATGGGAAGGATGGTGTTTTATTGAATTGATGGATTTGATGGAAGGGATGGGATTGATGGGTTCTACATGATTGGTGGAATTGACAGTATTGATGGTGTTCAATGGGAAGGATGGTGTTTGATGGGATTGATGGAAGGGGTGGGATTGATGGATTCTACAGGATTGGTGGAATTGACAGGATTGATGGTGTTCAATGGCAAGGATGGTGTTTTATGGAATTGATGGAAGGGATGGGATTGATGGGTTCTACAGGATTGGTGAAAATGACAGGATTGACGGTGTCCAATGAGAAGGATGGTGTTTGATGGGCTTGATGGATTTGATGGGAGTGATGGGGTTGATGGCTTCTACAGGGTTGATGGAATTGACAGGATTGATTGTGTACAATGGAAAGGATGGTGTTTGATGGGTTTGATGGAAAAGATGGGGTTGATGGCTTCTACAGGATTGGTGGAATTGACAGGATTGATTGTGTACAATGGGAAGGATGGTGTTTGATGGGATTGATGGGTTTGATGGAAGTGCTGGGGTTATTGGGTTCTACAGGATTGGTGGAATTGACACGATTGATGGTGTTCAGTGGGAAGGATGATGTTTGATGGAAGTGATGAGTCTGAGGGAAGTGATGGGGTTAATGGGTTCTACAGGATTGACAGGTTTGATGGTGTTCAATGGAAAGGATGGTGTTTGATGGGATTGATGGGTTTGAGGAAAATGATGGTGTTGGTGTGGTTAATGAAGATGATTGGATTGATTGGCTGTAAGGGATTGCTGGTTTTAAGGGGACTGATGGAACTAATGGGTTTAATTAGCTTAATGGTGTTGAGAGAGTTGATGGGTTTGCTGGGACTGTATTGATGGAGTTGATTGGACTGACTGGAGTGATGTTGTTTATGAAATTTGTGAAATTGTTGGGAATGTACTGGCTGAACCATTACCCTGTGACCTTGCAGAGACAGATTAATCTTATCAGCTGCCCATTTTCCTACCTTTGTGACTGTCTTTCAGTTTTTAACATTATCGCTCATGCCTCTATTCAAGATTTTAAGAGCATTGGGTTAATAATACGATGTGCTCAAACCTCTAAACAGTTAATTTTTCTGGGTTTACCTGCAAATGCTCCTATTATATTTCTGTCATGTCTATTTGTTTAGTACATTGCATAAACAGAATAGTCTTCAGGTGCGTGATTAGTATCTATTAGTTTAATCTACCTTATTGGGACTCAACTTTATTGATCTCAGAAGGTCAAAGGTCTGAGCGAGCCAGACTGTAACTGGAATCTGTGACTTGCAGCTCTCTTTAGGACCCTCACCTCTCTCATCCATTCCTTCCACTCATATGAAAACGGTTAACGCTTAGCATATGCTTCATTGTATCAGTGGCATTTATTTAGTAGACATTCCTCCTCTGCTATGGTGTCATAGAGCTCCATAGAGCCCAGTGCCTTTCCATCATGTTTCAAGGTTTCCGTTAAAGACCACAGTTTGATTTGGTTTATGATGTTGTGTTACCGCTATTGTGTTATGTGCCTTATTTGTTGAGCTTGGGATTTGGTCTCTTGGGGGCTGCGGCTGGAAGGCTTTGCCCGTTGCTTACGTATCTTCTCTGTAAGTACATAGACCCATATTCTTCTGCATGGATATGTGTGTGTGTGTGTGTGTGTGACATATGTCTATTGGGAGTCCTGTCTAATGTGTTTTGTTGAATGTTTATGTGATGCAATATCATGGAGGAAAATGGTGTTGGTAGAACAGTGATAGCGACGTATATGGTATATCTGAGTGTGTTAGATGTATGAAAAGTGTTGTGTCTAGTGTGTTTTGTTACATGTTAGTATGTGGTGTATCATATGTCACACCTTTTTAGGCATGGCTTGCTGCATCTTTGTGGCAAATCACCAGTTGTATGTTTCAGCCAGTTCTTTCTCTGATAAACCGCACTTGAGTCTTTTGGTTGTTCGGTATACATTCACAAACTGTGCTGCGATTCATGACACCGAGTGATTGCAAGTGTTGTGTGACACTATATTGGAGCCATTAATGTCACTATCAAGGGGCATGGTGACTGTGCACCACAAAGAGGGTTTGACCTACCACTCCATGCAGAAGCTCAGGGCATGTGCAGAAGCAACTCCAGCTGCTGTTACTATGAAGTGGAAACTCTGATATCAGCATCACACCTGTTGACCACATGTCCCATCATCCACAATGCCTCTTTCAATGTCCTCTGGCGGTCCTGTTCTGCATTATTGTTTGCTTTGCTGTGGTTTGTAATCATCTACAACCATCCATCTGTAACCGTCTTCCGCAGCCGAACCGCCTTTTCAATTTCCTAATCAAGAAAGGTACCTGTTTCCGCCGGGATAGCAGAACTGCAATACAGTTGCTCTTCATTAGTGCCGCTATCATTCATTCGTTCAGCTACAGGGTGCTTCTAGCAGTAAGGCCTGATGGAAGCACGCTTCTCAACCTTCCATCTGACAAGAGGCTTGTAAGCAGGATATTATGATCACTGCTAATGCTAAACCCCATAGTAGAACTCCTCTGCTTGTCCCAATAAGATAGCGATGAGAAAACCTTCCTAGATGCTCGCCTTACTTCATAAGCCCACCCAGAGAAAAACTTGTCATAGACTTTACTTTAAAATTATTGCCCTCTGCACAAAAACTAGATCAGGATTTGTAGAATTCAGACCTGTGGGCACTTGTGCCTGGAGATGAAACACATGCCTATGGAAGGAAGATTTGATAATCATGAGGATTTTCCACAGCCATAAGTTTAGACTTAGAGGTGGACACATGGTGCACCAAGGCCAGGGGGCGGTCATTGGGAATGCAATGAAATGCACAAAGTCGTTACCTTGTGGACATTCACAAACCCTCCCAATGATTTTGCCCATCTTCATTTAGTGCAAACACAGGATTAAATGTCCATAGGGTGTGAAATGCTCTCAGTCATGCAGGCATGCACAAAGGTAAAATAAATAATTCAACTGATTACCTGAGACTCAAAGAACCCTTGTCACTTCTACATTTACTTGTGCACGTTTGGACATCCAAAGGGAGAATTTGCTACCCCTCCAGCACTTCCGTAATCGCATGCGGCGCCTTCAAAGTACTTCCGCAGCAGCTGGAGTGGGAGTATCTAGAGGGCAGCATAGTAGGCCTAACCTGATAGGAGAGTATCTGGTTACAAGGGCTTCACAGCACGTAACGAGCACCTTGTTTGGTAAAGACTCAGTTGACTTTTAGGTCTGACTTGACGGTGCAGATGCCCTCTTACCTAATAATGCCAATTCTTTAAACTATACAAAGAGTGAACTTTGGCTCCACCCAGAGGAGTATTTTCCTCTCACCTCATGCTACTGGCTATTTGGTGTATCATTCCTCCTCCTAAGGAGTGTTTGCATTGTATTGCATGGGGGACTCTTTTACATCTCTAAAGTTCACTGTATCATAACTCACTAATTTCTTTATATTATGCACACATTCTGCACAGCAATCAATCCTTATTTTTTCTACCAACAGGTTTTATTACTGTATTAGTCAGGTCACCTGTGCATGCTTTCCATATCTGTTTTACACATTGTTCCTTCCCTTCTGTGTCTTTTCTACTGACTTTCTATTTACGTTTATTGCTCATTGAATTTTCCGTTATGAATTTTTACATTGTTTTCTCTCTCTCTTTCTCATCCATTGCTCTTCCTCCTCTGTTTTCATATAAAAAGCTTTACCAAAACCAATAGGTCTGGTTATAATGAGCTACCACATGCAAATACAAGTAAGCACAAATATTGTTTCCCTGTGCTAGCCCACTAAAGCAAAGTTCTGGCGATGCCTGCAATTAAGTGCTGCAAAGTGGCTCTTGCGTCCGCATATAACTATAGTAGAAAAGTTACGCAATCATCCATGCTGGTGGACGCTCCTTTGGTGTATTGGCAGCCAGACTTTGGAATGCGCTCCCCACCGCCATTCGTAGTATGGAAAACTACCTGGCTTTCCGTAAAGCCATCAAAACGCATCTCTTTCCTCCACTATAGACTGTTGTATGTTGTCTATTGTTCTGCTGTTCTGCTGTTTTCTGTTTCAGCGCTGGGACGCCCCTTTGCCGGGGCAGCTGTGCGCTATATAAAACCGCATAGCATAGCATAGCGTATTCTATGTAGACTGGGGCAAAAAACTCTCCAAGTGAAAAAATAATTGAATAACTTCTTTAAAAAACGTTTAATGTACTAATACACGAAGAGGCAAAATCCTGCTGATCAGTATATTTCAGGGATTTTCTCAAAAATCATAAATCTTCTTAAATCATTAGTGAAAACCTGCAATGAGTAGATTTCCAGTTAAAAAAAAAAAATAGATATTTAAATCATGTTCAGAAAGTCATGAGACCTACTGTTCAAAAAGGAAGGGTTTTTGAAAAAAGATAACTGCTCATATTTTTGCAAAGATTTTCCTATTTTCGAACTGAATACTGTATATCATTTTAAAGCTGTGTTTGACACCCCTTTGTCCCTCTATTTCTACGAGCGTGAACACAATTCAATCAAGTTTCCCCTCTGGGATTATTTTCATGCGGTCTTGTCTAATTCAAACTGCCCCTTTTTGTGTGGCTGAACAGAGCTACCCAGGGCTGCCCTCTTCTTCGAGTAGTTAAATGAATGTCAGCTGGAAAGAGCCTTGGCATAAACAGGTGCTTTTATCAAATGAATGGCTTGTTACAGGATTTCTTTTTGTCCTGTATTGTTTTTCCTGCCTGGCCCTCATCTGAAAGCCAAGTGCGGAAGTGGACAAAGGGGGTTCTTGGACTTCTTTTGTCCACCTCAATGACAGGGAAAAAAAGCCGCTGGTCCAACTTTTGAACTGCTGTCTGTGAAGTCCCCAAACGACTGGGCCGAGTGCGCGATATCGGTCCGCTGCATGACATCGATACCCGCTGTCAGAGCACAAAGTAGTCCTTATTTGAGCCTGCTCCTAATTAAGCTAATTTAGAGTGGGGTTTCAGGACTCTGGCATTGTATATATACAATGCCACGGCCTAAAATGTCTGTTTAGATTGAAAAATTAATAGGTTTTAGATGTGGTGTACAGTCATGGGCGAATAATTATGCTGTGTGCCGCGCCCTGTCGCCGCTGGCGCCACGCGAATCTCTGGGAGAATAAGAAGCCGTTCTCGAGAGTGAGGGGAGGGAGGAAGAGTCTATGGGTGATACTGTAGAAGAAGGCACAAATAGGCCGGAGTACCAAAAAATGTGCAAATCACTACATTGTAGATTCACTCCTATGATTTGATGCTGTTATGCATTTTGTAGATTCGCATAATCCCCTGCATGCATGCCTTGAAATTTGTCAAGCGTAGAGTTGCATGGGAGCACATGACCCAATATGCGTACTACACAGTATTGTACACATGGCGGGCATTCCTCTAGAGTACGTGTGACAGATATGAAAAAACACAGGGGCATATTAGCAAGACCCACGTTAAAATTATCGCCGTTTTAGCGGCAGGAAACTGCCGCTAAAACGGCGATAATGGGCTTGCTAATAAGCGTTACAGAATTCCAATAGAAGCCCAGGTTAGATGTGCAGGACATCTAACCTGGGCTTCTATTGAATCTATAACGCATATTAGCAAGCCCATTATCGCCGTTTTAGCGGCAGTTTCCTGCTACTAAAACGGCGATAATTTTATCGCCGGTCTTGCTAATATGCCCCACACTTTTTAATCTTTCTTCTATACAAATTTTTTTCTATCCATGGAGAAGGCCATTCCACTACACCCCTGATGAAATGTGGGAGTGCACTCCTTTCTTACTCCTACTGTTACTAGGACTAATTTAGCAGTCTGTGGAACGACCTGCGAAATGAATGAGTTGATAACTGTTTCACTAACCTTTTCAGTGTCATCGCACTACAAAATGCCCCATCTCTCCCTAGCGCTCACACTGCTAACCTGAGTTCACTATACCGATGTGCCAGCACTTCGGAAGTGGTGCATCCGAATTCCCACCATGGTGAAAGCTACTAACGAGGATGCCGCTATATCGAATATTGTAATTTTAAGGCTTAGAATTAGAGTTGTGTCAATATTACTTAATTCATTTATTTTAAATTGATGTAAAGTTTGGAATTGAGTTAGTATTAAAATGAGGTTATGGTTACTTAAATTTAATTAAATCAAAATTAATATAGGGGTAGGTTAGCATTCAGGTTAGGTTAAGATTGCTTTTATTTTATTTTACTTGGTTGATTTAAATTAAAATTTAGTTAGCATTATTGTAAGGTTAAGGTAAAACAATACCTTTAATTTGAATATAGGTTAAGTTTAGTGTTAGGGTTATATTAAAGGTCACTTATTTGAGTCAATATTAATATAGTCAGTTTGTTTCTTTTGGTTTGGTTAGGATCAACACTAGGATTAGGTTATGTTTATGATTAAAATAATGTAGTAAAATTGACGTGTAGTAAATATTGACATATAGTAAGGCTTACTATTAGGGTTAGGTTAAATTAAATTATTTAGTTAAATGTACTTCAATTTAATACTTCATTTAATTTAGTACAACGTAGTATAGGGCTAGGGCTAGCATTGGGTTGGGTTAAAGGCACATATTTAACTTAATTACCTTTAATTAAATAGGGTGCATGATGAGTTAGTGTTGCGTTCAATGCTAGTGTCGATTTAGATGTTGGGTGAATGTAGTGTGGTCAGAGTAATGTTATATTTAATTAAATACCTATATTGTTGAAATTGTGGTAGCCGATGTAGTGACTGATGTACTTGCAGGTTGAGGTGGTGGGGGTTGCGCCTATTCACAGAACTACCATTGTGACAGTAGTCCTATGTAGTCACTCGGATGTGCGGAAAGAAGTATTTGCGGTTCCTAATTCTATGAATCAGGATCAGGACATTTCTAACCTCCAATCCGTATTCGTGTACATATGGGTGCAAAAATGTTCTAGCAATCAGGCAGAGAAGGCTTATCTGAGCAGGGCTGGGTTGTCACAGCTCTATGTCATGATGATGGTGACATGCAGGTGATGGTGTCACAAACCATTAGACTATCCTCCTTCTGTCCTAAGACTTGCCTAAGGTATCTCTCCAAAGCTTTTGGAAGTGGCTGAAAGTGCTGTGCAACCTTTCATAAACACTATTAGGAGTAAATGTGAGATACATTGCTTCCCACTTTAATGGGTTTGCAACAGCAACCACATTTCCAGAACATATATTCCTCACTGGTTGGCTATCCCCACATCTACCCATCCACAGAACCTCCCACAAAACCCATGTGTTCCCTCTCCCTCATCATTCCACACCACCATGTAAGGCCAGAGTGATGAGATCCTGACTGCCCTCCTGGCCAGTCACGTACCGGAGCCCCCAACCATGTTGTGTCAGACGGCTTTATTCCTCCTGCGCTACTTTCGATGCTTACCTTTATGTCACCATGCTTGCTGCTTACAGACAAACACGTATGTAGTGTTTGGTATATATTATTCTCAATAAACAAAGATAAAACATACATATAGGGCATATCTGAATGGGTGCTCTGTGCCCAATTCACAAAATTTTTTATGTAGCTAGATAAGATTTTACCCTAGTGAGTGATATGTACTCACATATATACTCTGCCAGTATGGTGATAGTCAGTTTGAGTAAGCCAGCTGCCAAAGGTGAGTTCCTGGGCATTCCTGGCTCTCTTCACTTGTAGAATTTGGTGAGTACCAAGAGACGCACATATTTGTGTGTTTTCACCAACATTTTGCAAGTACTTTTCCCACTCTGAAAACATTCAAGACCTTACTCTTAACTAGGACAGGACTGAATATGTTTAAGGTTGAAGAATGAGGATTGAACATTTCTATGTTCCATATTGGTATAATGAAAAAGAGTTTGGAAAATACCAATATGCAGGACTAGTTATTCATGTGGCGCTGTGAATTTGCAAGTTACATATTCGAAGAGTAGGCCATGAATACCATAAAGAAGAGGCGGTTCTGGATGTTTATGTGTATCAGAGCTGTGATTGGTTTAGGAACTGTTGGGACTTATGGGTATTGTAGTCTTATTGAATTAATGGGATGGAACATATTGCATAATCTGAGTCTCGGGTCGTGACACTTAATCCAAATTTAAATGGACTTCATCAGAAGTAGGTTCCAGAACCCTTTTTTGGAAGCTCGTGAATCAGCCCTCAGAGGTGTTGGCTCGAACTGGCCAATCTGTTTTCTACATTCATAGCAGACCATTCTCTCCCATACTATTATTACCTAAAGTTTGAGGCAAGCGCCACATTGGTTTCTTGATGACTGCTTCATATAGCCGGCCATGCTATCTCCGTATTACCCCCTTTTCCCCACTTACCAGAGATGTTCCTCAGCCCGTACCCACCTGCACAGACTGCTCCTCTGTAAAACTCAGGGAATGAGAGTTGAGACCATTTTCTGATGCAGGACTCTTCTCCTGGACTGGTCACAACACTCTTGGTTCTAAACCTGCCACATTCCTTGGCTCTTGTACCATCTTTGTTAGAAAGTAGGTGTCAGTCCCTATAATTTCCCATGACTTGGTCACCTTTTTCTTTCTTTTTGACGTTGACTGTTTCTTCAGCGCAGAGCATGGTCAATTTCCATTTTGCCAAGTGTTTAGATGAATTCTTTGAAATAGGCATCCTTATGAGGTGAGAAAGCGCAGTGCATGCTCATGAGTGAGTCAATGAGTGAGCGTGATCCCTTCTCGCTGCTGTTGAACTACCCACTCCAAGATTTAGGGGCTATGGGAATGCTTCACGAAAGCTCTACAGTTGCTGCATGAACTGGGTCCAGAGACACAGTATAAGGCTCATCTTGAAGCAGAATGACTGATGCCACAGAAGCAAAGTAGGGGCATCTTAAACAAGCATTTACAATGCAATAGATCTTGCATTAGTTAAATGTAGAGCTATTGGCTTTGCAAATGGAACAGAAATGCGGCGTCCGCCTGCCTTTGTTTTTTTATTTATTGACATTTGTAGCAATAGCAGCACACTGCGCTTTAGCTTCAGATGTTTAAAACTAAAGCACGACGTGCCGGTATTGCTCCAAAAGTCAATGAATAGAAAAAAAAAGTTATGCGTAATGTATTTATTTTCAATTTATATACTACTGTAGCAATTGCAGCACATCGCACTTTAGCTTAATATGTTTAAAGGTAAAGCACGGCTTGTCGCCATTACTATAAAAGTAAATAAATGGGAAAAGAATGCAGTGTCTGCCCTCCTTTGTTTTTCTATTTATTGACATTTGTGGCAATGGCGGCACGCCGCGCTTTAGCTTTAAATGTTTAAAGCTAAAGTGCGCCATGCCTCCATTGCCACAAAAGTCAATAAATAGAAAAAAAAAGTTGTGCAGCTGCTGTTTTTTTTCCTATTTATTTACTTTTGTAGCAATTGCAGCACGTCGTGCTTTAGCTCAATATGTTTAAAAGTAAACTCGGCGTGCCGTGATTGCTATAAAAGTAAATAAATGGAAAGAAATGCAGCATCCGCCCGCCTTTGTTTTTTTATTTATTGGATTTTGTAGCAATGGCAGCACGCCACGCTTTAGCCTTAGATGTTTAAAGCTAAAGCTCGGCGTGCCGCCATTGCCACAACAGTCAATAAATAGAAAAAAAAGTTGTGCGTGCCGCGGTGGGAAAAAAAAAAATGTTACCTTGCACGCTAATCCAACAGAAACCTTTGAAAAACATACCTAAAGTTCCAAGAAACAATTATAAGAACAACATGTCTGGGAAGTGCTGTTCGGGCAGGCGTAGCTGTTGTGCCTGCAATGGCAGCCGCGACGAAAAAGTCATTAACAAAAAAGTGCTCACAAAGTTTAAATGAAACATACCGAGTAACAACACATGTAATAAGGGCAGTCCTTATGGGAGGTTACAAGAGTAGAAAAGGAGGGCTAGTAAGCAAAGTAACCAAACACAATGAAGCATTTACAAAGGACATTCACAAGTGCCAATTGAAAACATAAGCAGACAATGAGCGGAGCGTCAAGCCCATATCCTGAACAGACATAAAGTATAATGGGGTTACCCAGTAACCCTCAGAACCTGGGTATCTGAAATCTAAGGTAAGGTAGGTTCTGTCAGGAGGTAAATAATTACTTTAACTATGTCTTAAGCATTTATACATGAAAAGAAAATAGGAAACACACCTAGATTGATGTAATCAATAAGAATTATATTAGTAAATTAATTCATTTTTTCATTTTACAATTTGTGTTATAACGTAGTCAGGCTGTCACACAAATATGTTGTTAAAAAACCGACTCAGAGGTAAATTTAATCTGTGATAAGGTGATCTAGAAGTGACAAAGTGCTTTGAGTGAATAACATATATACAGTGCTGTACAAAACATATATAAAATGTTCATTCAATAGACATCAATCCCTATACACTTGAATCTCCAATCCATACACGGTTCTGCTATTACGTGGAGTGGAGAGAGTAGGTAAAGGATTGTGTAGGCACGTCGACGTTTCGACCCAGGAGGTGCGTGATTCAATTGGAGTCACAGCGGGTCTTCTTCAGGACAAGGCAGGACAGCCTATGAGAGAAATGAACCATGAGTATGGTGTGTTACATAATGTGAAACGATTGACCGGTGGTTGCGGAAACCTACCAGTTCAGGTAACAATCAAAGATCAGATGAGTGCTTCGATTGATCGATCCACCAGGGGTTGGATTCTGTGGAATTAATGATAGGGCAAGAATCAAAGAACTGCAGAAGACTCCAAGTAATGGAAAGAAATGAGCAGACCGAAGTACTGGGTGATTGCCTAGTCAAGGATGGAAAAACTGCGTCATTGTTGAACCATCAAGGGTTGAATGAGTCAGATTTTAAGTGCAGGAATGTAGTTGAGTCACATCCGCTGCCGCGCGAATCAAGGGGCTGTAAGAGGTTACAGGGTATGAACCTCCAATTGTAATTATTACAGAGTGCAAGGACAGAAAAGTCTCAGACAAAATGGTCAAGTGGAGGTCTCACAAGATGAGTGGAAGGTGAGTACGGCCTTGGTCACATAGTAGTGAGCACTCGTGCGCAATGAATAAAATCGCACGTGTTGGGCATGCAAGTCATGCTTTTAAAGGTTAAACAGACATGCGTTATTGGCTAAGCTGGTGATGGAGACGTTCACGCTCACTTAGGTCTAGAGAAGTTATGCGCAATGGTAAAGAAACGCACGTGTTGATCATGCCATGCATCTATTATGTAAACCAAACTTACGCTGTTGCATTCGTGAAGCGCCAAGTGCCAATAGTCAGGCCTGGTCGGGTAGGCCAACTGGTGCGACAACAAAGAATGGCTGTATACGGAAGGAGAGTGTGGCCCAGTCGTGTCGCACGTGTTGAAATGGTTTGTGAACGAGTGGTTAAAGCGTGAAGGTTCCGACATAATAACGCATCGTGAGTGAGAAGGGATTTGTGAACGAGGAGTCAGAGTGGAGAGGTTCTCTCTGAGCCTCTCCGCTCTGACTCCTCGTTCACAAATCCCGACAACAAAGCTCCCTCTGGGCCTCTCCGCTGTGACTCGAAGAGACAATGCAAGTGCTCCCTAGGCGAGACCTAAAAACTAGGGGTCACAATTGGAAATCCTGGTGACCCTAAGTGTCGCCCCTGTTTAAGACACCAAGATGCTTTCCTAGTTTCTCATGCTGGTCTATACTCTTTAGCAAAACATTTCTTCTATTCTGCTGGGTTCGTTCTTGGTATGATTAGTTGTACCATTTAAAATTATAATTTATGTCCAGTGTTAATGCTTCCTGTACTCTCTTCTTTTAGACTTTGTTGTGTCTCCGCTCTTATCACGTAAAGAATCAGTGCTATAAGCTGCTTTAATGCAGGCTGCACAGCAGATAAATTACTATTCGTATATATATTGCTTATTTTGTGTTTTGGCGCTACAGCCTTTGCTCTGTTTTGTTTGTTGAGTGTGGTTTGCTCACATAGATCCCTTGGCATCTATCCCTCCAAGCCTCGTCCACAGGAACCAGGTGGAGGCCTTATGAGTTAGGCTTCACACTACAGGAAGGTAGGGTGTGTTTGAGTGTAATATGTGTTATTACAAATGTTATGCTTGCTTCCAAAGTTGTGTTCATACGTCACTGCTGTGGATTCCATCCATGTAATGCTTCTGCTGCTGTTGGTAGAGTTGTGGTTCCTCTAACCCCATTGCTAACGAGTCATTTCATTTTGTAGCTTGCAGACAGCACCAGCTCAACCATAATTAACATGTCATCTTCTTGCTCCAGCCTCCATGTATGTATGTTTCAATTCTGTATATACACATTGTTTTTAATACTAAGGGAAAGAAGTTAAGGCCTACAAGTATTATGTTCAAGAAGTTTAATTTATGTCTTACTCATTAAAGTGTCTTTTTATGATTACACCTAAACCACCTTACCTCCACAGAATGAATGCAGTCGGAAGCAGTTAACAAACAGTTAAATAAGGCGGTGCTACAAAATTTGTCATCAGTGAACTATGCTGTGCATCTCTTAACTTACCATCTTGCCTAATATCGGTAAAACATGCTACCAGATGGCAATTCCCATATGATATGTAAACATAAAGGTCTGTTTTCTGCAAGATGCCCATTAAAGGATCAACAAATTGCCCCATGGGAGAGTAGCTTACTTGTAATTCAAGGCTGTGTAAATTGATACTTTTACGACACAGGAATTTGGCCTTTAGAGTGGGATAATAGCCACTTATTCCTGATGATAGTAATGGACTCCGTGACCACCATAGGTGCAGAGGAACAATCAAACAACATACCTAGATTATTGGAAGTTTCTTTGGGAGATGGTGGGCTATCCGTGTTGATAGGCAGTTGGTCAGGATACATCATCTGTGGGCTGCGTGGTCCTATGTATGGGTGGTGGCGGCAGTGAGGGGTGCGGGCGGGAGGGGCCGCGTAGTAGAAGTGGCACGAGGAGGAAGAATATGTATTGGCCGTGGCGACCCCGGTGCAGTGGTGAGAGGAACGCGGCAGAGTAGCGTCTGAGAGTGCGGTGGGTTGGTATCAGCAGCACGCCGACTGCCCATCTGCACTTTAGTCGCCATTAAGTAGGAGTGGGAGGGCGGCGAGTTCCAGGTGATGGTGGGCAGGGCTAGAGCGACCTGTGAGAGTGTCAGAAAAGCAGGTGAGAGTGCAGCACAGAAAAAAGCAGGAAGGCCACAGAGGAGTAAAGGGCACAAAAATGAGAAAAAAGCAGAGGACAGGAGAAAAACAAGCTTTGGCAAAGCCAATATGTCTTCCCTTTCAAGGCATACCTTACCTTTTGGCTTTGCCAATTCTTTTTGCTGATTCTGTTGTGCATCAGCAAAAACAAAAATGTTTTTCTGTTGTGGTGGAACACCATCAGCAAAATGAAAATAAAAAGTGCAGGGTGATGGCTTATACTTGCTCATACCTCAGCACCTATGTACGCACGTAGAAGCTATGACATGGTGGCCTTTTTTTAATTACAGTTCATTTACTATTCCAAAATGGTGGACACCAATCTGGGAGCAGTAAATTAAAAACAAATATGTGGGGGGGTAGAAAAGCCATAGAGAAGGTGACTGGATTTAACATGAAAAAAAAAAGTGGAAGCCAGACAAGTAGGGATGGAAGGAAGGAGGCGACAGGGTAATCCAGGAGAGAAAAGCCTGAGGAAGAGCATGTGAGAGCAGGTATTTCAGGGGGCAAGCAGCACACTTACATGGAGTGCTGATAGAAAAAGAAAAAAGTAGTTCCCTCCGCAGTGGAAGGATACAGGTAATCGAATCTAAAGGATGTGAAATAAGCTATTCTCCGGTGAGGGACAAACACATGAAGAGGAAGACAAGGAAGCAAAGCCATAGAGTAACATAACAAACAAGCATTGGCATAGCCAATAGGTCTCGCCTTTGGGACCTTATAAGTGTTTAGTTATCCAGCACAATATCCTTGGTGCAACAACATCAACTGTTGCATGGCTAAACACTTATAAGGTCCCAAAGGCGAGACCTATTGGCTATGCCATTGCTTGTTTTTAATGCACTTAGACTGCTGGGCCAGACAGATAAAGCCTTTGTAATGGCATTATGCAGTGGCTGTGCACATTTTGCATGGGCCGTGGTGCAAGCAAGTAAATGGGCCCACAGCAACTGGCTGAACAGTAAAATACAGCCATCATTTGGGTAAATGATGCCCCTAATGCCACTGGCTCCAGTGCCACTGCACCGGCTGCCGATTGGGAGATAAGAGTCAGACCCCCTCGCCCCGTTTCATACAATGCAGATTTCCAGCTGGCATTGATTAACCAGAAAGGATGCCCCTACTTTAAAGGGCATCGAAATTGGGATTCTATTGGGTACTTGTAATATGCGCAATATTGTTTTAGCCCTTTTCGAGACCGCGAGAGGCATGTCAGCAGGAGACTTCCCTTTACAGCCTCCTTTGTAATGCAGTTTTCTTTGCAGCAATTCAGCCCATTGTTCATCAGCCGATGTAAGAGTTACTTACCTTCGGTAACGATGTATCTGGTAGAGAGACAGTCTAGCCGCAGATTCCTTAACTTAGAATATCCCCAGGCGTCAGACTGGATCCGAAAAACTTTTGCAGCAGCACCTCTGCGCGCCGGGAGGCGGCGCCGCCTGGCTCCGCCCTGACGTTGTCCCCGGACATGACGTCAGCGGAGCCATATAAGACCCTCCCGGCGCGCTGACTTCAGTTTTCTTCGGAGAAACTTTTCCGCGCCTCAACGCGGAGCCACCACCAAAAACTGTGATATTATGGGAACAGTGTGCGAAAAAATATGAAAATCAGTGAAACCAAAAGAATAGAATGGTGAGAAAACACCACATCCAACAGTGACAAGCACTGTATATGGAAAACGACCATAAACGACAGTGATAAGCACTGTATAGTGAAAGCAAGTAAAGGGAAAGAGCAGAGCAGCACTCTGAGAAGGATCCCCGCAAAGCGAAGACAACGCCCTCCCTGTAGGCAAAATGACATATGAAAAGAATGCCAAGGCAGGCGATAGAATCCCGCACCAGAAGAATTGAAGGGAGAAAAGCAAAGCAGGACACTGAGAAGCAGTCCCGCAAGGCATGACTATGCCCTCCCCCGAGGCAAAAGGACACACGAAAAGAACGTGAAGGCAGACGACAGAATGCCTGCAACTACAAGATCGAACCGTGACAGGCAAGAAGCCTGGAACCACCGAATGAAAGACGAACTATAAAAGATCTGCAACACAGGCCAAGAGACCACAGGCCAAACGACCGTAGGAGAGTCAATGGAGCAGGTGGAAAAGAACATCAGTAGGCCCTATACTGGGAGAACCACAGTGTAGGTATTGTTGAAGAAGACCTGAATCCACCTCCCAATCACGATATTGGGAGGAACATAACAAGTAACCAAAAGGAATGAACCTACCGTGGAGGGAGGTGAAAGATGTCACCCCGCAGGACGATAAAGCCACCAAGAGGGAGGCGAATGCATAAAATCCCACCCGAAAAGGTTTCTCGCAGAACGGGGAGGATGGGTGGGCGTTAAGAAATCTGCGGCCAGACTGTGTCTCTACCAGATACATTGTTACCGAAGGTAAGTAACTCTTACATCTGATAGAGACATCTAGCCGCAGATTCCTTAACTTAGAATAGATACCAAAGCCATACCCCATAGGAGGCGGGTCTGCGAGCGAACCCCCCGTAGGGAGCGGCCAACAATGGGAGGCAAGGCATCAGAAGCTGCCGAGGAGCGGCAGGAAAGCCCTTTCGTGTATACAGGGATGAAAGGGAGCACAGAACCAGGAGGTCAGTGCAGAATGCGACAGTCGAGCACTTCCGGAAAAGAAAACGAGCTAATTGCAGGATCCGAAGGACCCGATGGGACTGCAAGAGAGAAAGGTCCTGCGAGGGGACAAGAAGGCACCATTGGCCCCGAGCAGGAAGGTCGAACATGCACAACAGTGGAAGAAACACTGTGGAAGCGCACTAGCCAGGCACAGTGGACAGCAGCAGTAGGATGCCGACCATGCCCAGGAAGAGCCTGTGTACACGCGACACAAGACTTGCCATTGCCCAAGTGCCCTTGAACAAAAACGTGGGAAAGGGGAGAGACCAAAGGCAGAATGACAGAGAAGCATGCGAGAAAAAAGAGCCACGCATGCGGGGAACAGAAGTACACCGGAGGGACCGGGTGGAGCACTAGAACCACACCAAGCACAAGGGAGCGCCGTAAGTGATAGCCCAGATGCTAGAGATGCATCACCAGGTAGACAACCTGTGAAAGGGACCCGGTAACCGTACACACACAGAAGGCTGGCTCCTACGGGGAAGAGGCCAAGACCACGGGCAGCGTAGCAAGTACCTAGCATGCGTGTCCCCTAGGTGTGTGTAGAACGCCAGAATAAACAGCAAGAAAGGGCGCAGCCGTGAATGATGGTTTGCTAAAGAAAGCAAGAGCCACTATAGGTATCAACAGTCACGTTGTATCCCAACCGGACAAATAAATGTCCAGAACTATAAGCGACACCAGCTCTCGGCAAAGGGGAACCACGGTCCCCCGCGAGACCGATTGAAATGCTGAGTAGGACAGGAAAGAGTCAGCACGAGCGTACATAGAGTAACAGGAGGTGTACGCAAAATAACACACACAGGACAGAGAACGTCCTGAGGAGAACACTGCCACCGAGAGCAGCAACAGCAGCCCGAAGTAGAAACATGACAAAGTCCTGCGCGGAAGCATCAGGGGAACAGGCCACGCCAGGGAAGTGCCCATGAAGTAGGGCACAAGGCAATGTACAGCAATGTGGAATGCGGCCAAGACGCCACCATGTAAGAACGAAGTCCAGATGGGACTGAACTACAAGAAAGTACTACTTTGCGTGGAGAGGAGAGTAGAACCAGGCAGCGCAGATGCGGAAGGAAAGCGGAAGCCCTCCGCGACAGCGAATATACCAGGGAGCATCCACCGGCCGCCCAAAGAACACAGAAGAACTGTGCCAAGGAGCCCTGCGTGCCGAGGGGCAGCGACAGGGCTCCGCCCCGAGGCCGACCTTAGGTGGGGCGTCCGTAACGGAAGAGCCATGCACGAAAGGAACGGAACAAGGTGGTCCAAGGGACAGCGGCTGACGAGAAAGGCAGCCAGAAAAAACCAAGGAGGGCCAAGCTGAAAAGACCCTCCTGGAAGAGGCAAGCGAGACAGAACCTTAAGAAAGGTAGCATCGGCAGATGCAGGGGGTTGCCACAGACCATCTGCAGGCCCAATCAGAAAGGCCACAGAGCGATGCCAGCCTGTGGCCGCAAGAAGGCAGAGAAAGGCCCACAACAGCGGGAAAAGACGACAGTCACATCCGCAGGACAATGCCTGGAAAAAGACTCCACAGAAGCCTATCAAGTCTGCTGTGCGAGGGAGGTAGCTATAAAATAGCCAACGAACACCCCACATAGGGTAAGTCTCAACCACAACTAGGGGCACCTCTTGAGCGTGAACGCATAGACAGAGGATCAATATAAGCAAAAGCAGCTGTCCAGCTGCAATAAAGCTAAGTAACGAAGGTGAGAAACCTTCCAGGCCATCTGGGTACCACATCAGGAACCCAGGGCCCATATTAAACAAAGACAACACCGTATAGGGAATGGAAAAACCCGCAAACGGACTAGAACATAACAAAATCATGGGAGGTCAGACATGAGGCGGTCGACCGCTGAGTCCGCATGACCATCAAAAAGGGACACTCCATCAAATGGCAGATCCCGAAGACTCTCCCGAACATTAACCGGGAAACCCCCCTCGCGCAGCCAGGCATGGCGACGCAGAGCAACGGACCTGGCCATCGCCCGACCCACCGAGTCCGTGGTGTCGATGGCCGACCGAATGGTAAATTGTGCCATATCTCGGCCTAAATGAAGGAGACGGGCCAGGTCAGCACGAGGACTCTCGGGGAGGGTGGGAAGAAGACACTGCAAACACGCAAGCCGAGTTCAGAGCGCGGATGCCCGAACTAGTGGACGCAAATACATGGCGGCCACATGCCTCCAACCAACGAGACTCCCTAGTGGGAGGCAGCAATGGAAGAGGAGAGGAAGGTTGCGTGGCAAAGGCCACTTGGAGTACTCGACCCTGAGCCCCAGGATGAAGGGACAAACAGGCAGGATCCCCCGGAGCCGGGCGGTGCCTATGAGCAATGGCCCAATCCACAGGGTCCCCCGAGGATGGCCGTGCCCATGCACCAAGAAGGGAGTCAAACAACAACCCGTCAAATGGCAGCAAGGGCTCCATGTCCACCGCACCCTGGTGGAGGAGATCTAATAATGGATCAGGAGACAAGGAGACCGATGGGGGGTGCAAGTGTAAAATAGTTGCAGCCCTTCGAACAGCCCTTGAAAATGCTGCGCCAGCTTCTGTAGGCACTCTGGGTGGTGACAACAGGTGATCGGTAGGAGATGGTTGCAGGCTAACTCGTCCCGCAGTTGTAGCAGCCCAGGGCCACTGCCCAAGGGGCATTGGGTGCTCCGGGTCTGTATCCTCCTCAAACAGAGGAACAACAGGGACCGGCACCGGCGACGACCGACGTCGAAACGGCATCGTAACGAGGTCGACTTCAACCAGAGGCGACCCGGCCGTGTCTTGGACCGGCGTAGACTCACCCTCCCCCGAGAGCTGCGGAGAGGGAAGAGGCCGACCAGGAGTCGACTCTTGTGGTGCAGCCGCCTCCGACGTCGACGCAGGGAGCCGCAATGGGCTATGCGGAGACATGGCAGAAGGGCTCGACGTTTGACTGGGATGCCCCTCCGGGCCATGTCCCGACGTCGCAGCGACTCCAGAACCGGAGTCGAGGCACTCGGCCGGCGCCGAGGGCGAACCCGCCGGCGGAGACCCGACCTGAATGCCTACCTCCTCTGTGGGACCCGAAGGCGCGCCAGGGAGAGGAGGTGACCCAAAGATAGAGTGCAGAGCCTTGAAGTAGGCTTCCATCTGGGTCCGAGTCGCCCCCGCACCCGGAAAGGGTGGGTATACGGGGCTCGACTCCTGGGGGCCCGAGTCCGGAGTGGGACAGGAGGTACGGGCCCCGGCGTCACGTTTACGCGAGGTCGGCGACCTCCGTGACTTGTGTTTACGCTTACCTGTGTCCGGCGAACGAAGTCCGCGGAAACGACTCCGGGAGCGGACGCGAACAGAAGACCCAGCCCGAGAGGGCGATCGGCGTCGAGGCGTCGAGCGGGACACCCGGGCGGCTAACAGCTTCATCCGGCGCTCCCGCAGGGACTTTGGACGCATCTGCCGGCAGGCATCACACTCCTCGGAGTCGTGGTGTGCACAGAGACACCACATGCAAATCGCGTGCGGATCCGTGGCCGACATCTGCCGCGCACAGGTCTCACACGCCTTAAAGCCCGAAGGCATCGCACACTGTTACCAGACGCCACAGGCGTCGAAAAGGCCTGACAGAACAGGCCAGAGGAACCGCTTACTCCTGGATCCGCGTCGGGACGCGGAAAAGAAGGAAACTGACGTCAGCGCGCCGGGAGGGTCTTATATGGCTCTGCTGACGTCATGTCTGGGGACAACGTCAGGGCGGAGCCAGGCGGCGCCGCCTCCCAGCGCGCAGAGGTGCTGCTGCAAAAGTTTTCCGGATCCAGTCTGACGCCTGGGGATATTCTAAGTTAAGGAATCTCCGGCTAGATGTCTCTATCAGATAAAATATTAAGCTGCGGAGAGGCTGTTTTATGGCGCGTGTCTCCAGTGACAGAGGGTACCTGTTCATTGCTCCGCTGAAGAGCGCGCACCAGCCAGCAAGATAATTACGCAGACACGGACAACCTGTAATAAGAAGGCGTCGCAAGGAGATTGGATTCTGTGTTTTCTAAGAGGCGAGAACGTGCTGTAATTCTCCCTCACAGCCCAGACCTCCGTGGAATGAAGGCTTCCAGTGCTCACCTCTGACATGAACGCGTGTCTGACAAAGTGAAAGCAACCGCGAGCAGGCAAATGTAAACAAGCGAGCGCGGCCACGCTAATTGAAAACAGATGGCCCCTGCGCGCCGCTGCTCGCTCCCGCTCGCTCCCACAAGGTGGATGCCGCCACAAGCACAAGTGCTTGAAAAGTGCAGACCGATTCCAAAAGGTCATCTCCTAGAGCAGCGCTTGCGCGCTGCGCTAGGCTCGACCTAAAAAGGAAATAAGATTGACAAGTAATCCACCCAATGGGCTAACCCAAAGCACTGGGCTGACCCAAAGCACACTGTGGGTGTTGGTATTGTCCAACAGAGGCCTTCGACAACAGACAGTTAAAAGCTGGCTGTAGGCCAGACCTAAAGACACTGGGCCATATTATCAAGAACGGTGCAAACATTATCGCCGCTTTAGCAGCAGGAAACTGCAGCTAAAGCGGCGATAAGGGGCTTGATAATATGCCCTATAGAATTCCAATAGAAGCCCAGGTTCTGGTGTCAAGGACATCAAACCTGGGCTTCTATTGGAATTGTATAGGGCATATTATCAAGCCCCTTATCGCCGCTTTAGCGGCAGTTTCCTGCCGCTAAAGCGGCGATAATGTTTGCGCCGTTCTTGATAATATGGCCCATTATCTTCGCTATCAGAGATGGGCTAGCTAACAGAGAAAGAAGGGTGCTTCGTAATAGCGCTGTGCCTGAAAAGCCTGTAGTGCACTTAGCACTGTCCTCATTACTTCCTAGTCGGAAATTAACAGCTCTCGTTTTTCACCATAGTGAGGTCAGAACAGGGGTGCAGCTTTGCCTCAGAAACACTATAGGACTGTGCAAAACTAAAGAAAGAACACATGACTGACAGAGGAATCATTTGCCGGATTGGAGTACGGCTGTGTTTTTGTATCTGCTTTGCCGCATTCATGGGCTGCTGAGGAGTGGAAGAGCATTGATGTAAAACATGTCTTTGCACCACAGGCATGAGTGCACACAGCATTATAACTGTGGAGAGGGCCAGCGGGACCTCATCATGACTGCCAAGGGGCCCATTATCATGATATTCACTGTCATCGTGCCCAGGTGCTTTTACCAACAGCAGTTTAGATTCAGGGACTTGAAGTCTTGCTTTTCCAGCTATATTAATTGGTGGGCCCGCAGTCTCAGGGGGAGGGCCTGCAATCTCAGGGGGTGGGCCTGCAATCTAGGGGTGGGCCTGCAATCTCGGGGGTGGGCTGCAATCTCAGGGGGTGGGCCTGCAATCTCAGGGGGTGGGCCTGCAATCTCAGGGGTGGGCCTGCAATCTCGGGGTGGGCCTGCAATCTCAGGGGTGGGCCTGCAATCTCGGGGTGGGCCTGCAATCTCACAAGGTGGGCCTGCAATGTCGGAGGTGGGCCTGCAATCTCGGGGGTGGGCCTGCAATCTCAGGGGTGGGTCTGCAATCTCGGGGGTAGGCCTGCAATCTCGGGGGTGGGCCTGCAATCTCAGCGGGTGGGCCTGCAATCTCAGGGGTGAGCCTGCAATCTCAGGGGGTGGGCCTGCAATCTCAAGGGGTGGGCCTGCAATCTCAGGGGTGGGCCTGCAATCTCGGGGGTGGGCCTGCAATCTCGGGGTGGGCCTGCAATCTCGGGGTGGGCCTGCAATCTCACGAGGTGGGCCTGCAATCTCAGGGGGTGGGCCTGCAATCTCGGGGGTGGGCCTGCAATCTCGGGGGTGGGCCTGCAATCTCAGGGGTGGGCCTGCAATCTCGGGGGTGGGCCTGCAATCTCAGGGGGTGGGCCTGCAATCTCAGGGGGTGGGCCTGCAATCTCAGGGGTGGGCCTGCAATCTCAGGGGGTGGGCCTGCAATCTCAAGGGGTGGGCCTGCAATCTCAGGGGGTGGGCCTGCAATCTTAGGAGGTGGGCCTGCAATTTCAGGGGGTGGACCTGCACTCTCAGGGGGTGGGCCTGCAATCTCAGGGGGTGTGCCTGCAATCTCGGGGGTGGGCCTGCAATTTTAGGAGGTGGGCCTGCAATCTCAAGGGGTGGGCCTGCAATCTCGGGGGTGGGCTGCAATCTCAGGGGGTGGGCCTGCAATCTCAGGGGGTGGGCCTGCAATCTCAGGGGGTGGGCCTGCAATCTCGGGGGTGGGCCTGCAATCTCACGAGGTGGGCCTGCAATCTCACGAGGTGGGCCTGCAATCTTAGGAGGGGGGGGGGCAGCAACCCCAGGAGGTGGGCCTGTGTGTGTCCATGATGGGGGACTATCTGTTAAACTTGATGTGGTTGTAAATCACCAGATCTCTTTGTACCTGACAGCATGAGCCTCTTCTCGACACATGACTAGTTTGCCAGTCTTTTGCCCACAGAGGATGTGGTACCCGTTGTGCCAGCGCAGGCTGAATGTGAGGTTATTGGGTACTCGAGATACCTTTGAATGAAAGACACAATATAAAGCACACTGCATTACGCCTGCGCTGGACACATTTTACACACAATGCTGAACCCTTCTTGAAATCAGTAAAACCACATTGGACCTGTTATCTGGCTCGGGTGCTTGTCCACGGCTGTTTTATGTTTCACCCAGCACCTCTGAGGCCTGCAGAGTGGGGAGTGGGCTCCAACTACTGCAAGTAGAGCTGAAACCCCCTATTGTAAACTGAATAACTCCAGCACACGTAGAGCAGGAGAAAAGCTAAGGCAGAGGGCACTGCTCCCTCCATTTCCCTCGCCATGCATGGCATTTCTGAAGTTTAAAATGCATTACACTTTGATACAGGGTAATTAAACAACAGGTAATTTGGGAACACACAAAGGGGATGCTCTGATGCTGGGAAGACCGTGGTTTGCATTAGTCCATTGTTTGAGAATGAAGTTTTGTTGAAAACAGAAACACGCAGGGGAACTATATTCTGATGAGAAAAAGGTATTCAATGGAGAAATATGAAATCCGTGAAACTGACTATATTCTTTGCTGTATGCAGTGCACCGAGGGTAGACAAACGTGCTTCTTTTAATAACTTGCAAGCTCTGCATACGTTGGAAAATATTGTGAATTAGCTAAGCAGAGTAAATAATCTTCATTAATAAGCATAATTCACGCATGTCTACATTTATGCCCGCTTCTGTGAATTGAATTTGACAACATTGCCTTTCTGGAAGGTCAGTCTGGTGGCTCAGCGAACTAATATTTCACCTGTAATTATCTATGTTTGACACTATGGCCAGAGGTACAGGGTTGTCTCAGCCTTTCATGCTTCGAAGGTCGATAACACGGGAACCCAATGAATAACACCCTTTGGTGTTGAATAGGCGCTACATAGGCCCCGTGTTGTCACCTGAGGAGCTGAGGGACGGACAACCCGTGGCTTGCCCTCGGTGAAATGCTGCTGCTTGCTATGAGAATCTAACACTTGGAGGGAAAAACTAACCACATTCTGTTTTTCTTGTGGCTGCAGAAGATCATGAGGGTAAGTCGACCGGCTGGGTATGTACTTTCCGTGTAACCTTGCCCGCGCGGAATGTCACACGTGTGCCACACGGCCTAAACCGGGACGTGTGCTTTGGCTGTGAAGTCGAGAGGGCGGGAAAAGTCAACAGCGCACGTGCCTCAAAGCTGAAAACTTATTTCCACAATATCCCCTCATAAAAAAAGCAAAGTCTGCACGGGACATTCATTTAAGGTCGCTATTCCTGGCTGCAGTCAGAACTCAAATAAAACCCTCGCCATATTTTCTCTCCATTAGGTCAGTGTGATGGAATTCTGTGAATTTCTAAAATAGACATCATTATGCGTAGCAGTGTTTAAGAATATTTCTCCGATCGTCCCACTCTCCTGGCGAAGAAGTGTGATAAAAAAAATCAAAACAAGACATCACTGTGTGCAGAGGTGTGCCTGGGAACTTTTGCAAAAATGTCTGCTGAATTAAAAACAAAACCTGAAAAAATAAATTACTTTGCTCTCTTTACCAATAAATAATAAATATTTTCACTGACCTCTACAACAGGTGTCCTTTTATCCCCTGCTTAGGAGCGGACACTATATGAGTATGAATTATATTTTTATGACAAAATTCTTACCTACAGCAGCCGGGCATGAATTACGCACGCTGGCAGACCACATTAAAGCCTCATTTATTCATCATGTTTGTTTAGTTAAAAGGTTACTTCAGCCAATCAGAAAGTAGGGCACAAGTAATGACATTTCCGGTCTGACAGTGTCTTTCCTTCTATGACTTCCTTGTCGTCCTAGTTACACTGAGGTTGGCTCCTCCCCATTACAGCCCTTGCTGCAGGTGGGTGTCTGTGTCCTGGGTCAGACCCTTTCATGTGGGCCATGCCAGGTCATACCCATGGCTGGAACCAACGCACCTACTCTCATGTATATAGTAAGGGCCTCATTTACAAGCCCCTTGCGCCACCGCTGCGCTCTTTTTTTGATGTAGCGGTGGCGCAATCAGTGCACCACACTGCTCCTTATCTACAAAATGGCGCATTGGGTGTAGTGCTTCAGTTTGTAGAGCCATGTGTCACATTATATTTGTGCCAGATATAATGTATGCAGGGTAGGCGTTCGCACGCAAAAAGCCTCGTAGAAGTGGCGCAGTGAAATTTACAACCTTTCACCGCGTCACTCTACGACTTGACTGCGTCAAAATCCTTACGCCTTCACTGACCAGGCGTAAGGATTGACGCAGGGCTTTTAACATGGGCCTCGCCTGTGTGTTCTGACACATTGTTGGAGTTGCGTCATTTTTACGACCAACTCCAGCAATGCGTCACTCTTGCGCCAACAGAGGCATCAGAATTTCTGACGCATCTGTTAATCCTTGCGTCATGGAGCCCTGTATTGTAAATACAGCGCATCCATGGTATTGCAAGGGCATTTGACGCAGGCGCAAGGAAACTGGCACATCGATGCGTCAATTTCTTGTAAATGAGGCACTAAGATTGCAGCAGCAAAGATGTCAGCCTTCCACTCACCCAGAATAACAGAAGGGTCCAGACTGCCTGCAAGAGAGGGACATGTGAATACTGAAAAATTAAGGTGATGTTAACCACAACATATGGCATGGTGAAATTAGCTCCACTGAGTAGTCCTCCTCAGGGGCTGTAATGGGTGAAGTTGGCAAAGACGACCCCTACACTTAACAAGCATCGGCAAAGCCAGAAGGTCTGGCCTTGCACAGCCTGCCATGCTTTTTTAAAAATTAGTTTTTTTGTGTCTGCATATGAGGTGTTCAAACAATTGGCAGTAGTATGAAACTGCAGCAGGTGCCTAGCAGCTCGGGCACCGAAGTGCATTCCTTTGCAGAAGGCTGTGCACACGCGATCAGGCAAAATGCTTTCACTCGCAGTGCAAGACAGCCAATTGATGAAGTGGACCCGAGCTGTGGTGAGTGGAAGCGAAGTGTGAATGTCAGCTGAACAGAGAAAAGAATGAATGGTCCTAACTGGAAGTCCATTTTTGTATATAAGGTTGTATTTTTATTCCGATTTTTGGGAAAATATTCGGCTGGTGAGACAGCTGAAGCTGTCACTAGGCCAGGCCTAAAACACGACACCATCTAAGCCTAAGAGCCTTCAAGTTGAGGCACCAAATGTGACTAACAGATAGAGGCTTATGATACAAAGAGTCGAATTGAGTTGAGACCAACAAATAAGTGTTATTAGCGTGTAACATGCGAGTGCAAGCACAGACTGTGAGAAGTTGGCCTGGCATATGCTGTCCACTAATTATAGTGGGCACCTTGCACCAGTCCAAACAACCCCTTATTGGAGATAGGTTAAAGACAACCTTTATTGAAAGCTATCCTAGTGGTAGCTATGGAGAGCAGCCTTCAGGCTAAGTCTTGAAGGAATGTAAAGCAGCTTGTTTTACCAGTCTATAATCTCTTGAGTGACCAAATGAAAGAGCACCACACCAGGTATATATTCAAAATATATGTATTTATTACTAAACACACCCCACTAGTCTCTTTATGAGGCTAGAGTTCGAAGTACATAAGTTATAAGTTATTTAAACACAGTAATAGCACAAGTACACGTTTGGGCCCTAGGGGCGTACCAAACCATATACCAATAAAGTGGTATAAGAACCACGACTGAGCTAGACACTAGGCCTAGAGCCTCTAGAAGTGCTTGGACCACAAGGAACCACCCAAGGTAGTGACACAGGGGACCCACGGGGGACGCGTGCAGTGTAGTAACACAGCCGCGAATCGCCGTTAACTTCTATGGAGAAAGTCGCGATTTGGAATTTAGAGAAAAGGGACACTTAAAGAAGGACTTGGAGCAAACCCTTTGAGAACTAGGTCGTTCTAGAGTCTCTACCCACGGGAGCACCGGAGTACTCTTGTTACCTCACCCAGGGAAGCCGGGTGCATAGGTGCCTTTCGGGGTCGGGTTTCGTCGTCGATTTGAATGGCGATCTGCTGCAAAGTGCTGCTGGCGACCAAGTGAAAAGTGTCCGGGTGGATCCAAGGGTGGATCGGAGATCTTAAGAACCTGAAAGCAGAGGGGACAGAGTCTGGGTCACTAGCCCGTGACCAGGAAGGCGATGAGCAGATGCCCACCGAAGTCGAGTGCTTCAGGTAGGTTGACGGTCGTCTTGACTCTTCAGCCACGAGGTCCAGGAGGCGTTGTCGGCGACCAGGAGCAGGATTCGGGCTGGTACACGATGTCTGTCGAGTGCTGAGGTGTCGGCGACCGGATTGGACCCAACAAGCCTTGGCAACGGCAAGTCTCGATGAAGATGAAGATTGACGATGGTGCAGACCAGCAAGGTCTGAGGAACTCACCCAGCAAGGGTAAGTGAGGGCAAGCCTGGAGCAATCAGGGAGCCCAAGTAGAAAAAGATTGGCCTTCGTGAAGGGCTACTAGCCAACGGGCTAGCGATTGCGAAGGAGCCTCGAGACGGTGCACGTGGAGCTGGCTCACAGGACACTCGTGGAGTGGAGGCCAGTGATCTTCGGTGCAGTTGGTGCTGGAGGCTGGGGCTACTCGGAGCCCAAAGTACGACTTCGTGGGAGACCCAGAAGAGGATGCACTTGCACATGCGTGCGGTGTCCAGGGGTCACGGTTCCACGTTACCCACGACAGCTACGGGCCTCAGCTTTGCTGGGGACTCAGGGCAGCCTCGGGGAAGTCTGGAAATCCACCTCTGGTGATGCAAAGACTTCGGCATCCGACGGGAGCTTTGGCGATGCAGACCGGACAATTGCTTCTTTGGTGCCTGCCAAGCAGGGGAGTCACTCCTTGACCCCAAGGGAGATTCTTCTGTCCTCTAATCTTTAAGTAGAGCGTCGAAGGTCCAGGATTCTGTGTCAGAGTTTCGTCCAGGGATAATCTAAAGTCCTAAGGACTGGGGTCCCATACTTATACTAAGTTTAGGGGTTGGACTTACTCTGTGGTCCCACCTATGGGTGGGTCAGGGCAGAGGGGTGGCTACACCCCTTTCCCTTTGTCCAGTTCGCGTCAAAGCAGGGGCTGGAAGCCCCTGATCCGGTTTGAACTGGGGTATGCACAGGGACACCAAATGTGCCCCCAGTGCAGGACTTCAAAGCACCCGAAGGTGCTCCCGCCCAGCCCCAATACACACTATCCTGTCTGGGGAGGTGGTCACACCTCCCTGGGACAGGAAACCTATTGTCCAGGCCTCCCCTGCCGGAGTTTCGGTCAGCAGCAGGAGGCCAGACTTGTGTCTGTGGCAGCAGCATCCATTTTGTGATGCCAGGGCTTTGGAAAGAAGTTACCGGCCAGGCCAGGGTTAACATGTCTCTCCCTCTAGAAGGGTGGAATGCTACCCCCGCCGCCAGAATTGGCGGGGGGTAGTATTCCAAGATGTTTGACACCAAACACGACATGTTTCTGTGCAGCCATCCCAAAGTTAGCATTTAACGCGAGGTTATAATGCGCTTAAGAGTATATGGTCAGGCTGCACTACAAACAGCATCAGAGAAGGGTCTCCGAACGCTGCAGAGGGGCCCTGCTCATGCAGGGGCACCCTCTCACATAGGAACCATGCACTCTGCCTTCAGGATTGACAAGGCCTGCCATAGGAGTGACTTATAGGTTTATATGTGTGTATGTATGTAGTGATATAGGTAACCTATATCACAGTAAGGGGTGCATGCACCACCTTACCCAGGCTGCAGTAGCAGACCTGTGGTGTCATTTTGGATGGCCTTCCAGGGGTGGCACAATACATGCTGCAGCCCCTGGTAGGCCTCTGAGGTACCTATGCCCTGGGTACATAGTATACCATATACTAGGGACTTATAAGGGCACTCCAGATTCCAATTAGAGATGTGCCTAAGGCACATGGAAACCATTTTACAGAGAAAGCAGATAGACTGGGGCCCTGAATAGCAGGATCCCAGTCCAACTAAGTCATAAACCAGCAAAACACCAGGAAAAAGTGGGGGCAACCATATAGTCAGATTCCACCTTCCTACATAAACCCCCCAAACGAAAGGAGATAAGGCTAACCTTGGCCAGTTGAGCCTTTATTGACTAAGTGGCCATATAAGGAAGCACCTGCACTAGCATGGTTGCCCCCTGTCTTATGGTCCACTAAGCAATCCCTCACCCTAAGGGTATGAGAGGGTCTCCACCATGGGGAATTACTACCTGTGGTGTGCTTAGGTAAAGTACAAGGCTGGTGAGGTGTCTGAGTAGGGAAGTGAGGCCCTAGGAATGTTGGCCTCAGCTTCCTCAGATCACTGGTCACCATGTATGCCTGTCTTTCCATGACTGAGTTGCACTTTGCTCTAAGGGTCAACCTTTGGCTGCCTACAGCTGGGGGTTGGGTCCCTTTGGATGGACTACTGGAGGGACATGGCAGGTTTGGAACCTTCTGGTCCCAGGTTTGCCCTTGCCTACCAGAGTCCTTCTGGGGGAGGTCCCTGCATAAAGGTATGGGGGATCCCTCAGTGTGTAGAGGAATTTTCACCTGGCTAGGGCTACTAGACTGGGTGCCCCTAATCTGCTGATGGGGGGTTCCTCTGGACAGGAGGCCCTGGGGGTCCACTGACCTCC